>CAKKXW010000003.1:58913061-58926353 GCA_920937365.1 Sphaerophoria rueppellii
CGGTGTCTAAGAGCCCAGGTAAAAGAACTCAAAATGATTCTTTTCTGTATTCTTTTTCGGTCGATTTGTTCACTTTTTTGATTTTATTGTGATTCATTTCTGAATGAAAATGTTTGCTGGGGTCCAGTTTATCTTCTAAGCACTCTCTAAGGAGATTGATGTAAAATTGTAACTCGTTGGACTCTGATGATTAAACTATACTTTTCCTGCAACATCTCTAGCTAATTTTAATTATTGACTTTGTGAAAGACTTTTGCAGAGTGCAGTGGCAAACTCTTTTGTTTTGAGCTCAAAATATGGCGCTGCTGCCGCGCCGCCGCCGTCGGAAATCATGCGGTTGTTGGCAAGTTTTCTGTTCAGGTGCATGATTTAATTATTGCAAGTTGAATGCGAAAATTATAACTATTCGATACGAACGTTGATCGTATAATCAAAGCTGTCACGGTAGCAGATTTTGTGGAATTGATTTTTGAACGTTGCGATGAGGAAATGCTCCAAGACAGATTGTTTGATTGGTTAGCTCAACTGCAAGTCGATTGATCTCTCATTGCAACAGTGTGTAAAAATAATTTTCATGCCAGACTCAAAAGCTTGTTCGTTGTCTTCAGAAGAAGACATTGCAACAGGCAAAGCAAGACGTTGCAATTCTCTCTTCTAAAAAAAACCTTTACAGGACCTCAACCAATTTGGAATGCGATACTGGAGACATATCGCCCAAAGCCCTTAAAGACAGAACAAATTAGTCAATCCTTATATTAACCTATGTTGCATGTAACACAATTTTTGACATTTGTTGACGCAAATTAGCAAAGTGCCTATACAAACTGCTGCGTAGTCACTGGTCAGTGTAACATTCCTCGCGTGAGTGAATAAAAAAGCTCACGGAATGATGAATGAGCACTTCTAAGGTTTCAATTTCTTAGTCAAATTATATTTCTTTTACGTTTACATAACCCTCCGGTATTTCCCGTCGCCTGCTTCTTCGTTGTCCAATAGGTATCGAGTGTTACTTGGGTGTTACATAGGTGTGAATGCACTTTCAGAATGTAGTGCACTATGTTAGCGTGTTTACGTCACATTTTTGTTATGTTGAACATTTAATTTTATTGATACATTTTTTTTGTTTTGTATTAATTTGTTAATGTAGAAATTTATAATTTGGAATGATATTCCGCTTCGTTAAATTTTTGATGGTTTAGCAGACATTCCTTTTTTAGACTCTTTTTTGGTCTAGTTTGTGTAGAAAGATTGACGGTTCTTCGCTACGAAATGATATTTGGAAATTTTTAGACTTAACAAAATTTCTGGTCCATAAACTGTGCCCAAAGTACCCACGACGGGATCATTAGCTTATAATATCATGTGATGAAACGCGACAGGTAATATACAGAATGAAAGTGAAATTAGTGTAAGAGGTGTTACTCAGAAGCGGGTTACATGACTGTAGGGCATCAATCTGCTGTATTAATTTATTTTATAGAAAAGAATATGCATAGATGTTTCTTTTTTTTGTCACAGGTTGGAATTGAAAATATGGTTGATGACAGTTAGTTTTTAATAACAACTTTAGTAACACGAAGTTTATAGTCTTAGCGATCATTTTTGGAAGTGCTTTTCGTCATTTGAAGAAACGAGAACTATTAAATAACCTACTTCAAAGCAGTGCCAGGATATTGACCTCGAAGTCAAAAACCCTCATTTCCATTTCGATACTCTTGATGCACTATGGTGGGTCAACAAAATGGATATGAGGCTTACGTCAACTTCCTTCTATATGAGTTTCCCTTCGACCTTGTGATCAACAAAGTGAGGAGAGATCAAAAACCTCATAAAATCCTCCCTAATCTTCTATATATATAAAAGAACAGCCTAATTTTTGTGTTCGTTCGCTAACCGGGCACACTGATTGACCGATTTTCCTAATTTTTTCTCTAAATGCAAGAGGTTTTAGGGTAGAAGGTTTAGCAACAATAAAATGTATACTTTTCAAATCACAAATGGTTCAAATGTTTAAAATGCTAAAACATTTTATATTTCGCACTCCAAAAAAAAAAAGATCAATATACGAGTACTCAATTTCGTCTGAGAATTGTGACAAATATTTTTATTTGATCGAAAAAAAATGTCAGTGAAGATATGAAATTATATTTGAACTAGCTGACCCGGCAAACGTTGTTTTGATGTATGAAATTTCTAGAGTATGAAAATACATACGTATATATTATTGTTTTTAATGAGTGCATATCTGGTATATGAGTATGTGCGAGGTAGAGGCTTATTTATAATGTGGTGAACGTTGATGGAATATGTCATTAATATAGTTTGATAACATGGTGTGCTCAATTCTAATCCACAAACAGACATTTTTTGACCTTGAGTCAATAGTTATTGTCATTGCAAGTGCCAATCTGATAGAGAACTGAATGCTTTCCAATGGAACTGGCACATCTGTGTACAGAAACGTTTTGCGAATAAAGCATTGCCACAATTGAAGTGGTTGCTCGAAGTTGTGCAGCGAAAGATGTTCTTGATCAAGCACTACTTCGTTAAAGACACTAATCAAATTGCATTGGATTACGAATATTTGCGCAAACTATTGACATGAAGTGACATGATCAACAAAAGTATATATGTGTATTACACCATTATGCAAGATGTGTTCAATCAATGTATTGGTTAATATTTTTGAGATGAACCCGTACCTTACGTTAAGCCTTTAATCCCACAACTTAAAAAATTTGAAGCCCTATATCTTGTGGCTGCCGAGGACAAACTTTGCCGATTATACCACGGTCAACTGCTGCAGACGAATTGAGTTGTTAAAAACCTTCTATTTTATGGCGGTATTTCAGGAAACTTACATTTGCCAAAAATGTTCGTGTGCAGTTACTGAACAATGTATCTGCAGCAGAATTTCTTAAGCAATTATTGAATATTGATGTGGAATAATTTCACTTGATTCTAAAGGCCGAACTTCCAAACAATTTATTGTAATGCAAGTCCAAAGCAACAGTTGATTCAAGATGTCTATCCAAGTGTAAAGAAAATTAAAAAATCACGTTTAGTTGAGTTCAAGTGCAATATTAGCTGGTGCAGATAAAAGTCTTTCTAAAATCGATGCAACAATTTATTTTGAACGAAATAAATTAGTGGACAATTTTTTGGTCACAAATAGTTTGACAGAATTTCAAAAATGAAAACGATGTAGACATTTTTACGACGAGACGGAGTTTTTGAATTTTTTTGATTCATATTCCAGGACTGCAACCACATTTTTTTAACTCTGAAAGTATGAGCGTCAATTTCTATGTTTCGGAACATCAATCAACTTAAACGTTGCAGTAGTACAAGACAAGCCGTAAAAATGGCAAATAGGCTACCAGATATGTCATTTGATTCTAAACGTCGTCAGTTTCCTGTTCGACTAGCATTCCCTGTCAAAAATAAATAAGACGCAAGGTCAATTGTTAAAAATATGTGGTGTTGATTTAGAAATACCAGTTTTTTTCATGGTCAACTATACAGGGTATCCTGCAATTTGTCTGCAATCCTTTGGAATGTGATTCTTGGTCATATTCTGTATTTATCGTTTTTAAATAAAGTCTGATTTCTTACTTTTTGACGAATTAAAAAGAGGCTAACTTTGGTGTAAATGGTATTCAATTTTTTCTTGCCCGAACAAAATGTTGACTTTAATTCAATTTTTTTTCAAATAATGTGTAAGGAACACAAAGTTTTTTTATTTTTACCTAATGAACAAAAAAGTTATTAAATAAAATCTCATTGATAAGCGTATTTAAAACCCATACATTTTATTACACTTGAAAAAATATAAAACAGGAAAGAAAACCGAATTTAGGTTTTTATTTTCAATATTTTTATTGTAGCACTTCAAAATTTCCCAAGAATTGATAGTTTCAAGAAAATGTATAACACTGTGCTATCCTGAAGAGCGTTAAAAGTATAAGTATGCCTACCTGGCTTGCTGACAAAACCCTAACTAACTAAACTCTTCTCAGATACTTAAATTTGGGGTATGTTTAATGAGTACAGGAACTAAAAAATTGATATAAAAGAATTGAAAAACCAATAAAATTTATCAGATTAGCAAGTACAGACACAATATTTCTAGGAATAGTGTTCTATTTCTGCAAATCTATCGAATACCGTATTCTTCATCCAGCCAATCCCTAATTTCACGACCGTTGTTTGCCGAAGCCCTGCGAAGCGGGCAGGGAATTTGCTAGTTACAGATAAAACGAGAAACACTTTCTTCATAACAGATTAATACTTTTGGATGTGTTGTCAGTTCTTGGCCAGAAGCGGTACCCGTGAAAGATGTCAATAAAAACTTTATGGGCACGAGCAGGGTTCGAACCCACGCCACGCGTTTTGAGTAACAGCCAATACACATAACCACTACGCCACGCGGGCATTACCCACCCAAACTCACACCTAGACCAAATTATATAGCAAGCGAAGCAGGGGGCACCATGACTCCCATACAGACCCCACTTGTTTTTTTAGCTTGTGGGTTCCATTGGCATAAGTCATTTATAAGGTGGACTTGTAGATGTTCGAGAGTAACGGGTTGCTACCTCTAACGCCTGTTTAAAGAGGCCAGTCTTAGAAGTTAGGAATAGCAATCTGTGAAATTTCTGATTGTCTTTCCTAGGCTTTTTAAATTCTGATGTTCAGACGCTATCATCTACGCAAATAATGTAAGACCATGAATAGGGACGAGGTTACCCTCGTCTGAATAAAAGATGTTTTTTTTTTTTTTTTTGAATATGAAAGTAGGAAAACGGTGGGTAAAACGGACAGAATGGTAGTATTTTGCCATGCTCTTAAGAGTGTCAACGTTAAAATATCAGGAATCTATCGGTATACTTGCCCTGGTTTTCGGTAAGGGAGAATTGTCCTTGCTAGAGGGTAACTTCTCGCATTCGGTATGAAAAATCACTCTCCTTAATTGAAGGTGTAACAAAAAACAGACAGTGAATTATAAACAATAAAAGTCTACTTCATATACAGTATGCTTTTGATTTGCATTGTACACGCGCAGTTTCGGTACTGTATAAACACTAGTCTGGTCAGATCCTCTTCACACGTCTGTAGCCAGCTCAATCCCTTTGACTAGCTCTTCTTTGGTTTCACTCACCGAGTTTGTTGAGGTTCTCTATATCAGCATATCTCATTCCGCTCATATCCGATGTGCTTTTTTTCCATTCGTCGCTAATCTGAACTTTCTCGCCAGATCTGTGTGGCCTGGCCATGCAGTTCTTGGTTGAATCTTCGTCATCACTCTCCATTCATGCAGACGGGGACACAAATCATTCGAAGTATTTTTCACTCGCAGCTCATGTCGTTTTTTGAAGTAGGTAGGTAAATCCTTAAGAACCTTGAAATAAAATCTGTGTGAAGTGTGTTCCAACTTCCACGACACAGATGTTGCGAGTCCCTTCTTGTTGACTGCTTTAAATTGACTTTCAATGGCTTGATAACCGGATCCGGTTAAGCTTTCCGGAGAAGTCTTCTCTCTTGGGCATCAACGGAGCTTTCCTCGGCTTTCAACAGTCCTTCGACCGATTCTGAAAAAGGTTTTCCTTAGCTCATCAAAGGCTTTAATTTAAACTGGTTTAACAAAGGAGTTTCCTCCTACTCTCATTTCAACGCCGATTAACCGGTGTCTCAACGGACAGGTCCAGAAGTATACTTTGATGGAATAATCGGTCTCTATACTTGAATAGTCTTGCCACTTTTCAACTTGTTTTTGTCGTCGGCGGTTCGCTCTCTTGTGCACATTTTCTACTTAAACTGGTTGCAAACTTTATTTTATTGAGGTGTAAACATTCATACAACTCATTCTCATAATTTCTATATTTGTAGTCGATGTGTGAGAGTTTGTACCTGGAATGTAAGAACACTCTACACTCCAGGTGCAACTCAAAAACTTAGTCTGTTCTCACGCAGTATAAGGCAGACATTACTGCGATCCAAAAAGGAAAAATTGCGACATTTATTACAGCTGTCATCAAAAAATGCACATATGTATTTGAATGCGGATTTTCGTGGGAAAACGACTTAGACGAAAGTCATGGATTTCAAGGCAAATAGTGATCACCTGGCTGTAATCTGCATCAAGGCCGCACTACCTAACGATGATGCTGAGGAATCTAGCAAGGAGGATTGTTACGACCTCCTGGATAGAGCCTACGGAGCCCTGTGTAGATCGTCTAAATCGTACACGAAGACTACAGCAAAAATCGGAAAGGAAAACATCTTTGGCGGGTTAGTTGAAAAATAAAGTCTCCATGAAGTTATAACAGATAACGGCTTCCGACTAATCGACTTTGCTGCAGCTCGTTATACGATGATAAGTAGCACTAGGTTTCTATGACGAAAGATCTACACAGCAACCTGGCGATCTGCGGATGGTCGAACCACCCACCAAATCAACCATCTGCTAATCGGCGGAAGACAGCCAATATCTTGAACGTGCGCCCTTTCTCACGAGCAAATGTCGACTCTGACCACTTTCTGGTAGTGGCTAAGTTTAGAGCTCGACTATAAAACGACAAAAAAAAAACACGTGCGGCCCAAAGAAAGAAGTTCAACATCGGTTGCCTTGGCACTCCGGATAATGCCAGAGACTACAGTGAGGGCCAGAGTGAGCGACTCTGCGCCGTCCTCCCAAATACGATAGATGTCAACACCTTATGAAACCAATATCTTAAAATAATTAAAAATGTAGTCGGGATCACCATAGGTAATGAGTAAGCTTTATTGAAAAGAGAGACGGAAAATGTGCGTTAGCAGATGCTAGAAGAGTATCGAACAAAAAGGAGAAATGAGAAAAATACCGCCGCAATTTCTCAGATCAAAGATCTAGAAGAGTCTCGGGCCAAGAACAGCACCCGGCGTTTCTATAAAAGATCGAAGCAATTAGCTTCTCATTTCAGAACCGGGACACAGGCTCTTCGAAACAGTGAAGGAAACTTAGTCACCGAAGCACAGGCGATTGTGGCTCTATTTTACATTAAGGGATCCTGAATTTGAAGTCGCCAATGGTCTCAATGGTTAGATTATGACTAGTAAAGGCAAATAAAGTGATTTTTTATTTTTTCCAAGGAAAATAATATTTCTATTTTGAATTTATTAAACAAAATCGCATATACTTGCTGTTTGCTAGCGTAGACAGAGTCGTGCACTACACATGGAGGGTTAAAACCCCTTGAGCGGCGAAGCCGCCGCATACACTTTCTGTTTGCTACAAAAAGCTGCATTGCATACTCATTATTTTTTGTAGATGTTTTCAAGCAGCACTTCCAACAGCTTGTGAATGCGCAACATGTCGAGCGAGCTAATGACGAAAGAGAAGCAAGACCAGTTAATGAAGACCCAGTCCCAGCCCTCAACGCAAACGAGGTAGAAAGAGCCATCCAAAAGCTTAAAAAATAACAAGTCCGTCAGGGCGGATGGCATACCGTCTTCAACAAAGCTTCAACCGAGAACTGTGCGAGCTGTACCAAGACGTGGATGTAGTCCAGAAGGCCAAGAAAAAGACGACTACATTGGCTCGGCCACATCCAGCGAATGAACGACAATGCTACAACCAAGAAAATCTTCTCATCCCAGCCCCAGGTTCGAGAACAAAAGGAAGACCGAACCTATGGTACAAGGACCAAGTGACTGCGGATTCCAGAGCGCTTGGCTTCGGCGACGATGGAAGGCTGCAATATCTCAGGCTGAAATCCTTCATGGATTGTGAGCCGGATAAGTAAGCAAGTAAGTAGTCGATGTGCATGATATGTTTTTGGTATAATTTATTTTATTTTGGAATTTGTAGTGTATGCAGTTAATTACGTCCACAGTAGATTTTTGAGTTTGGTACCATTTTGGTTCAACAATAAGGATCTATTCGGTTGTCCTGATAGCTCTGATTAGCACTGAACGTTCATAAAGTATATAACCTACACCATAATTACTTCTCCACAAAGCTCTCAAAACAATTTTTCACGAAAAAGGTTAGTATTACAACACAGCCAACAAAAAATGAATATTAATTCAAAAAGTCCATTTTGGGCTTAATAATATGCATATTCCTATTTATCACTTTAAATAGAGGTAGCCATCGCACCCATTCATAATTGATATTAGGTTTCACAGCATCCCACAACAAGCATGCCCTTTTCATAGCGAAGTTTCAATTTATCTAAATCAAGTCAAAACCCAAAGAAACCTCTTTCAAAAATTGTTTCACTGCATTTGCAGCATGAGTCAACAGATATGCGATATTATGTTCTGATATATATTTCCACCTTGACACATGACATCAGTAAACGTGCAGCAAGGTTTGGTCCAAGCTCAAGCAACCACCACTACCACCAAACAAGCAAATGATTCCCACAAGCTAACCAAACGCCCCAAAAGGTTTAATAATAAAATGACAGACTTAATCCCGTTCGATCCAGTGCACTCATAACAAAAAAAAAAAAAAAACAAAGCAACAAACCCACATTACAGACAATATGGGATTGGCTTTGTTTAAAAAACGTTCCCGACAGACAGGAGGATTGAGAGTCGTTAAATCCGAAACCAATGAATTGATTAAACACTTTTACTTCTGTTTTTTTATTTTTATTAACAAGCTTTCATGTAATTCATTTTACATTCAATGAAGTTGTTAAATAAACACACAATGTCAAACACTTGTCAAAGCAAGTTCAACTTTCTTTTGCCAACAAAGTTGTTATGGCCAGATGACTGACGACAGACTACATGATGCACGACCGACCGCACAAGCTTGACGTGACGTGACATGACCATATCAAAAAGCAAGCCTAATTGTATATCATAAACTGCTGCTCTGATTATTCACTGGCGATAACCATCATTAAAGGTAGTCAAAGCTGATGGATACGATCAATCATCGCAGTCGTCAATAGCAGCCAGCCTTTGATTTCCATCCACAAGTCAGACTGTAAAACCTCCAATTCGGCCCATAAATGAGGTAACCTTGGAATTATCGTTTTTTACGGGATGCCCCATTGAATAGATGTGCGGTCCGCCAGACAAGCTGCTAAGCTAAACTTGGGCACGCGACTTTCATCTTCAATCTTCATGTCTGCACTCACTAATGCAGCATGCCGCCGGCAAAGAGGATGCCCCACAATATAATGGCCTTAAATATAAGCTGCGATAAAGCTGCTTATGTTGTTGTTTTTTTTTTTTTTGGTTTTCATGTACCTACAGAGGGAACGACGATAGGTGTTTTGGTTTTTTATGTTGATTTTTTGTGGCAGCTGGAGGCAAAGCGCGTCATGCCATTAATGACCTTTTGGTAAAGAGATTTCAGTCTGGGAGATAATAATGGTCTTCTTCGGTTGTCGTGTGGGTCGTTTCCATACAATTCGTGTGGAGGCGCAATTTGTAACGGGAGAAGGTGTAAAAGTTGATGGAATTTGATTCGGTGTTGAAGCATGAAAATCATCATAACAATAGATTAGACTTTCGGTTGGGTAAATATTTGTTGAAAGTCAAGCAGATCGTTTGTTTAATTTTTTGTTGTTTATTACCTTGTTACAACAGGCTTGTTTTTCTGTAATGTCGTTTTTTCGTTAAGAGTTATGAAGGTTACGCGAAGGAAAATGTATGAGGTATGGAATGGTTTTCAATTTTATTTTCACTTTTTTCACAAAAGGAATTTGAGGGTAGATAAAGATTTTCAGGGAACAATAGGTTGATCATGTTACAAATATTAACTGAAGATTTGGTCGTTGGGAATTTGGATTATATTGACTTTTCTAGAACTTACGTTTGTTGAACCAGAGGGAATACAGTTTTGACGCTTACCTGAAAAGAAAAAAAAGAAAAACATTCATTTTAGAATAGTTGGAAAGTAAAAAGGTGTACTAATTATTTTAGGACATTTTATAGCACAAAACATGAAAGTCAAAAAGCTGTCGGAAAGTTTACCCCTGCAGGTACCATAGGATGTCCCGCTTAAACGTCGAATTTTTGAGACTTAAGTAAAATTGCAATATCGTTGGAATAGCAACGCGTTACGCCTGTATTTTTTAGGGTTCCGTACGCAGAGTGTAAACGAAACCCTTATAACATCACTTCGTTTTCTGTTCATTCGTCTTTCACAAGTGATTTCTTCGAATCTGCTAGGCCGATTGCAATGAAATTTGGTACACATATTTAAGTATTCATTAGTAATCTAAAAATGTTGCTTCCATATTTTTAAGATAAACAGTTTCGAAGTTATTGAAGGAAATGGGTAAAAAGACTATTCAAATCATTGGCCAAGAAAATGTTTGGTTTCATATCTTAATCCTTACATAAAATTTCCTTCAAAACTAAAAAAAAAGATTTCGGATAATCGAGTACGGAACCCTCCTCGAGCGAGTTTATCTCGCACTTGTCCACTTTTTTTTTTTTTTTTTTAATTGGTCTCTATTCAAATGTTGTAAAATCTTTTCTTAGACCAACATTGAAAACAGGTTAATGATTCTTATTGAGTTCCTTTATTAGCATTTGGTCAGAAAAGATTTGTTTATCGAAATTCTTGTTTATTTGCCTTAAAACTCGGTTACAAAAAAAGTTACAAAACAAAGAGACCGAAATTATTTGGGTGTTGTAACAGAGCGCTTTAGCTTATTCATTTTGTTTGACAAATTTCATGACAGGACCCACGATGAAGGCTGGAAAAGCTTTAATAGACTACGACGTAAACTACAGAGAAAGATAAGAGAACACATCGAATATAAAAGGACGCGAAAAATATGATACTCAGCTTGAACATATTGCGAAATATTGAACATTTCGGAGACATCAAACCAACTGACCATCCAATGCGTTTTCGCTTCGCTAAGTGCGCCTGCGATCGACTTATAGAAGATGCCGATTTTGGCAAAAAGAATCATCTTTTCAGATGAAATTTTGATCTTGGCGGGTATGTAAACAAGCAAAATTGTCGCACAGAAAACCCGCACTCTTACGTCGAAAAGCCGATACACCCAAAACGATTGACTTTTTGGTGCGGATTTTGGTCCAGAAGCATAAATGGGCCATTTTTCTTCGAAAATGAGCAAAGAGTTTTTATCGGGCCATGTTGAACGAATTTTTGTTGAAAAAATTGAAGAGGAGGATATTGGCAACACTTGGTTTCAACAGGACGGGGCTACGTGCCACACAGCCGAAGCTACACTCGATGTTTTGCGCCCTGTTTTTGAAGACCGCATTATCAGCCGCAGAGCTGATGTCGTTTGGCCAGCTCGGAGCTGCGATTTCACGCCGTTTCAAATAAAAAAAGAAATTTGAGAAAATATTAGGTAGCTTTTTTTATCGCATAAAAAAAAAAAAAGTTATTTGGCGGACCTCTTTATTCAACAGTTGCACCTGAAATTCCATGCAATAGATTTTCGGCCTTGAAATTCTTCTGCTTCTACAGAGTTTTAAATAACTAATTTTAACAAAATTAATGAACCTAAATTCCATGTAATTTTTTAATTTTAAAGCCATTGATTTTTCCGAGATTTTCAAAAAGGACTTTCTATTTTTCTATTCGATAAACAAACGTTGGTTTGAGTTTTTTTTACATTTTTCTTGCTTTTCAGGACTATTCCGAGTTCCACATCATGAAGTTATTGTAATGGGTCCGATTTTGTGAATCTCCCATTTTTGCATATCTCTATGTTTCGAGGTCACTAGAATCCAAATCAAGCGTTTTTATGATGATGTCTGTGTGTGTGTCTGTGTGTTCGTATGTGCGGACGTGCGTTACGTTTTTTCAGCTCAATTATCTCGCGAACCACTCATCGTATTGTCATAAAATTGGTCTCATTCGACGCAGCATGTGTTGTTAAGAGCTAATTAGGTTTTGAGCGAAATCGGCTTAGCGGTTTTTTATTGGCAATCAAAAATCTAAGACAACCCTAATATAATGGAAATTATGATAATTTCTGCAATGATTTCAACAATAATGCGAAAAATCTTATAGTTAGTTAAATATTCTGGAGTATCATATATACATATTTGATTACTAGCTGACCCACCAAACGCTGTTTTGCCATATTTTCGATTAGAAAAATTCTTTCAAAAATAGAAAACTACAATATTCAGAAGTAGTATAGGCTTTGTTTTACTGTGTAACGTAGTTATTCAATAAACTTAATCAGCCTTATTTATAAACCGAACATAGACCTATTGACTTATAATGCCTGAATAAGGAAAATCCTTATTTATAAAGTTTTAGCTACACTGCATAGGGATTGAATAAGCTATACAGACGTTTAGGGTTGTATAAAGCTTATTATAAGGTACTATAATACGTATGTGTCAGACATCAAACGTCAACAAAACAAAAAACATTAATTTTTATTATAATATGTCAAGAAATTTGGAATTAATTTGAGTCTTGTCAGCAACTAAACTTTTTATATCAATTTACCAGTGTTGTGAAAGACATGGATTCACTTCCCCGAAGGCCTAAACTTTATAAAAAATACGGTTTGACCCAATGAGCATGTGTGAAAAAGACTTTCAAAATTAAAATCAGTGTTCTAAAAAAAATCTGAAACAAATTTTATTCATACACATCAATTGTTGACAGGAAATAATTTTTTTTTTGAATTCAAATGTCTGTCGAATGTAGTAGATCACCGTTTTGGTACTTTTTTTTGACAGAGATCTAAAATAAGTATGCTACGTTGAACAAATTTTTATAAATAAGAATTTATTCAACGTTACATAGAGCCTTATTCATAGCATAGCTAATATACTGTATAGAGGTGTATAAGGAGAATCTAATAAATACGGCGGAATGTTTTTCATCAAATCATCAGTTTTATGGAATTTGTCTTTTAACCAACGTGCGTGTTGGGGATGCATCGGCTGAATATTTTTCAAAACAACTAATGTTTTTACGTATTTTTCCAGGGAAGTTAGTCGTGTGGACTCCATGGGTCGCACTCATACTAATAAAAAAAAAAAAAAAAAAAAAAAAAAAAAAGATTCACTCAAGCTCCAGTTATAAACTCGGTGGTATTGATGGCAATTTAACATTAACATCCAGGCGAGTTAAGAATTGTGCGTAGGTCTCGACAACACGGTGAGATAAAAAAAAAAAAAAAAAAAAAAAAAAAAATAGAGTGGCACAACAGCTCTGGATGCGTGTTAAGAATTGAGCGGACCTACAATTACAATTTAACGGTAGTTATGGTGGCTCAAATATTGACCTCGAACTCACTTAGAGCATTGGTCTTCGACTTAACATAGCCCCCCCC
>CAKKXW010000003.1:58942160-58960955 GCA_920937365.1 Sphaerophoria rueppellii
TGTATCGGTACGACGTAAAAGCAGAACAGTTTTAAGTTTTGGTTTTTGGCCAAAAAAATCGTATGGTAGCTACCCTAAATTTTGATCTTAAAACAAAAATAAAAAAAAATTGGGATATGACTTTTTGCTCAAACCTCTAATTTTCAAATTTGAAGTCAATCGGACCAGTAGTTAAGCCTGTAAATGCCTGTAAACTTTCCGACAGACAGACAGACGGAATCGCCGGACCCACTTTTTTCGACTTCTCTATCATCGTAATGTCATATGTCATCCTCATCTCACATTTTTTTTTACGAATTCAATACTTGCCATAATATTCTACATGTCGCAAGTAAAAAAAGGATTTTGACAAGACGAAAATGCAGCATGGCTATGTGACTTTTTTAATAAAAAACTTTACAAGTGGGAGATAAACTCTCTCGAGGAGGGTTATATACTCGTTTATTCGACCCTAATTTTCTCTAGTTATGAAGGAAATTGTTTAAGCATAAGGATTAAGTTATGAAACCAAACACTTTGTGGGGATAGCAGATTTTTAGATATCGTTTGCGAAAGATGAATGAACGAAAAACAAGTGATCTTGTAAAAGTTTTGTTTATAACTCTGTTTACGGAACCCTAAAAAAAAAAACCAACACTAAGCACTTCTGGGACTGCCGACAAAAGCGAAAACCTTGAGCATTAAAATTTTAAATTTCATGTATGAATGATAAAATCGTTCTAACGTGTTTTTGATTTTGAAAAGATCTACAAAACTGCATCATTAAATTTTCATAACGATTTCATTTGTTTATAAAACAGCGAGACCATTGCACATAAACTTTCATCTTTATTTTCAAACCCTTCAGCTTTAAATTTTTTCAAACTTTGTTTAAATGTCCTAATAATATATATATTAAATCAAAAGCCATAAACATAAGTTTGAAGCCTTAAAAAGACAGGCAGAGATATTTTATATGCACTATTCATGAGAATGTCGCAATTTTATGACTCGAAATCATTACATTAACCCCCATGCAAAAGTGCCAAATGCACCTTAAAAATGTTTTACTTTAAAAATTAAGTGAAATGTTTTTAAAAAAAAAAAAAAAAAAAAAAAAAAAAAAAAAAAAAAAAAAAAAAAAAAAAAAAAAATTGTGTTATCGAGGCGGATACTTCAATTTTTTTCTTGTGAATATTTGTATTTCTTAATGCTTTTTGTTAGTTAAGTTTTGGAATACAGAAGCAAGTTCGTGCGATCCAGTCGTGCACATTTTTTTTACTTGGATTTTCTTCCATTACGGTTTTCTTATGGGCTGGAAACAAAACAACTGCTTGACATTTGACAAAGTTACAACATGGGATAGTTAGTTGAGTATATAATCTTATTTCAAGAAACTACTTATTTCCACAGACGAAATATTTTTATCGGAATTGGTTCAGCGGTTTCAGAAGAGATCAATCACAAACACATGCACCGAAGACTTACGTAAATTGTCTTTTTTTTAATAACATACATATATGCTCCGTGCAATATGGCAAAACAAATTCAGCTTCAAGTCATTTATCGTTAAAGAGCACAATGGATCAAATATGTTACCATTTAACAGCGAGTGCGGAGTTAGCTTCCTCAAAATACTTTCCGTTCACATTGTTTTTTTTTTTTGTTTTTCATTTTTATGAAAGGTCAATTATTCCTTAATCCACTGGAACACACTGTAACGAACGGTATTCCTCCATTAGCTCGTTAGATTTTCATTAACCGCACCAACTAACCGACCGTTGAGAAATTAAAATTTAAATAACTTCGAAAGGCCAAATGCTGAACAATTTGGAAAAATCCTTGTAATGTTTGAAATACACTTCTTCTAAGTGTGTCACAGACTAGGCAAGGCTTCTTGATTTTTACTAGCAACATATAGAATATATGGCAAGTATTGAATTCGTAAAAAAAAGTTGAGATTTTGATGAGATATGACTTTACGATGATACAGAAGTAAAAAAAAAGTAGGTCCGCCGATTCCGTCCGTCTGTCTGTCTGTAAACGCACCTACAGCACCTTAACCCAGTGGTCTGATCTACTTCAAACTTGACGTTAAAGATCGGAAATCCTTATCTCATTTTTTATTTAAGATTAAAATTTTGGGTAGTCACCATACAATTTTTGGGCCAAAAAACCAAAAGTCTCAATTTTCAAAAACGGTTCCTACGATTTTCTTTTAATTTCCTCAATTCTTTTTTTAAAACACTAATGTTATTTTTGTATTGCTCTTTGTTATAAGATTTTCTCGAAAAATAAAAGTCCGATCAGCGTATTTATTTTTTGTACGTATATATTGCTCAAATGATAATTTGTTTTTTTTTTTTTTTGCTTATATTTAAAAAAAACATTTTTCAACTTTTTTTTTAAATTCTGTATCTAAAAAACGGATACGAAACTTAATTATAAAATTTAATTTTTATATTCTTGAACACTGCACACCCAAATTAATTTTAAGACATTTTCGAAAAATTTTATATATAAAAAATTAATTAAAAAAAAAACGCTCCTGAGATTTATTTTAATTTGAAAAATCAACAATTTTTTCTAGAAATCATATGACTTCAATTTTTTTTCAAATTGAATATAATTTTTAGGTTTATATATCAATTTAAATTTTTGTTTATGAATTTTTTTTTTTAATGGTTTTTTATGAGTTATAATTTGGAATAATTATGGAATTAATTGTTGTTGTAAGTTGTGTTCATGGTTTTTCTTCTTCAAAGCATAGTACGAACAAAAGTCCGACACTCGGAAATCGCTCACCGTTTATATTTTATAGATTGGCGCGACAGCTCTTGAAGAGCCAAGGCCTAAGTGGCTTACTCTCATCAACAATTCTCTAGGTGCGTGTGAAGAATTGAGGGGACCTACAATTTAACGCCGTTTCCGAACGGCAAAGTAGAGAAGCGCTTTTTCATGACAGATTGATACTCTTGGAAGTTTTGTCAGTTCTTTGCAAGAGGCAGTGCCCGTAAAAGATTAAATAAAAACTTTGGGCACGAGTAGGATTCGAACGCACCTAACCACTAAGCTACGCTCACCGTTAATTCTATAAATCCTCTTGTTAGAGACAGTGGCGATTCCAACCAATTATACTGTGACTACCCTTCTTCGAAACGCACCATAAACAGGAGCCGTTAGTCCGATACCGCTCACCGTTATTTTTATAGGTTTTCACAAGGGACAGGAAGTAAACTACATCTTGGCTTTTGCTTTTCTTTCTTCGATCCACTTCTAAGCGTATCGGGGATAGAGGCCGTTCTGTCCCGAGACCCGCCACCTATCATTCTCTTTTTTTTTTTTTTTTTTAAGGGACAATATTGAAAAGTACATAAAATGTACATATATCATTTTTCGCAGTTAGGAACTTTATTGGCTTCCTTTGGAACTTATCCTGGAAGACCACAAGCCTAACTCAGCCTTGAGAAAAACCCCACACAAACAAAATTTAATTAAAATTAGCAGTGCCGTTTAGGAGAATTTCAGTCATATAGAAAACATACGCGCAGAAGAATTATATTCAAAAACATTTAGATACGGGGAATCTCAAATTTCAGATAATATAAGACATGATTGATCCTCCTACTTCTAGCTAGGTTTTTTTTTCGGAAATCAGTCATTTTGACATATTTGCTTTTGAAGACTTTAACTATGCCATTTTTATTGTGTTTTTGTCTACGATTTGTTATTTAATGAGAGATTTTCTTTTTCGATTCCTAAATTTTTGAAATAAAAACAATACTGTTATATTCAAAAAACTAATTATAATTATTAATTCACAAAAAAAAATGTTTAAATCAATAAAATTTTTATAATTCGTTTGTCGGATATAACAATATTGTTTTTATTTCAAAAATTTAGGATTCGAAAAAGAAAATCTCTTATTTAATTATGTACTTTTTATCGTTCTACTTGTACTACCGGAAAGGCAAGTACATATTTGTATGGAACGCAATAAGAAACAATAGACTAGGAAAACATTTTGTTGGCATTTAAATTTCAGTCAACTAATTTATTATTATTTTTTCAGTTTAGTTTTTTTTCGAGCTAAAAATATAACTTGATGCAAAATTAATGAATGCAAAGTCGCAAACAAAAGTTTTTTGATTACAAAAATTCAATGGAAGCATTTGAAGTTGCTTTTGAAATTTATTCAATTGGTTGATGGTTATTTTGTTTTTCTGTTCTTCAAAATTTTTTAGATCTCCATGAAAGCATGCATAATCTCCCATCACTAACAATAAAGCGTCGTGTCGTCGCAACAGTCTCAAGACAAAAAAGCAAACTCGTATGCAAATTTGTGTTGATGGCTACACGAGTGGGCTTATCAACACTGACTAAAATATGAGGCATAACAATTTTCTCATGACTATAATGGATTGGCTTAGAAATAGACTGAAGCAACTACAAACAAAAAGACTACAGCAAGTCACGCATGTGTATGTTCTGCACTATCTGGATGTCTAAGCCAATTTTGGTGCAACAATCTCAGATGTTCGTGCTGGAAAATGCAACAAGACTCGAGACAACATTTTCCAGTGCAGAAAATGAAAACAATAATAATTATTATCATTGGGGAAGCAATTAAGATTTCGCAAAGCCGAAATTGTTGATGCCCGTATTTGTAGCGCAATAAGACACAAGCCACTTGCCACTCCACCAGCCAAGAAAAGGAAAGAATTCATTAACACCAATTTTGCTATTTTTGTCCAGAGGAATTAATATTTGATGGCTTAAATGTTTAAATTTTGGCAAGATATGATCGGATGGAAACAATTTACTGATCCTTCTGTGAAATAAATTCGAAAATGCTGAACAATTATGTACGTTGCCAAAGTTAGGAATCAGCTTATGGAATTAACAGAGTTGGTTTGGAATTATGAGTTGAATTGAATTATTTGTTCAAGTTTACTTGTCGAAACTACCAGAGTGAGACAAATTTGAGGAAAAACATTTTTCAAGCCAATTAGCTTCTCTAAGAACCGATTCGGAATGTTTCCGAATCAAACAGCAGCACTTGTAGGTAGACCGAATAGCCTTGTAACCGATTTAAAGAATTTTGTTGTGCAAGTAGAATAGCTTAACTTTGTATGCTACACATTCGATTCTGCATATAAACTAAATTGCAACAAGTCGATCACTTATGCAACAAAAGTTTCCCATAGACTCTTGTGTTTTCGTTTACGTTTTTTAATTGATTTGGTGCATTGATCGGGAAATAATTATTCAATTTTATGGAAATTATAGGAACAGTGCTGTGAAAAGTGTATTTCTCTTTTCTGTAGTAGCAGATTTTTTGTTTAGACAAATGAGTAAACGTTACGTACTGACACCCGATTCACACGTAACGTAATTAATACCCCATAATGTCATAATCAATTGATGGCTGAGTTTTACAAGCGTCAAATGCTTGCGCTACAAATTCAATGCCACGAAACACACTCGGATTTTGTTTAATCTACAAAATTAGCGGCCTCTTAGTGTAAGAAATCTTATCTAATTTAATGAAAAAGTTTGCTAAAAGCAGTCGAATTGTGTAGCTTACGTTAAGGCTTGCATTTGACAATTTTACGTTCCTGGTTATGCGTTCCTTGTCATAAACTTTGCATCTAAGTGTTTTTGAGACCATTGGCGTTGAAGAAAGTTTTAACTATATTTTTATTGACTCCATTAAATGTTTACATACCGAATCTTAGGCCATCGACATATATCACTGAAACAGAAATCTAATCAGACGAGAGTACAAATCGTTGTTTCATCAAACGATTGACAAAGTTGGTCTGTCGCATTCCATCGACACGGGCTGTCTCAGAGATAGGTAATTTTATTTCCATATCATCAACATTAAAATAACCCCACAAAGAACACTGCGAATGATGTAGCGAATGTGGGGTCTGGAGGAGGTAGACAACTCGAAGGCTGCTGTAGCAATTCAAATCAATCTAAAAGTGGACTTCAATTGCGAACAATTGACAGATGGCGAAGTGCCTTAGGAGATTACTTTCAAAAATTGCAGCAATCCAATCTAATCAAGCCAAACTACTAAAACGACAACCATTCGGTGTCGAAGGTATGTGCAGTCGCAATGGTCGGCGATTTAATTTCAGGTCTGAGGGAGTAGGTAGACAAAATAATTTCCATATTCAGAATATAAACGGACATTCGGTTTTTGCAAGTAATGTCCACTGCTTTCACTTTGGCTGGAGACTCAATCAGTGGTAATCGGTTCGTTATTGGAGCTAATCAATAGGAAGAAAAATAAGTACTAAATGTACTCCGGCTGGTAACCTCTAGTTTGTGGTATTTATTAGTTTTCCAAGTCGTCTGGAGTTGGAGTAGTTAATGAAAGTGGAATTGTGTTTGGGCTGGAACTTGTATTTAAAGGCACGAGTTTGATTGCCTTAAGGAATAGTTTTACTTCGTTCTTTTGCTTGTTTTTGAAATCATATGAACTAGTGAAAATTAAGCTTTAATTTTGTTTTGATGAGATGCATGATTGGGGATTTATTTAAACTAATACCTCTTGTCATCCTGGGAACACAAAAGAACTAAAAAGCCTCGCAAATTAGGGAAATACGGCATAAATAAACTATATCAAATCTGTGAACTTGTAGAACTCATCTTAAAATATAAATAGAGTGGCACGACAGCTCTTGAAGGCCTAAGTGGCTTACTCGCATCAACAAGTCTCTAGATGCGTATGATGAATTGAGGGGACCTACAATTTAACGCCGATTCCGAACAGCAAAGTTAAGAGAAGCACTTTTTCATGACAGATGATACTCTTGGAAGTTTTGTCAGTTCTTCGCAAGAGGCAATGCCCGTGAAAGATGAAATAAAAACTATGCGCACGAGTAGGACTCGAACCCACGACGTTCTGCTTAGCAGCCAACGCACCTAACCACTAAGCTACGGGCAATGCGTAGAACTCATTTTATTTACCATTTTTTTCGAAAAGCTTAAGAGACTGATCTTTTGTAATTTTGGGTGATTCTTTGAAAAAAAAAAAACGTTTTTGAAATTTCGTAAAATCCACAAAAAAAAGTTCACTTTTTCAAGTATCTCAAAAACTTTTACGTAATAGTTTTAAAAAACCTCCTGATTGAGTGCGATCACGCTTAAGCTTTTTTCCCTTCTGAAAGAAGACTGTTCTACTGGTTTGAATGTAAGACATTTCAACATCGTTTTGCTTTAAGCTTGCATTAGATTCACGAAGAAACACAGGAAACATTATCATCTTTGTTTGATCGCTTATTGTATTTTGTCACTACACATGAACTTGGCTCTAATTATTTCTTTACAATTCTAATTTGAGAACCTGATATATGGAAAGCTGCTATGATCATTCCACTTCCCATAAACGCCAATTTATTTTACCATTTTTATCAATTCTTTGAAAGGATCCTTAAAAAGCAAATTAATTGTGTTCTATCTACCAACTCATTGCTGAGCCCTTAACAATCAAAAATAAAGATGAGGTTACGTTTCCATTTCAATCTATTTGGCATAAGCTAAATTTGAAATGTTTGCCTAGTGCAACAAAATTATCTTTTCCGAATTTAACCTATAGGACTCCCTGTGTAATTTTTGGCCGAATATTACTGGTGTATCACAAGGTTCCATATTGGATCCTCTTTTGTTTTCTGCTTATTTTAATGAACTTCCATCTTCCTTTGTATGCTGTTGATTTTCAGCTGTATTTCAGATCCCCACTTGGCCTCAACGAGCTTGCGAACTATCGAGCTGATGAAGCTTACTGCATCTATGAAGACCTGTAGAGATTGGCTAATTTGTAACCCGAAAAAATGCAAATATGTTGTCATTTATAGAAAATCTCTCGACCTTTCTTTTTTTCCACCGAGTTTTTAGAAATGTTGCACTAGAATATGTGGTTAGAGCGAAGAATCTAGGTGTGGCTTTTAAGCGTTATTTGAGTTGGGGTGATCATATCAATGCACTCGTTGTTAAGAGCTTTGGAGTACTCCGAACATTATGGGCAACACAGTCTGTCACTACACCAAAGACGCGTTTACTTCTCGCTAAAACCTTGGTACCTAATTCCTAACCTAGCCTATGTCTGTGAAATCTATTGTAACTGAAGTTAACGAGCAGGCGAAAACATAAAGTAGCTTTCAACTCAATCGTTGTTGTCTTTGGATTGCGTTGATAGGATATCTTACTTACTAACGCTTCCTGGACATGGCAGTCAATATACAGGGTTATTCACGAATGTTGTGCCAAAAAGCTAGAGTGTAGGTTGGGTCGAGAAAAGAAAAAATAATTATATGGCTGTGGGCGGTCTATCCCCCTGTTTATCAATTTGGGTCTGAAGTTCACACACATTTTGTGTGGATTTCTGTCCCACTATGGTGGGTTAAAAGTCCATAACTGATTTGTGGACTTTTAGTAAACCAGAGTGGGTCAAAAGTCCATTATGGACTTTTGTCCTGTGGACTTTTGACCCTGCGCCGATTAGATACAGTGTTTTGGTATTTATATTGACATTGACATTACAGTACTTCGCACATGAATGTAACGAACTACAGACACATAGTAACATTGGCGACCGAGGCCATCGGCTGGGACTGAAACAAGACATACGACAAAGAGAGACAGATAGACACATAGAAGGAAAGAACACATAACATAAACTTAAGTGGCGCAGAAAAGGAGACACAGATTTTTATTGTCTCATATTATCGCACAGGTGACAGGTGGCCTCAGATAGGCTGTCGATTTTCATAGAAAAAGAATGCTGCCGAAGCTGAGGTTTGAACCCATAGCGTTTGGCTTAGCAGTTAACTACTCATTCCTCTGAGTTAGCAAGTCTCAGTCATTGATTTTTCTACCACGAGGAGCAAAAATTTATTACATTTTGTTGAACAGAAAATGTGAATTGAACGAAAATTGGTCAATTAACAAAACCGTGCTGTTCGTTACATAATTCTGAAATTTAAAGGACACTATAAGTTCTTGTTTAAACCCTGAACTATAGGCTATGCTAAAAAAGAAAAGTACAACAAAAATTTTCATTCATATTCTATGGCCACTCAGTCAATTCAATTTGTTTTGGTTCTTCTTAGAGTTTTCAGTTGGACGAAGTCATTTCCTTTTTCCTTTTTTTTTTTTTTGAAAATCAATTTGTCTCTCTATGCCCGTGTCACTGAATTCTCCCAATTAATCCATTGTCGTTTTTGGAAATGGATTTCCAAGTGATTGTGAGTGACATTCAGCGGATGCGAGTGATGAATTAATTAAAATACTTCCTCCTCTCTCGGACTGAGCAATGTTATTTTTATATTTCGCTATTTTCCGAAACAAAAGTAATAAATACAATTTACTCTCAAAATCCATTGTTGGCATTTCTCTTATTATATTTTTAATGAATAAAGGTTCCAATTGTTATAAGTTTCCTCAAAAATACAAAGAAAAAAGGAAAATTATAGAAATAATAATAAATTTTTCATTCAGTGAATTTTTGAAAAAAAAAAAATTCCAATTCGAGACATCAGAAATTGA
Organism: Sphaerophoria rueppellii; assembly: GCA_920937365.1. Lineage (NCBI taxonomy): Eukaryota > Metazoa > Arthropoda > Insecta > Diptera > Syrphidae > Sphaerophoria > Sphaerophoria rueppellii. The sequence goes on from CAKKXW010000003.1 coordinate 58,951,701, forward strand.
AAATTAAAACCGCCGACAACCAGAAAGATAAAACAATAAGACAACGCTGATGAGTTGTTTCTGTTATGCCAACAATCAATGACATAATCAGAAAAATAACTGTCAAAGCAAAGAACTTCATGCTCTGGTGCAGAAAAAACCATAGAAATGGCAAATGCATGGATGTATGTATGTAAATACAAAGTGTCAGGTATGTGACATGCGGTAGGGGCATGGTTGCCACAGTAGAAAATTTGAAGCGCCAAAGTTTTGGATTCATCCTTCTTCATGCCTGCCAAGATTAAGCCAGTTGACAAATGTTATAACAATGCTTTGACAGTTATTTTGTACAAAATGTTATGATTGGCAACCATAACATTTTTTATGATGAGTAAATTTGGATGCAGCATGAAAAGAAAAACAAAACATTGCAAACACTGTGCCAACTACCGACTTCACTTGATACTCGTGTGTCTTGTTTGTGTCGTTTACCGTTAATAATATGTTTAATGCTTTCATATAAGAAAGTGATTCTAGTTGAATAATAACATAGGATAGTGCTAGAGTAGACAAAAGACAATTATAAGGTGTTATTATGTCAGCATGGGTCTTGAGGAGTTACTGGGTCTGTTGCGATATAGTAATTTAATGGGAAGGGAAATTTATTATTTCACATACACGACGTGTCATACATATGGCAGATATTAGATCTAGTAATTTTAAGTCACTCGAAAATTGTTTGTTAACGTCTTGTAATTTGTAAACATTTGATAGAAATTATTACTATTCATTTACCTTGACATTGCGAGAGCGTGAGAATAAATTAAAGCGGCTGATGGGATCATTTTTAAAATAAACACGCAACAGTATCAAGAAGTTCAAGGTTTTCTGGAAAAGTTTCAAGGAATGAAAGAAAAAAGAAAGAGTATAATCAGCCCTATTCCATTTATGAAGAAATTTTCTTTGCTCGATTTGTAAAGGGCTCTGGCAACCTAAATATTAATGAATATATTCGTGCGATCGACGCACGACACTTCTCTAGCATGCAATATGTCCGCACATTTCTAGGTGCCAACATCGACTCGTACCACTGCCTTGTTGTAGCCAAGTTACGAATGCGGATATTCGGATCAAGGCCAACACGTGATAATGCTAGGAGAAATTTCGACGTCAAGCGGCTACAATCGCAAGCGATTGCTAGATCTTTTTCCGATCGTGTCTCCGAAAATCTCCTCAGAAGTCCTTTGCTGCCAGCACAAAATGTTGCCAGTGGCAACACTGCCAAGCAGCCATTAGAGATGCCGCCTCTGCTACCACAACGAAACCCCGGGTTTGACGATGAGTGCCGGTGAGCACATGCAGGAGGCATAGAAAGCGGCTCTGCAAAGAAAAACACAAGCAGCTCGTGAGTTCTACGAGCAGAAAAGGAGAGAAGAGTGCAAACTTTTCAGGAAGAAAAAAAGGGAGCATGAGAAGCGCGCGATCGAGGAGATAGAGGGATGTCACAACAGGAACGAGGTTCGAAAGTTTTACAAAAAGGTAAAAAAAAACCTCTAGGGCTTATACACCGCGAACCGAAATCTGTAGAGACTATCATGGCAACATCGTAGTGGAACCACAGCCAATGGTGAGGATATGGAAAGACCACTTTTCCAAGCTGTATAATGGCGATGACGAGCAAAACTCCACCAGCAATACAGAACCATTCAATTTGGGTGCAGCAGGCCAACATGCACCCGACATTGATAAAGTGCTGAAGCAGACGGGCTAGCCGCCGAACTGTACAAAGTAGCTGGAGATGATTTGGTTAGGAGCATGCACCTGCTCATCTGTATTAATTGGTCGGAGGAAAGCATACCCGATGAATGGAACCTCAGCATCGTATGCCCGATGCTCAAAAAAGGAGATCCCCTGAACTGCACCAACTACAGAGGTTTAAGTCTCCTTAACATCGGCTATAAGATCTTGTCTGCCGTGCTGTGTGAACGTTTGAAGCCCTTCGTCAACAACCTGGTAGGTCCTTATCAGTGTGACTTCAGACCCGGATCGATCAAATATTTTACCTTCGACAGATCTTGGAGAAGACCCAGGAGCTTCAAATCTATACCTACCACCTTTTCATCCATTTCAAGGCTGCGTATGACAGCGTCTGTAGAGTCCAAATATATAGAGCAATGTCTAGTTTTGGCATCCCAGAAAAACTCGTCCGTCATCATTCTTGAAAAGATTGTGCAAAGCTCCAACGTCAACACCAGAGGCACAATTTTTCAAACGTCCGTCCAGCTACTAGGATACGTAGACGACATTGAAATATTTGGAAGAACACAGCGTGATGTCAGTGGAGCGTTCGTGAGTCTTGAGACGGAAGCCAAGAAGAATAAATGGAGAATGGAGACGAAGATTCAACCAAGAACTGTACGAGCTGTTGAGCGACACTGACCTTGCCAGAAAAGTGGAAATGCACAGCGAATGGAAAATAATGTTCCGGCTCGTAGTCTTCGAATCCAACCCGCAAGGACGCCGGCCGCAGAAGAGGAAGACCGCGACACGTGGTAGAGGACCTGAACCAACTTGGCGTGCAAAACTGGAGACAGCTAGCTAGGGACCGAGCTGGCTGGAGACGTTTGATGAGGATGAACCCCTGGTCCGACCTGCACTGTAGAGCCACCATAAGTAAGTTAGTAAGTATTCGAGCAGAGTAAAATCCATCGACGAAAAAAAACTTTCTTGTACCAAAAAGAGAGATCGAGCTCAAATTGGGATTAAATATGATATAACTACGTACGAGATAAGACTCTCAAACCAACGATTTAACCCTCCTTCTGCTCCCAGAGATTATCAGAATTTCTTCCACAACAAAGTCTCAGGACAAAAGAAACCTTAAATCCGAAGAATTTGACATTTGAGTCACACACTAAAAAGCAATCCCCAAGCGCATGCACACGCTGCTCGTTAACTCGTATTTCCAGTCATTTCTATCTTTCCCAAACTTAAGGTTTAAGAAATTTTTAATCAAACACTTTTACGCAACTGTCCATTGTGCTCCCTATACTCCAGAGTCCATAGAATTCCCAAATTATTTTGATTTTAAAGAAGAATGACAATTCTACCGCAGCCAATACAACCCACCCCCGCACCCGAACACAATATCACAAAATTGCATAATAATTCCGAAATGAATCGTGCACACAGAGTGATTAGCATACAAAAATCCAGAATCCCGAATACGTGCACCGGACACCGATGGAAATATTTTCTGCTACAGGTATTTTTCCTGGTTGGCGTTGTAGTCGTCGTTGTCGACGGACAATGTTGACGGTGGAATTAGATCTTATTTACCTGATGTGACCCCATCTGATAATTCTACCAACGGAGTTGGTATACACAACCAGACGGATGCCAACTCGTTATGAAATCATCAGCTGAAGCATTATCATCATCCGGAATCGGATCTCCCGATACTACCCGACACAGAACAGGATGGATGCAGAATGGTGGCATGAGATTGAACCCAAAAATTATGGTGTGCCTCCAGGTGCTTCAACTGCGACATTCTAGTAGCAGCAATGTAGTCAGGCGAATCATCAAATGGAATGATGTGGAACCCATTGGATTGTTGTGTCTTTTGTTTGGCTATAAATCCATCCTGCCCTCTTCCCTCCCGGTGGTGATGCATGCGTTTATGGAGCCACATTGGTGAGGAATCTACTTTGGCTCACGTAATTGGCCTTCATGAATATCCATGGCTTTCATTCATCATCACGAATTGGCAATAAGTGGACACAAATCCGGGTGTGGGTTGTACACGATTCGGGGAGATGCATCAGAATTATATGCACGCGACCGACTAACAACTCCTCTTATGGCAGGACCTCCTTACACACGGAATTCTCTCGGGTGACTCAATAATAATTTACTGAAAGACAAAGCAAAGGAACAATAGAATACATTCCATCGCTGTCAGCGTCGTCGTCGTTTTCGTCGTGGTCATAGTAGCCAAACCAGAACGATTATACACGGTGACGTTGTCCTTTTTTTGTTTTCTGGCTATTTTTGGATTGTACCCCGAAGGTAGTTGCAATTGCAGATTGAATTTGCTCCCGTTGCTCTATCCATTCAAAGGATAGCCTCGAAAAAGAAAGATTCCAAAGTGGAAAGGAGGGGGCAAAGGAAGCAAGCACAAAAAAGAATGCAAAGGTAAAGGAGAGATGACCATTAGAAAAATGTCCGAAAAACGTTTGCTCCTTCTACTGCTGGTTGGATTGGCGGCGCGAGTGTTTAGCCAAGTCTGGGGCCATTCGGCAAACACATGACCCAAGGTGGATAACTTACTAATGGACGAACGGTTGTTATAAGAAAAACGAGGAGCACATGTTCGGAGGAGTATATCGGTTCGGATTTGGTCAAAGACAGCAAAACAGAGTAATGGAAATTTCATTTGAAGTTTTTTTTTTATCTGTCTTCTTCTTGTTTTTGTTGTCATGCCTCGTGGTTGTGGGAATGACGTTATCTCTATTGTGGAGGAGTTGGGTTGATTGTCAATAGATTGTCAAGTTGTCAGGTTGATGAAAGGATCTTGGTCATGCTGTTGGTTAGATTTATTCAAGGTTTTAAATCCTTTTTTTTTTCTTGTCGTTCGGGTTTAAGGTGAGATAAGCTTTTGTCACCCAATTATCACAAGAATTCCATGCACATGGCTGCAACATGCGGCGATGATGGATCCATTCTAGGAGATTGTGTTTTCTGGAAGGTTTTCTTATTTCGTTTTGGGACAAGATTAAAAATTCGATGTGAGTGAAAACGATTACATGTTGAGGACATTGCGAATTGGATACAGTGTTTTATCAAATTGTTTGAAAAGAGGTTCTTTGGCTGATTGTAATTGAGTTAACATCTGGTTTCTTTTGGAGTGTCTTTGAAGAGTGGCGTTGTTGCTTGTAGAACAATTGAGTTCGATGAACGTTGATAAGGTTTCAAATTGAAATCGATTGCTTCGAACCAACGAAATCCTCCTTTTGGTATATTTGACTGGTTAGAGCATGGATTATGAACATAAGCCAGATCCTATTGGCTATTTTCTTACTATCAAAGGCAAGAAGCCTTTAAAGTGACCTTCTATATTGGGAGTGGATGAAATTCTTGAATGGAATAATATTTTGTGTGCGTGCTTCTCAGCGAACTCCTGTTAAACGGATGAACCGATTTTGATGACATTTTGGGTTTGCTTAAATATATTGCAAAACAGTCTCCTGCGGAAGTATGGTCAGGTACGATGCGGTGGCCGACTTAGCTCGTCACGGGCCCGGGCAGCCAAGTTGAATGGGACTTTGTCCTCTTTTACAAGTACTTTTTCAATGATGGATGGATGACGAACATGAATCGATTGACAAAGAAAAACAAATTATCATAAGAAGTGTTTTCGTGTCTTCAATTAACTGCAGACTGTTTAGACATCCAAAATTGAATGAAGGTCAAAGATTAAAAATCACAAATAGCCGCCTGAAGAAATCTAGCCCCCGATCTTGTATCTTTATTTGCTTTTGGGATCTTTTAAGGGTTAGAAAGTTTTTTACAATCGTAAAGAGCGCTTCAGTAATTATCACGAGTTACCATTGTTTTTTATGTGCTGATTATGAGAAGGATAAGTTTTTCATTTGTTCGAAAACATTGTTTGGCATTTCATTGCAGGAACATCATCTGTCACCAACAGCATGGTTTCATGCAGAAACGTTCTACTGTCACAGATCTTTTTGTTTTTATAAATCAATGTGTTAGCACTTTGGAATGTGGTCAGGAAATCGATTTTTCGAAAGCCTTCGACCAACTCTCTCACGCCATCATAAAATTCAAACTTAATGTATGTATATGGCTCCCCCCATTTTTCATCACTTGGATTTCCTCTTATCTCGAGAATAGGTCTTACCAAGTAAAATTTGCTAATTCGGGAGTTCCTCAGGGTAGCCATCTAGGCCGTCTACTTTTTAATTTAGCTATAAACGATGTTATGTGTACGTAATAGCGAAATTCTCATCTTCGCAGATGATATGAAGATTTACAAAAAACATCTGTTCTAGTAATGACCACATTCTTTTACAAGATGACATTAATAGTTTTGCAGTGTGGTGTGAGAAAAATAGTTTAAGCCTAAATCCAATAAAATGTCAAACAATGACCTTTTCAAGGAAGCGTGCACCTTCTTCATATGACTATGCTATCTCACAGCACATTCTAACCCGTGTTACTTCCGTAAGAGATCTTGGAGTTTTCTTTACCCCTAGATTAGGTTTTTCTGTGCACATTAACAACATCGTGAATAAAGCAAACTCAATGCTTGGATTTATAAAGCGTTGGTAAAAGGAGGTCCGCGATCCAAATAAAACCCGCGCTTTATATTATTGCTATGTTCGTCCTCACTTAGAATACTTTTTTTTTTATTTTTTATTTGTATTTGTATTTGTATTTGTGTATATAATCATTTTTTACATGATACATCAAGATTACAGGATCTTTTAATTGCATCTAGATATTCAACAAGTTAATTATACATTTGACACGATACGTTACATTATTAATTATAAATAACTAGCTGTACCCTACCACACTTTGCAGTGGCACATGTGATTGGATGGTTGCGAAATGCGAAACAAAACAAATATTACGTTTCACACAAATTTAATTTTTCCATATTTTTTGTTTTTCTGTCTGCGTAGATATAAAGACTATCCGTCGGATCTAAATCTAAGCCACACAATTCTAAAGATTGACCTTGAGTTTTATTGATTGTGATTAAAAATAAATAAATAGAATGGCGCGACAGCTCTTGAAGAATTGAGGGGACCTACAATTTAACGCCGATTCCGAACGGCAAAGTTGAGAAGCACTTTTTCATGACAGATGATACTCTTGGAAGTTTTGTCAGTTCTTCGCAAGAGGCAGTGTCCGTGAAAGATGAAATAAAAACTTTGGGCCTGAGTAGGATTCGAACCCACGACGTTCTGCTTAGCAGTCAACGCACCTAACCACTTAGCTACGGGCACTGCTATTGATTGTGATTGCAAATGCTATAAATTAAAGACCTAAACTGCTATCCGTTTCCCGCAACCCCGGTACCTCGTTACTCGCTATCCTACTCTACACGCTAACTGCTACCCCTATGCCCTCTACATACTCCTGTTTCCTGTCACTCCGCTACCCCGCCACTCCACTACCCTGCTCATATGTCATTAACGACTTGGTCGATTTTTCATAAAATACTTAAAAACCCATTCACGCCACTACCCGAAATCAAAATTCGGTGCAGAACACTCGACTGGTACAAAATAAGTGAGTCAGTACCACAGAAACAATCAAAAATACATGAGCATCAAATAATTCGGTAAAAATTTGAAATAAACCCTACAGTACGAACAATTGAAATTTTCATGACACACGATATGAAATGATCTTAAATATTCATTAATATTATATTTAAATGACATGTATCAAACCACATAGACGTTGTTCAATGAAATTTAACATTTTCAGTCATTTTCCAAACAAAAATAATCTAACATTTTCAGAGAATTTGCTGCAAGCAGTTCAACAAATCAAAAGCAACGAATCTAAAAAATCAGACCTAGCAGACTTCGTACTTTCTCGCTTGATAAAAATAAGACCTCAATTTTTGCACCCCGCTATCGAACTACCCGCTAAACGGCCCTACTACCCACAACCCGTTTATCCTTATCTGATTTCTGCCACTCGGTACTCCGTTAACCTACTATACGTTACCCTCTCTACTTCTACATGTACCCGTCACCCCACTTCCTGCTACCCACTGCCTCACTACTCCACTACCAGCTTTCCTGACCATATAACATATCATAAACGGCTTGGTCGGTTTTATACAAAATACTTTTTATTCATTTACGGCACTACCCAAACGTTCCCTCAAAATACGATGACAAACGCTCCATTGGTATAAAAGTAGTGAGTCGAACTAAGCAACAAATCTTAAAAAATTAAAAAATCGACAACGAAAAATGTCAAGTGTATAGTTTTTTTTTTTTTTTAAAGTCGATGAAAAACAATATTTGACAAGTAATATTTTTCTTCACTGACATTTAAATCGATTATTCGAAGCTATATTGATATATTTTGCTGAAGTGAGAAAAGCATTATTTTTTAACATTTACACCGTTTGTGATTTGAAAAGTTTACATTTTGTCTGTTAACAACCTTCTGCCTTTATTATTATTCCTCTTTAATTTAAAACAAAAATTAAGAAAATCGGTCAAACGGTTGTTGAGTTTTTCGTGCGTACACAAACCAACATAACATTTTTATATATATAGACTAGCAAATTCCCTGCCCGCTTCGCAGGGCTTCGACAAACAACGGTCGTGAAATTAGGGATTGGCTGGATGAAGAATACGGTATTCGATGGATTTGCAGAAATGGAACATTATTCATAGAAATATTGTGTCTGTACTTGCTAATCTGATGAATTTTATTGGTTTTTCAATTCTTTTATATCAATTTTTAGTTCATGTACCCATTAAACATACCCCAAATTTAACTATCTGAGAAGAGTTTAGTTAGTTAGGGTTTTGTCAGCAAGCCAGGTAGGCATGCGTATACTTTTAACGCTCTTCAGGATAGCACAGTGTTATAAATTTTCTTGAAACTATCAATTCTTGGGAAATGTTGAAGTGCTACAATAAAAATATTGAAAAAAAAAAACCCTAAATTCGGTTTTCTTTCCTGTTTTAGATTTTTTCAAGTGTAATAAAATGTATGGGTTTTAAATACGCTTATCAATGAGATTTTATTTAATAATTTTTTTGTTCATTAGGTAAAAATAAGAAAACTTTGTGTTCCTTGCGCATAATTTGAAAAAAATTGAATTAAAGTCAAAATTTTGTTCGGGCAAGAAAAAATTGAATACCATTTAAAAATTGACCTTAACATGAGTCAGGGAAGTGTACACCAAAGTTAGCCTCTTTTTAATTCGTCAAAAAGTAAGAAATCAGACTTTATTTAAAAACGATAATTACAGAATATGACCAAGTCTCACATCCCAAAGTATATGGCAGACAAATTACAGGATACCCTGTATAGTTGACCATGAAAAAAACTGGTATTTCTAAATCAACACCACATATTTTTAACAATTGACCTTGCGTCTTATTTATTTTTGACAGGGAATGCAAGTCGAACAGGAAACTGACGACGTTAAGAATCAAATGACATATCTGGTAGCCCATTTGCCATTGACTTCTTTACGGCTTGTCTTGT
>CAKKXW010000003.1:58963561-58988639 GCA_920937365.1 Sphaerophoria rueppellii
TTTTTTTTCAACTGAGAAAGAAGAAGACCTCAACACTCGTGTAATAATCTGTATTTTGACTGTAATGTTATAAAGTTTTTTTTACCATTACCGGCTTATAAACACACCCTATTCTCGTGTTACCGCGTGTTTTTAAATGAACTTCGGAAATTGGCGTTGAACTTTTTAAATCAAGAGACTTAGAAAAACAACGACTCCTGTTTGAAACAGCTAATAGGCCTTGGTTCTTCAAGATCTGTCGCGCCTCTCTCTCTTTAATGTCCAATAATTGGCCAATGTAAGTTTCCTGATATAGAAGTTTGTAAACGACTCCATTCGTCTGCAGCAGTTGCCGTGGTATAATCGACAAAGTTTGTCCTCAGCAACAAAAAGATTCAGAGAACTAAATTTTTCAAGTTGCGGTTAAAGGCTTCAAGTAAATTTTTGTGCGCCATTGTGCTCTTATCCCACACAAATATTCGGCCATTACCATTTTTTTTGAAATATTGTAATGTCAGTTTTATGTCTAATAATGTGCTCACAACTCCAGAAGAAGAAAGAGTCAACTTTTTTTTTAATTTGAGATCATATTGATGCTAAAATTAATGATAACAAAAATGATTTCCCCATTCCACCAAGTTCATCACAAAAATATATACCACCACTCATACTGATCACACCTTGCATATCTAATGGTGTCATACACATAGGTACTTTTGTTGATCGTTTAACTTCGGCTCAATAGTTTGCGCAAATAATCTGAATCCAATGCAATTTTATTATTGTCCTTAACGTACTATTGTTGTCGACCAACCAGTTCAATTGTGGCACTGCTTTATTCGCAAAACGGTTTTTTCGTAAGTAACTGGCACATTTTAATTGAAAGCATTCAATTCCCCATCAAATTGGCATTTGCAATGACTATTGACTCAAAACTAAATAATATATGTTTGTGGCTTTAATTTGAGTAAACCATGTTTTTCATTCAGACAATAATTCTAGGTGGAATACCTCCAGTTCATTAGTGTTGATTAAATTATATTAATGACACATTCCATCAACATTCAAAACGTTATAAATTACAAATAACAATATACATAATTAACAAATACGTACCCACTAAAAAGAAATAAGGTATACATACATATTTTCACACTCTAGAAATTTCATATATCAAAACAACGTTTGCCGGGTCAGCTAGTTCAAATATAATTTCCTACGTTCATTGAATTTTTTTATTTGTTGAAGAAAAATTATATTTGTCAAATATATTTTTTCTTCACTGACATTTTTTTTAATTTTTTTAATTGAAAAAAAAAATATTTGACAAAATTTTCAAACTAAATTGAGTGTTCGTATGTTGATCATTTTTTTTTTCTAGTGCGAAATACAAAATGTTTGACATTTTTTAACAATTGAACCATTTGTGATTTGAAAAGTATACATTTTATTTTTGCTAAACCTTCTTCCCTAAAACCTCATGTATTTAGAGAAAAAAATAGGAAAATCGGTCAACCAGTGTGCCCGGTTAGCGAACGAACACAAAAATTAGGTTGTTCTTTTATATATATAGAAGAAGATAGCACTATAATGAAAAAATTAATAAAATAGAAAAAAGTATAATATGACCTGGATTACATTGATACAATAAATTTATAAATAAGTAATAAAAAGAAAGAAAAAATAAAAAAAAAAATAAAAACATGACCAAGTAAATTATTGGGTATAACATTAACAGTAGTAGACGATTAATTAATATTTGTCACAATATAAGTAAGTAACTTTTTCTTAAAAATGGTTGGTGAAGTGATTCTTTGTAGTTCAAAGGGAAGGCTATTCCAAATCCTTATTGAAAAGACAAGGTGAGATCGATCAGCAATGGAATGGAGAATACGCTTCCCAAATTTGGTCACCTCATTACAATATTCATATTGAGAGGCTAGAATTCTTTGCACAAGACAAACTTATACACTTTTAAATGTTTCTCTGTTTACTTAATGTTTGTAATTTATTAGTTTTTGATTAATCTTGTTTTGTTAACTGTCTTGTTTTTGTTTCATCCATGTGAGTGTTTGTTATGTAATGTTTGCTTAAAAAAACTGACACTGCACTAAGTGATGAGCCGGTGGTATAACATAGACTACTATGTTGGCAAACCATTGGTCGTAAGACTGTGCTTGCTATAAGCTCTCTTCGACCAATTCTGATAGTGTAAAAAAAAAAACATGTAACACTGGAAGCAACAAATTGAGGCGCAATTGTCGTAGCCTAGAGTTATACATTTCAAAATATAGTTGTGACAGATTTCTCTTTCAATCAGAAACATCAAATGCTAAGACTTAACTTCCCAACAAAATATTCCCGCGAAACATAAACCAAAACCTTTCTCTCAACCCATTTAGTGATTAGATAAACACAAAAAAAGATTAGAGGCAGTCGTTAAAATCTCCTGAAAAAATGAACATCGATTAGGTCTATTTGTCATCGTAGTGTGACAATAGAGCCAAAGGTATAACTCCACAGTCATCTCTCACAAAACCAATTATACCAGTAGGAGTATGCAAATCTCAGTTGCATCGACATTTCGAAAATCAAAACCCTTCATCACCCCAACGCAACGCAACCAACTTGATGGAATACAAGTCATGCGGGATTGTCTAATTCTAATATTCTAAAATCTGACCAAAGGCGAAAAAAGGCCACACAACATTTGCAACAAAATTTTCATTTGGAAAGTGCATTTTAATGTTTTATGGAATTATGCACTAGCATTGACGGAATTGCTCAACCGAATAAACATTTACTTTTTTAGCCTCAACGGACTGGCGGCAAATATTATAAATCCGAGAGTGCAAGGGTATTTTTGTGGATTGGTTTGGCAGTGCATTGAATTAATGTTTATTTTTTAGCCAGGTGTTTATGAAACAAAAAATACCGATGTCATGTCCTGTCCTTCGATCGCATTTCGATGCAATGCCACCGGTTAGCATTAGATGGATTAGTTAGATATTTTCAATTGATTGGTTATCCCGCTTTTCTGTTTAGAAATAAATTATTATATTTTTTTTAATTGTTGTAAATTTTTGTGATGGTTCGGTGAAATCGATTACCTTGTTCAAATTCACGATGCATGGCAGCTCACCGAGTGACGACACGAAACCTCGTAATCCAGGTAATAATTAGAGAGGCTTTTGATCTAAGCGAAGTAATTAACGAAAAAATAACACAACTTAACGAACGATACGAGAATTTATGTGGCTTGAACAAAATTCAAAAGCAAAAAACTCTTGACAAGAATTAACCATGTAAACCATGTTTCTGGTAGTTAACATGTTTTAATGGTCTGCAAAAGGTTGGCCAGGGGGAGAAATTACATTGTTTTTTGTCAGTTTTGCTTACACGATGTCTCTTTTGGTCATATGTCTTGAATTTAAATTGAATCATAAAAGAAACTGAAACATTGACATGCAACAAACCGAAAACTAATTATTTTGATAATTTTTTTAAATAAATGTGGTATCGCTTAAATGGAACGGAAATGTGATTTTTTCAATTCGTGACAAAGTCTTATTGATCCAAAGATATCCCACATTTAACATTAACTATGTGCCTACTTGATTTACGTGCTTCCTATAAGATCGCAGAATGTTTGATGAAAAGTTCCTAATTTTATCTCACTATTACTTTTGAAGGAAAAAAAAAACTTACCCACGTTTATTTGCAGTACAAAAATTCAAGTTTTAAAAAATAACTAGCCTTCGAAATTCATCCCGCCCCACTTCATATAAACTCCAGAATTATATACAGATTTTGTCAAAATGCAAAGTGAATCCAATTGATGATTATGATGAAGATGATGACACACTGTGGCATATGAGTACTTTCTTTTTATTTGTTTGTTTATCATTGGGATATAAAGTTTCATATTCTTTATTTAGCTTCGTTAAACCTTTAATTTATTCAATGATTTTCAGATTCATATCATACAATTACTTTTGTATAAGTTGGCCTCAACTTTTAAGGGCTTTACTTTGGTTGTAAAAATGGTTCGATAACAGTGTTGTTCGATTAAGAAAAATATCTTTTAACCGCGAAATGATTGTTGTATTTTTATGTTTATAGCGTCAACATCGATATTTTTTGCAGAAAAAAAGCTCGTTGAAATTATTTATATGATAGACAACGTTCACCGAGTAAGCTAGTAGGATAAGAAAGTATTTAAGAGCTGTCTCCTTCTTCTAACTACATACTAATTTTGAGCCAAACCAGTACAGCCATTCTTAGGGGTAGCTAGTATGGCTGATTTGTAGTTTTAAACCATTTGGCGCACCACGCAAACGCATATAATCGTTCCAATCGTTAAGCAGGAATTCAGTGACATACAGTCGTACTGAGAAAATACTTATATGGCAAAATAATTTTTGACGAGTAGCTATACTATTATTATAATAGCTGCCTCCTGGCTCTAAGCCACTTTACCAACAATTTTGAGCCAAATCGGTTCAGACGTTCTTAGAATTCATGTATATGGCAAAACAACGTTAACCGGGTCAGCAAGTGGAATAAAAATTATCATAAACACGCACAAAATTATTGAAATAAATGGATAAATGAATGCATATACAAAAATTTATTAAATCAATTCAGCCTTGTAGTTGCAGTACAGGTTACGACTTCAACCAGCGTCTCCTGTCGGACTGATTTGTAAATCAAAACCATCCAGGGCGCCACTTGAACGCATACAAAAAAAAATCACCTGTGTTTCGATTGTTAAGCGATCCATTATCATATATGGCAAATATTCAAATAATATGACCCTCAGATGACAGTTTGGTTTGAAAGGTATCAAATACCAGTGCTACCAACTTGAAACCACGAAACGAATGACCCTTTATGTTGATCGGACAATGATATGACGTAGGCATTGAAATTACTTACTTACTTACTTAAGGTCGAATGGTATCCGGACCGGAGCATTGGTGTTAATCAGCTCTAGAATGACATTCTGTCCGAGCCGTCGGTGTTGGGTGTCCTTCCTCGAAGACAGCGTAAACTTCGTTTTTCCTCATTTACCGCTAAGCCAATTTTTGCCGCTTCTGTCTCAATTCTCACAAAGGCGCCATTGATATCACGATGTTGTTCTTCCCATTATATGAATGTCATCGACGGCGATCGCGAGAAGTTGAACAGACTTTTTGAAGATAGTGCCTCTGGTATTGACGGTGGAGTTTTGCACTAAGAACGATGATAAGGAAACTTTGCATCGCCTTGTCTAAATCCTTTTCTTAAGATCGTTGCCAACCTTGATGGCGCAGCGTGAGTTCTTCATCGTCTTTTTGCATAAGCGAACGAGCGTGGCAGGGATGCAAAAACTAAACATAGCTTTATACAGTTCGTCTCCGTAGATGCTAGTGGGTATCAATTTGGAGTTCATAGGTTTTTTCTAGGATCTGCCGCAAAGTAAAAATTTGGTCGGTGGTTCACTTTCCTGGTCTGAAGCCACATTGATAAGGACCAATCAGATTGTTGACGAAAGGCTTTAGATGTTCAAATATTACGACAGAGGATTTTGTAGGCTATGTTAAGTAGGCTGATTCCTCTGTAGTTGACGCAGTTTAGAGGATCCCCCTTTTTCAGGATCGGGCACACAATATGCTGAGGTTCCATTCATCGGGCATGCATTCTTCCAACCATATCTTACAGATGATTTGGTGCATGCTTCTTTTTGATCGTCGCCAGCTGCTTTGAACAGGTCGGCAACTAGACCATCTGCTCCATCGGCTTTGTTGGATCTCAGCTGTGATATTGCCGTTGGCATTGAAGTTCCTTTCTCTTTTTTGGGGGGTGAAGATGAACCAAGGCTGCCTTCCAAACGCGGTGGCTAATTTGTGAATTGCTCAGTTCGTTCCTGAACATGTGACTTCTTCAACATAGTCCTGGAGCAGATAGTGCTCAAGGCAGGTGTGAGCACGGAAAACACTATCTTCACCAAGTCCACCCAGCTCCTAGGCTATGCGGACGACATTGACATCATCGGTCGATCCAAGAGAGCTGTGGCTTGAGGCCTTCACAGCGATTGAAGAACAGGCAAAACTCGTTGGTCTTCTAGTAAATGAGGACAAAACAAAGTAAATACATGCTATCAACAGACAAAGCAACATCTGTCCACCGCCTAAGACAAAACGTCACTGTTGGTAGCAATTTCGAGGTAGTTAAAGAGTTGACCTACCTTGAAACATACATCAATCCCACAAACGACACCTTAGTGGAGATCCGAAGAACAATTACCCTAGCAAACCGCTGCTGCTTCAGTTTGGCAAAACAACTGGGTTCAAAACTCCTCACTCCAAAGACAAAGTGTCTGCCATACAAAACTTTGATTTTATCAGTTCTACTCTACGGCGCCGAGTGCTGGACGATAAGTAAAAAAGGGGAATTGATACTGGGCACTTTCGAAAGAAAAATTCTTCGACGGATTTTCGGTCCCGTATGCGACGATGGCAGTGGAGAAGAAGGTTCAACCGAGAACTGTGCGAGCTGTACCAAGATGTGGATGAAGTCCAGAAGACCAAGAAAAGACGACTACATTGGCTCTGTAAAATCCAGCAAATGGACGACAACGCTCCAGCCAAGAAAGTCTTCTCATCCCAGCCCCCAGATTCGAGACGACAAGGATGACCGAACCTACGGTACAAGGACCAAGTGCCTGCGGATGCCAGAGTGCTTGGTTACGGCGACTGGAGAGTGTATGCGAGGGACCGTTCACAATGAAAGGCTGCAGTATCTCAGGCTGAGATCCTTCATGGATTGTGAGCCGGATAAGTAAGTATGTAAGTTCCTGAACAGTGAAGTGCAGGCAGGTGTCTATTTCCTAAACACTTACCGATTTTTTGTGCTACATTCAATGGAACATAAACTGGACCTTTACCTGTGTTGTTAACAACGACTTGCTCAACAATGTTGCTATAAAAACAGGTCGCTACCACTGCTCCAAAGACACAAGACCTGAGTGAATCTAATGAACTAACGTTTCTCAGATTGTCAATGGACAGTGTCGTTCCGAAGGTAGAAGTGAAACGCAGCTCCCACTGTCTCCACTTTCTCCTGACGTCCAAAACGGATGATCCGGATCTGTTTGCGCTGTCAGAAATACGTCTCTGACAAGAGCTCTCTCGCTCGGCGTTCGTCGGTCAGTCAAACGACCCCAGCTCACATAATGAGCGCGATAAAACATTCATCCAACTCCAACCGTTCACTCTTTCAAAATCCGAATTACAGCAACAAGTCCGAAAATCAAATTTTATGTAAAACGATAAACGTGTGGATTGCAAAAGTCTGTTTTAAGTGCTCATAAATTTAAGACTTATTCAATTTCAATTTTGGAACAAACCGATTGGGTTTTTTTTATTTGAAAAAAAAGGAAAAAAAATCGTTCAGTTCGAAATGGATATCTTTCTCTCAAACCACCCACAGTTAAAAAACCCCCTACGTTAATTTTACACCCGTAATCCCCATCTCTCCAAGTCTTTTTCATTTAAACGCTCCATTAGCCTTCATCTTAATACAATTTGTAGTTAGTTAGCAACAAAATGCCTCTCTTAATTGAATAATAAAGAAAACCACAAAATACTTAAATCAATCTCAAGTGATCCATTTAAATCACTCAAAATCATTCAAATTGCGATCATACTATAACGTTCACCGACAACTCACCGAAAACGGCCTTCACTTTCAAATTACCTGCCATCGCCTAACCTGATGCTCAACTGAACTAATTTTTCAAGAAAAAGTAAAAACCAATAAAAAAGTGTGCAAATGTAAAATCTGCAATTTTGACTTTCATAGCACTACTGGCCCGTCGGCCGCAAGACAAGTCCTAAAAAAGGTTTTAATTGGAAAATGCCGTCGCCAATCAGCTTAGCTCCAAACCGTTAACTGGCTGATGCCAAACCATCAGCTTAGTTTTTCCCAAATACGTAAACTGAATCTCATTTATTTTTTCATACAGTTGATGTGGCTAACCTGCAACTTGTCTCGTAATTTTTGAAGTTTAAATATCCAAGTAGGACCAGATTAGGGTATATATCGATACAACTTGTAAAGTACACACATCGCCTTTTCCTTCTTCATCGTCGTTGTTGGTTGTCGTCTCAAGAAAGCGACTGCCTGCCACCATGCATCGTACACATACTCCAAGGTGCTGCTGCTCCACATCATTACGATAAATTCCATATACGTAATTCCATTAAATTTAAGTGCCACACACACCGCACAAATGTTGCCCCAGAGTCAGTAGTTGAATAGCAGCCGGTCAAAATGTCCACCGCAGCAGTTACTCTCCACTCCACAACTTCGAGCGTCCGATTTTGAATATCTTAACGATATCATGCCTTGCAATCGACCGACAAAACGAACGGACAAGAGAGTTTATCGGATATTTATCGATGCCACAAAGTCGAAGTTGTAGATGTTTTGCCGGGGCAAGAAAACTTTGGCAAAAGTTTCTTCTTTGGCTTTGAAATTAAATTACATGTCCCTTTTGGGTCGCATATCCCGTAGCCGAAGCTGAAGATTTAGAATTGCACAACTTGGACACGATATGGGATACTATACAATTCGGAGCGATATGATGATGCAAATGCTTCCAGCAACGGTACATCACGAGCTGTGTCTTAAGTACCAGTTTCAACTGCAACGCCACCTCTAATTAGTTCATTTCCAGAGACACATAATGTTGGCATATTAAGCTTGAAGAGCTGTATAATGGCTATGGCTCCACCTTGCAAGATGGTAACGAAAAAACTTCCAAGTGGGGAAGACGAGTTGCTTCTCAACTGCTCCTTTGACCGAAGGCAGTCGACGACAAAGACTTCGGTATCATTTAAGATTCATAATTATGCAGGTGTGTGCCGTAGTTGGAAGATATTCCAAATGGATTTACTCGTGATGGCCTTCGATAAATTGCTGCTGCTGCTGGTGGTGTTTCTCGTAAAGCTTGTACGAGTGTCATATCGCTAACAGCAGCCGACGACGAAGATGACAACGGCAATAGTGATGATGACGCTTTAGACGTGATGCTCTAGTTTGTATATTTGGCATTTCGGGTTGGGTTAAGATTGTCTATCATACCTTCTCGGTCTTATAAATGCATAACTGGGGAAGGGTTTGAAGTTTATCCTTGGGAACAAACAAATTGCATATTTGCTCTAGCAGAAGACATTTCTGTAGAAATATTAATAAGTGCTGATTTTCTCATTTGTTTTAATTAATTTAATAATGTGTTTTGTTTGTTTTGTTATGATTGTGATTGTGATTGTTGAATTTTGATTTACATGTATACTCGGTGTCTTACGTGTGATCTCTTTCTGCAGAGCCATTAATCGAGAAAGGCTCTGTGGAAATCAGTGGAAAATGTTTAAAAAAAACTGAAAAACATGTTAATTTTTCTGCGTTTTAACGCGCTTATCTCAGAAACTGCTTAATCAATAATTAATTAATAATATTACGCTGCGACCAATAGGAGCGAAGTGTCAGTGCAAAATGTGAAAAAAAAAATGGCAAAAAATATTCATTTTTGAAGGCTTCTGTTGTCTTCTTGATCGTGCTGATCTCAGGAACTACTAAATCAAATCGAACAATTCTTTTAGTGTTATGAATACTTCATTAATTATGGAAAGACTTGGGCTATAATAACAATAGGAATCAATGGAAAATGTTTAAAAAACGGCAACAAATTATTAATTTTTCTGATTGTTTGAACGCGTTTATCCAAGCAACTGCTAAATAAAATTTAACATATCTTTTTGTATTGAATAGAAATTTATTGAAAAAAGGTTTAAGCTATACAACGCAACGCTTATAAGTTACGAATAATAAGAGCAAGGCATCTGTGAAAAGTGTAGCTAAAACGGAGAAAATTAACATATATGAGGGCTTCGAGCTAAGTACAATTTCGATTTAGAGAGTCCACTGTTTTAAAAAAATTTTGCAACGAAATTCTCACGCGGGCATGATGCATAAGTCAAAGACGCACCTCTGGCCGGTGTATGAGCTACAGGCGGACGAAGTCGCGGGCAACTGCTAGTATTCGATATAGCCATTTAGTCGAAACTCTACACTCTCTACAAAATGTTTGATATCATCCATCTGCTGCGCATGGGGATTGTAATATGTTATGCGTGTGACAGATATGGTGAGATGATTATTTATCGTTTACAGTAATGTGCCATTGGCTTGGGAGTGATATTAACCCGGATTTTCTTCATATAGAGTCATCCATTTTTCGACTTCGTAAGAAAAGCGCCAAAGCGTTAAATTACGCGACCAGGAAACATCTAAAGTAATAAAACAATTATTGGTAGAGATGTGTGGCTTTTTGCCCCATCTTGCTGGAATATCATATCGTCCAAATCATTATCTTCAATCGCCTGTCAAAATTAAAATCAGTTATCATTCGACCATATAGTTCCAAAGTCCGAATTGACTTAAACCGGATATGTTTCTAAGATATGGTGTGAAGTCAAAGTGGTCTTCAAAACCAAGCTTGCAAGCCTAGCCGGGAGCTATATCCTTTTCAGCACGCCTACACAAAAGGCAGAAGTGTGAAAACCGCCCTACACTGTGCAGTCAGAACAATAGAAAAATCCATTACGATTAATAAATACACCCTCGCATCATTTCTTGACAACGAAGCAGCATTTAACAATGCTCATAGGAGTGCCATCGAAAAAGCACTCACTGACCTTATAATAGCTGTAAGCCACGCTTATAAAATGGATCATGTGTATGTTGAAAAACAGACAAATTCATTTCGAATAAGGCTACTCAGATATAAAGATATACACATCTAGACTCTAGACAAACCAAACTTTGCAAAGTGGTATCCTCTCACATTTTCTCTGGACTTTGGTGATGAACGAAGTTCTCATCAAACTCAAAAAATCGTGTGAGGGTTAAAGAATACGCTAATGATTTAGCGCAAGCGAGGTCCTGGTCATTTTCACCAACAGAAGGAAGGTACCTTCTTTTCAAATACCAAATATTGATGACATCCTTAAGATTTCAGACAGAGCGAGATATCACGGAGTAAAGTAAGATAAGAAGCACAACTGGGGTACAAACATTAAAGAAAGATATAAGTAAGCATGACTCCAATCTACTCGGGTAATAGGATTCTAGGATGAAATTGGAATGTTGATGTAGGTATACCGCCATTGTTAGACCCATGGTGCCAAGCTCTGGTGAAATCCACGAACTTAAAAATTCTCACCAAAGTACAAAGAATGTCGTGCATTAGCACTACTGGGTGATGAGGACTACCCCAACTGCGGGTCTTCAAGTAATCCTAAACTTCACTTCCTTAGATTTATTTGTACATGAATCGGAATCTAACAGCGCTCTTCGACTCAGACAAACCAATATCAGAAGAACTAGTCAAAGCGGACATACCACGGTATCGCGTCCTTACAATATACGTGTCAACGTCTGCACGCATTACATAATCCCTAACTTAGACTTCAATAAGACTTTTGCTACCAGCTTCCCTAACAAACAAGATTGGGAAACCAGTATTCCTTAGACTAATAAATCGCGAGCTTTACCACCGGACACCGGAGTAGGAGCTGGTTTTTTTTTTTCACAGAAAACCTTAATCATGCCAGTTCCCCATATAGCAGTGTTCTCCAAGCCGAGATCTTGGCAGTGAAAAATACTGCTAAACAAATATCCATGATGGTTGACATCACCTTTTACATTGATAGCCAATAAACGCGATTTCTGCCATGCAAATCAAGTTAAAGCTTATTTCTTGCTGTCGCGAAGAGCTAAGGGTTCTGGTAAGCATCATAATGTAAGACTCTGCTGGGTTCCCGGTCACAGTGGTGTATCAGCAAACGAGAAGCGGATGAGCTTTGGAAAAAGAGCTCAGTATTTGATTCTTCTCTCATAGACCAAAACATTCAAATCCCTCAATGTGAATTAAAACAACACATTGGAAGCAATATTACTGAAAAAGCAATCGAAAAATGAAACTTACTAGAAATCTAAGGTAACACCAGGAAACTCTGGTCGAATTACGACAAGAAAAGATCCGAAAGGATCTTACTTCTTAAGATACCCTCCTTGAGATCCCTTTTAAGCGTGATAACGGGACATAACCTACAAGGCAACCACAAATAGAAGATGGGGTTTAATATGATCTTCTTAGTTGCCGCCTAAACAAAGTGGATCATCATACACCACTCACTTCCTCTGCCACTATCCAGCATACTAAGAAAAAATTTCAAGACAACTACTTCTTTAATAAACTAGAAGAGTTATCAGAACTCCAAGACACTCGCCAACTGAACTTTGTCAAGTCCTCCGATCAACCATAGCTGTCAGTCCATATGTTTCAAAACTTTTTCAGGAGTTACAAATACTTGGGGGTATCACAGGGGATCTACATTGATCGAAGTATGACGGCAACAAAACCAGTTGTCAGTCTATTAAACCTAACCTAACCTAACCGTACGCACATTGGCATCTTTAAAGAAATACAGAACCATGATACCTTTCGACCATAGAGCACACCAAACAGTCACTTTTTCTGGATGCAATGGCACCTCTTCGATCGCTTGTGGGTTTTCAAAGCCCCCTGGCACTTTTATTTGTTTACATGTCCACCGAGTCCACCGAAATGAATGACCCTATATTTTCTTCGATCTGTGCAGTACAAAGTCATATGAGACATTTTTTCATTGAAGAACTCAAACAAATCATTAAGGTTTTTTTTTTCAATCCATCGTCTGCTAGACAACACCGGAACTGTCAAGTAAAAAAGGTCAAAATTCTAACACAACTGCCGTACAACATTGGTCAGTCCTAAACCAAAACTTCGCTGTGCACATAAAATTAAAACAAAGGCGATCACAACAAAAAGCTCATTAATTTGTTGCTAATATCTCTTCAAATTTCAAAAGAGCTCACAAAATTAATTATTTCTTCAATAGTATCAATCATCGCCAATATCAAAAGTGTTAGCAACTCAAAGATGAACAAGATAATAAACAATCAATTTGCAATAATCTTGAAATTCGTATTCAACATTTTTGTTTCATTAAAAAAAAAAAAAATATTTTCAAAAATTGAAAGCAGGAAACAAAGAGTGACAATTTACCATAAACAATAAAATTACTCATGAGCTAATTGTTTCACTTAGAAAAACGGAATGATATTACGGATATAAAAATTGGATTAAAAATAATTATCATTATTAAAGTTGAGTCACAGTCCCGTCTGGCCGTTGTCGTTTAAGTGACTTTGAAGTCAGTCGCCATTTACTATATTTTAGTTTTCCCAAGCTTACTCGCAGACATTAACTATCAACAATCCATTATTATGCAACAATAGAAGTATGCACCTTAACGCCTCGCTCTGACTATAAACATTCAATTCACATGCTCAATGTTCTGCTCCAATGCAATTTGCTATATCTCAATCCAAACAAACTGACCCAAAGTCAACACTGTGTCAGTGGCTGCCGAACAAAGCGAGAAACCACATGGCTGCTCACGTACACAAAACAACTGCGGACACAAGAAAATAAAACACAAAAAACGCTCATGGATTGCATGTCTCTGGATATTCATATCTATGAGTAACTATCTTTTACTATTACGAACAAGGTAGTTGGTTCTTTTTTCACGCTATTTTCATAATGTACAGAAATGAGCGTCTTGTCTTTCCAGGCGAAGCACGCTCCATCTGGTGGCTTATGTGTTTTTTGAGAGTAGTTAAAATCGAAACGACTGACCGCATGAAATAGGACTCCAAAGTGAACGTATTGGAAATTACCAACGACGATGTCGACGTAGTTACGAAATATGACTTTCGTTTAGTGTTAATTGATGTTGGAGCTTGTTGCGCCCTCTATGACAAGACACTATTTGGAACAAGTTGTTTTTTGTTTGAGAATTTGAATACAGTTAAATAACGCTCCTTGGCGACACAAGTCGTTAATCTGCTTCAAAAACGACAACAAGGAAAATTGCGAAATTTGAAAACATTCAAACCACATCGACAACGCAAAAAAAAAGTTCAAAAGAAAACAAACAGAATACCGATCACCACAAAAACAACTATTGAAAAAAAGTTGATGGCAACGATGGCGATCGTTGAATTTACGATTGTCCACAACGTAATCAGATCACCAACATCGAATATAATTGTCACGACTCTATTTTATATTCATCGGACCTTGCAGTTTGCGGTTTTTGTTTGTTTGCTTTCCTAGCAGCGAAATGCAGTACTAACAATAAAATAGAGAAACAAGCAGCAGGAGTCAGACAATAGGTTAATATATGTGACAATCGGAACAACTATCCGAAACAATGATCTGTCCAAAGAAAAAGACCCTCTCCGGAGCGAGTGTTTGCTTTCATAGTCCATTCGAGCGTTTGAAGTAGTTTAGATGGAAATCATTGTCGGTTATCGGAGCAGTGTTTCAGTAGGGACTTGAAACCGGAGACATAGAGTATGTGAAACTTTTGCTGTTGAGTTATGAAGAGTGAATTGAAATGGTTGCTTTAATGAATTAGATTTATGGGCTGTATATTGCATCTCCTTGGAGGACTTATAGGTTTTGAAGAACGCAGAAATTTAAGGCTTTTTAAATGAATGAATGAATATTGTACTTAACTTGCGAATTTCTTCAAAATTTCGAACTCTCGAGTTAAAATAATTAAACTAAGAACGACAGCTGATTAATCAATACCAGACCTGGTTATTTTGCTGCGTCTAATAAATTCGGTTCCACTTGGATCCATTGTGCTGAGACGTTGCAATCATGAAAAGAGCCTTATGCAAGATTTCGTGAGGCCCAACGATAACCATTTAAGTTCCACTTCTTATCGCTCCAGCCAACGCGGTCCAGAGGAGAATTTTCTGGCATTTCTACTTTCTAGTGATGGCAATATCGCAATATCGCTCGAAATACTGTAATATTGATATTGGTCCTTAATCGTGTGGCCGCTCTGTTCGCAGAGCAAGGCATTGTTTGATAAAAAAGACACTTTCCAGTGAGATAATAGAAATCATATCATCTCATATCCTCACTTACCAAA
The DNA here is from genome assembly GCA_920937365.1 of Sphaerophoria rueppellii. Lineage (NCBI taxonomy): Eukaryota > Metazoa > Arthropoda > Insecta > Diptera > Syrphidae > Sphaerophoria > Sphaerophoria rueppellii. The sequence goes on from CAKKXW010000003.1 coordinate 58,978,642, forward strand.
ACATAGTGTTATCTCTTTCTTGCTTCGAATTCCCATGCCCAACCAACCTTATTCCTATTATTGATTTTTCTTTTTTTATTTTATTGTTCCAATGAATCAGATCGTAGTTTAAAGTTGTTAGCGCTGCCGTTTGATACGTATCACTTAACTTTCGTCTGAAGTGTCAAAATATTAGCTGAATATTTGCCATCTGCAATGTGTTGAAACAAAAGACAGTAAACACCGATTTTTCGAACAACATTTTATTAAGTAATGAAGAGGCCATTGCATTCAGAAAAAGTAACTGTTTGGTGTGCTCTATAGTCGAAAGGTGTCATTCGTCTGTATTTCGTCGGAGATGCTTATGGTTATTGTTACCGTTTTTTTTTTTTGTTTTTTTTTTTTTTTTTGCAAACTAAAGGGACCGCCATCTAACTTTTTTTTTCAACTAGTGCTTATTTCGTAAATGGTAACACTTAGCTCATGTCTGATTTCACAGATAATTAGTTTTATCCTTCCGCTGAACCAATATGGTTGTGTATACGCTTAAGCCACGCTGGAAATTTTGCAACATTACTTTGAAAATCATATAGTAATGTTGCAGAATGTGTGCGAAAATTGCGTACGGATTTTGGAAGAAGGGAAGCACTGTCAGCTCCGTATGTTCGTTATCTTGTGAAAAAAGTCCAAAGAAACTGGCATCTTCATCGATAAACCAAACCGAGAAAAGCCAAAAACAGTGCGTACACCTGAGAATATTGCTACTGTGGCAAAAAAAGTGCGTGAAGCGCCATCAACATCGATTCACCGTCGTTCTCAACAATTGAACATTTCGGAGACATCATTGAGACGAATTTTGCATATGACGCCATACAAAGTCCAATTGGTCCAGGAGTTGAAGCCAACTGACAATCCAATGCGTTTTCGCTTCGCTAAGTGGGCCTGCGATCGTTTTAAAAAAGATGCCGATTTTTCAAAAAAAAAAAAAAAAAAATCATCTTTTCAGGTCAAGCTCATTTTGATCTCGATGGGTATGTAAACAAGCAAACTTGTTGCATTTGGGGCACAGAAAACCCGCACGCATACATTGAAAAGCCGATACACCCCAAACGAGTCACTGTTTGGTGCGGATTTTGGTCCAGAGGCATAATTATTCCATTTTTCTTCGAAAATGACCAAAGAGTGTCCGTTAGAGTCAATGGCCATGTTGAACAAATTTTTGTTCACAAAAATTCAAGAGGAAGATATTGGAAACATTTGGTTTCAACAGGACAGCGCTACTTGCCACACAGCCGAAGTTACACTCTATGTTTTGCGCACTGTTTTTGAGGATCGCATTATCAGCCGCAGAGCTGATGTCGTTTGGCCACCTCGGAGCTGCGATTTGACACCGTTGGACAATTATTTGTGGCGTGCGGTAAACGATAAGTATTACGTCGACAAACCAGAGACAATTGACGCTTTAAAAGACAGTGAAGCCATTGGTGAAATTCAGCTGCACACAATCAATAATGTACTTACAAATTTGACTGATCGTGTACACTGCATGGCCAGCCAAGGCAGCCATTTCCATTATTAACCGGGAGGAATGTACTTTCAAATAAAGAAAAAGAAATTTGAGAAAATATTCAGTAGTTTTTTGACACCGTTAGATTTTTTTCTGTGGGGCTACGCAAAATACCGTATTCACGCGAATAGTCCCCGAACTGCAGACGCATTAAAAACCAACATTACTCAAGTTTTGGCCGGGATACCGTCCGAAAAGTGGTTTAAAATTACATCAAAAGAATCGCATGCTGCGGCTAAAGAAATCGAGATGGCCATTTCATTGAAATTGTTTTTCACACTTAGTGACAAAATCCAAACTTTATAATGAAATAAAATTTTCATTAAAAATACATCGTTGTGTGGTTTTTGTTTAGTTTACTTTCGAAATCGAAAAATGAATGACCCTATAGCAATCAAAATTAACGCATGATTGTATCGTTGATGGTGTTAAAACAATAGACTCGGCCAATCAAAGAAAACAAAAATGACCATTCTATGGCTTTTCCTCATTGAAATGTTTTGGTCTGTTGTTATTTTGTAATTGACTAAATTCATAATTTCATGAAATCGATGAGTTTGAAACACCCAGCCACGTTCTATTAAATTTTGAGACAATGTCAAACATTGCAACAAAACGAAATTACAAATAATAACAAACAACAACAAAACAAAAACAAGAATATTCGTCAGTAGACAAAGTTGGCACCTTACAAAAGTCGAATACAAAATTAGACGCATTTTGTTACTAACAACCATTTATCATCGATTTATCTCTAAACGAAATTAACAAAATATCTATATATATAAAAGGCCGGTGTGACCTTTTCAAGAATACGAACGGTGTAGATGCAGACACGAACAATCTATGGTGACACATCCACCAAGCCGAGAAATACAATCTATTTATTCTTTTACTTGGCACTAAAAAAGAAATTCAAATCTTTCGAATTCTTTGATCAACTAAAATGCCTATTCTCAATGTAGGACTTTAACTTTGATCCTGATAATAATATATTTATCAACAATATAGGGTTTTCCAATAAGAAGTGTTATTTTGATATTCAAAGAAAAATGGCATTTTTTGAGAAAAATGATCGGATGTTTATTTCATTATAAATTGGAAGGTATGCCGTTAATTTTTCACGTGGCCCCAAAGGAAGAAGTCGCCTGAAAGATAAGGTCGACGACAACAGCCCAGCGTCGTTTCAAGACCTCAAAGATGGCATTCTTGAGGCTATCGAGTACATAGGGCAGCCACTTTGCGATTTGGTTATGGAAAATTTCATGAAAAGGATATGCTCCTGTAAGCGTGGTCGTTGCGGCCATTTGGCTGATGTTGTGTTCCATTATTTTCATGCCAAGGTTCGAGTGAATTTGAAAGATTAAATGTGGAGAAGACTATTCCACATATTATAATACAGAGAAACTTCTGAAAACAACAACGGTCTTGGTAATGAATCAGTTTGAGACGATGAAAAAATGATTATTTGGTGGTTCCGCTGCTCTTGAAACAGCATTTTCGGGTGTAAAGTATACACGTAATCCATTTTTCAAATATACTGTCCAACGAACAACTGCTGGATACCTTTCATGTATTTTAAACGAAAAAATGCGCCACACTGCGTTGTTTATGCTTATGTAGCGACCCATCTGATAAAGTGATTTCATAATTATTCCTATCAACAACTACTACTGCAATTCTAGCCATTTCACTTGTTGGTAGTAAACCATCCATCCTTTTACGACAAAAATATTGTTTATCAAAAACGCATTCGTAGAATAACTATTCAATAAGGTTCATAAATATAAAACAAATATTTGTGTTCGCTCTGCAAAGCGGGCGGGTGTTTGCTGGTAATAATAAAAAAAAGTCTTTTCTGTTTGAAAATATGAAATTTGTATTTTGATTCAAAAAACGACTTTTAGCTTTTCAAATGAGAAAGAAATACTATCTAAGACTTTGACTAAATTAATTGCACCATAAGTAAACAATTTCTTACTTCCACTTGATTAGTCAAAAAACTATCTACTAACCAAACCTTAATAAGTTAATAAGTAATAGTAAGACATATTGTTATATATTAAAAGGTGCTATACATTTTCCCTTGGTCTGGTCACACTGGATTTGTCTAATAAAACCTTTAGTGTAGATCTTTTTTATTGTTTGCACTATAACTTTTCTCTGTGAGAAAAGGGATTAGAGTAATCAGACTGTAAGCTTCAGTAGCTGTTGCTTAATTTCTTTTCTATGCTTTTCAAGTTGCCTAGCAACCAAGCAACACTACATTTTGTAAGCATCTAAAGGCCTCTCTAGCGTCGTTGCTTGTTTGCTTGCTACTTGTCTTCTTCCTATTCTATTTCTGGACTTTGCAGTGTAAGGTGCATTATTATGTATTAAATAAAATCATTAACTTAAAACTAGGTATTGCTATTATTTTTTACATTGAAATAAGAAGTGGTTTCTAACCTACGTAACTATATGGAGTTGCCAAGTTCTCATGGCCACTATTGTCCTTCAATTAAATAATTGTTTCACGAGATCTTGTATTGAAATGAGGAAAAACAAAATAATGAAATTATGTAATTATCGTATGTGACTTTAAAATAATTCAATTATAATGATAACGTTAACTAGGTCAACTTCTGTGACACACACGCATGTAATTTCAATAACAAATCATTTATGTAGGTAAAGTTTTTCTGCCATTCGTTTTGACTGTTAAAGTTGCACGAAAGTCTTTAACTAAAGAGTAGGTATAAGTCGACAACATCAATTAACCCAGCGCAGCGTGAGAATAAGTCAGCAACAATAAAATTGGCGTAAATGCGTTTAATGTTATTTTAATGTGGGAAGCTATTGTTAAGTATGTGTTCAAGAGACTTATACGGTAAAGCACTTAAAAAAAAAAAAAAATCAAAATTTGATCAAGCCAAAAGCAACAGCGGACAAAACAAAACATACTAAGCACATTAATCCAGAACGATGTTCTGAAAAATTGTTTTATTTTAACACTGGTGAAATTCAACTTATCACAAAGTCCGCTCGGAATATGCAAGCTACATGATCACTGCTTACGATCTAAATTTTAGTGCATCCGGAAATCGTGATAAGTGAATGGGGACTTAAAACTAACAATCCACTTAATTCAATGCTTTTTGGGGCACGAGTCCACCAACATCCGTGAGTTGGTCAGTAAACAGTTTAAATAACCAATAAACTGTGCCCAAAAACTCCACGACTTGAAGGTATCAGAGCAATGCTGTAAACATCAAATCAGCAGCAGTGCTCATTATTTCATTAAAAAAAAAAAAAAAAATGAAAAAAAAAAACAGTGAACAGGTCGATATGGTTTGGTTATTCATCATGTTGACTGTCTGTCCTAATGTCTCTGTTCAGCCGTCAAGAGCTTGATCAGCGATACTCAAGAATTAGATCGACATCTAAATGGTTGGAAAATTGCTATTTACCACTGAATGAATATCAAAGCAAAAGTAGAATTTTTTTTTCAAACTCCAAGCCAACAACACCTGGGGATGGGAATCATTGGAAACTACTTTTTTAAGTGAGACTGCAAGATTATGGAAGGAAGGTTATTAACGAACCAGTTTGATGGCTGTTTTGTGGTGTAAAATGAAAAATATTCTCGCTTTGCACAGCAAGGTCATCCGTCATACGAGAGATCCGATAGGTTTGCGAAGAAATAAAATCATGCCTTGATAAAGATCATTTATAGTCTCTGAGAGTGAAACAATTTTTGCAAACAACTTCAAGTAACAACTGTAACTCGAAAACTATGATTTGCAATTAAATTTCTCGTTTGTTTCATTCGAGATCAGGGGGCTGTTCTGCCAAGCCTTCGGAAACAGGTCATTAAATGGTGGTTTGTTGGCCATCAGATGTCTCGTATAACCGTCAAATCTCAGAAACTGCAAAGAGGTATGAAGTACAATGCTACAATGCTTAGGTATTGTTAATTGCTTTTATAATTAGCGGTTGTTGTTTTAAAATTATAATTGATAGTTCAAAAAAGGAAACAGACATTGAATCCGGTATTTTTGGCAAATCAGTTTGTGAGAACTTTGTGGTTCAGATTCTGTTGAAGATTGTACCTTCATTATTTGATTGTTTGTTATTGACGATAAAAAAGTTAAATGTCAATTTTATCAATCGTATGATGGCTTCAAGCTTTTATTGTTTAATAGTATTCATACCTTTGCTAACATATCTTTTGACCTAAAAATAAAACAAACAAAAAAACAAAAAACGGCAAAGCTATTTGAGGAAATCGATACATTTTTATAGCGGTTGCTAAAGTCCAAAGGTGTTGCGTTCAATGACCGATTTCGCTACGAATTTTAAAGTAAGGTCTAAACGAACAAACTTAAAGTAGTCTCTCCAATTTGATATAGTTTTTTGAAATCGAATTCTATCAATATGTTGGTTGTTGGAAGTTTAGCGGATTAAATGTCCGCGAAGTTCAGTGGCATGCATGCTACGATCTTCATTCTCCAGGTCAGCAAAATAAATAGTCTTTTGTATTCAGTTTGAATAATATCAGCGCTTAGGTCCAAGCGTGGATTCAAGGGGGCCCCCCTTCCCCCCAAACAGGCCGCATTTGAAAAAATAGAGTTAAATCGATATTTTGCAAGCCGAATAGAACAAAAAAACCAAACAAACAAAACCTAGTCTTTACTAACTTAAAAACCGGGAAATAACCAAATGACCACAATAACTTATTTTTCGGCCCTCTGAAAAAAATTCTAGAACCAGAATTTTTAACTGTAGAAACAATCCACACGACCAATGGAAAATGTTGAAAAAACTGTAAAACAAATAAAAGTGGTAATCTTTTTTAGATTAAAAAAAAAAACTAATGTAGCCACATATTCATGTTAACTTTCCTTTATAAACAACTGTGTAAATTGTTCAGTCCTCATTAATATACTTTTTATGGGAGATACAAACATTTTTTTTAGAAAGAGAAAAGTTAAAGCACAATTTTTTGAACCTTCATAGAATAAGCTGTATTTAAAATGGCTGGACTGGAAATGCCAACAAATGGCATCCAATTCACTCGTTTTTTGGAGTTAATTGTTTTTACATGTTGCAGATCCACAAAATCAAAAAATTGATAATGTTGTAAATGGTGACTGCGCCGAATAAATACAGAAATACAAAAAAATTGTTATCAAATTCATCTTTAGTAAAAAAAAAAAACCTAAAATTTACTCTGAATACACGTCGTAGAAAGTTAATTTGTTTTGAATTTCAAGTTTTGAAGCAGTCAACTGATTCCGAAAGTCAGAATAATTGATTTGTATTTGACAATGCCTCTTTTGATTTCGTTCGGGACTTATGATTATAATTTTTACGTATTCGTAGCGGAGCTCTACTATGAGGAACTCTGCGATAGGGGTGTCTATGAAAAAACATCACCTCAATTAAAATTTATTTGATTTGCAATATCAAATGAATCCTTGTTTTATCTTCTTACTTTTGCTGTTTATTTTCTGGTTTTAATTTTGTTTGCGAAATTTTTATTGCGAAATACAATAAAAACTATCTTCATTCCAACGACACTGAAATCAACAATGGACTGTTGTTCTTTCAATCATTTTTATTGCAAACTGTGAAGTTAGCCACGCTACCATAAAAGGCGCCAAGTCATTTGAAAACACACAAGAAAACTTTTTAGAAGAAAATTCATAATAAAAATATTTATTGGCTAAGATGTTTCTTAACAGTCCGATTCTGCAGTTGTGACGAGTCACAAGTCACAAGCGCTTTTGACTGATTTCTTGTGAGGATAGTTGTGACTCGATTACAAATAGGAAAGGAATTCTGAAATAACAGTCACAAGAAAACTGACAACAATATTCAACTCAGCATGGTGAGTAAAATTATTGTTGTTTCAACCACAGATGAGTCAAAAGGGAGATTGGAAATCAAGCTGTCAAAATGACAATGTCTACAAGTTTACTGCAAGAGTTTGCGTGTTTTTACTATTACTATCTCAGTAAACTTCCACATATCACCTGATTTTTTTGCTTTTTTTTCTCATTTATTCATATACACGAGGTAATGGTTAAATAAAATTTGTGGTATCCGGTCTCTCAAACATGGAACCTCAAATCGAAATTTCAAAATAACAGCAATATGTTTCTTGTTACCTGGTCTGAGGCAGGTCACAAATTTTAAAATTTTTGTGACTGTCACAAGTTGTGGCTCTGCACCAGAATACGAAAAAAGTCACAAAAATCATTTCACCTCAACTTGTTACTTGTGAGGTGTCAGCGAGGGTCCTCAGAATCGGGCTGTTAGTTTTGAGAGAACCTACCTGCATTTTTTATATCCCTAAACAGTTTATAATTGTATAAACACAATCAGCCTTATTTATAAACCGAACATAGACCTATTATAAGACTTATAATGCCTGTATAAGAAAAATCCTTATTTATAAAGTTTTAGCTACACTGCATAGGGATTGAATAAGCTATACAGACGTTTAGGGTTGTATAAAGCTTATTATAAGGTACTATAATACGTATGTGTCAGACATCACCCGTCAATAAAACAAAAAACATTCATTTTTACTATAATATGTCAAGAAATTTGGAATTAATTTGAGTCTTGTCAGCAACTAAACTTTTTATATCAATTTACCAGTGTTGTGAAAGACATGGATTCGCTACCCCGAAGGCCTAAACTTTATAAAAAATACGGTTTGACCCAATGAGCATGTGTGAAAAAGACTTTCAAAATTAAAATCAGTTTTCTAAAAAAAAAATCTGAAACAAATTTTATTCATACACATCAATTGTTGACAGGAAATAATGTTTTTTTTGAATTCAAATGTCTGTCGAATGTAGTAGATCACCGTTTTGGTACTTTTTTTGACAGAGATCTAAAATAAGTATGCTACGTTGAACAAATTTTTATAAATAAGAATTTATTCAACGTTATATAAAGCCTTATTCATAGCATAGCTAATATACTGTATAGAGGTGTATAAGAATCTAATAAATACGGCTGAATAAATTTATATATTAATGTAATGAATTTTTTTTATTAATTGAAGAAATTTGGTTTGCTTTGTTTATTTGGTTATTCTTGGTATTTTTCTTATTTTTAATTTTTTTCTATCCTGTGACCCCCTCCATAAATAATTTCTGGATCCGCGCCTGCTTAGGTCTTCTGTAAAGCAATCCACAATCGTTAATTGCAATCATGCTTTTATCGCGGATTCAACATTAAGACACATGTTTGAGTTTGGTGTAATGAAATAAAAAAACAGTTTTATTTGTAGGATAGAACTTATCAAGTTAAATTCAGAGACCGGTTTTCGAAGACTTTTACTGCTAAATCTGGTGTTGCACAGGGTAGTCATTTTGGACCTCTTCTCTTTATCTTATCAATAAATGATGCACCGTTATGTGATCGTGACAGTGAAATTCTTATTTTTGCAGATGACATGAAGATCTTTAAGAAAACTACATCTAACATTCTTCTGCAAAATGACAGTTTAAATCTAAACCCATCGAAATGTCAGACAATGATATTCTCAAAGAAACGAGCATCTTCGACTTGTGGGTCTTATTTATCTCAGCATTTTTTTCTCGTGTTTTCAAAGCAAGGGACATAGGGCTTGTTTTTCACCGAATCAAGATTTTTCAAGGCACATTAACAACATTGTTAATAAGGCTAATTCTATGTTGGGGTTTGTTAAGCATTGGTCAAAAGAATTTCTTGATCTTAACGTCACCCTTTCTCTTTATAAATGCTTTATTCGCCCGCACCTTATATGCTTCACAGATTTGGAGTCCTTATTATGACGCTCATGTTGATAGGTTAGAATCGATGCAACGTAATTTTTCTCGTTTCGCATTGAAAGGTATTCAATGACATAAACCTTAAAATATTCCTTCTTTAAGGGGATCGATTATCACTTCTTCAAATGTGAACTTTGTCTCAAAGAAGGACCAACAATGATTTCCTTCATCAACTCATAACAGGCGTCACAAATGAATCAGACCTTCTTAGTGCTATACTTTTTTACTATCGGCGAGAAGGTTATCACCTTCTCAGCATCGATCTTATTAAAGTCCCAAGACATATAGGACCAATTACGGAATGCATGAGCCCTTGACAAGGATGAGGCTTATGAATATTATAATACGGATCTTATTGACTTTCATATTCATATTAATAAGAATAAATTAAAGACTATGCATAAGTCATAAGCCATTAATTTATATTGAGTGTCATTTATCAATATTTTTTAAATTGTTAAATATAAAATGTCACCATAATAATAACAATAAATAAATAATATAAAAATAAATAAAAACCAAAGTGGCACGCTCTTAATTGTTTTTATTTGTTGTCTATTCCTTTGTTGTTTTTTTTTTTTTTTTTTTTTTTTTTTTTTTTTTTTTTTTTTTTTTTTTTTTTTTTTTTTTTTTTTTTTTTT
>CAKKXW010000003.1:59018115-59042030 GCA_920937365.1 Sphaerophoria rueppellii
CACCAGGCTAAGGAGAACGTTGACCAGCCCATACCTTTGAAGAAGTCCGTTTAGGAGTTGATGGGTCTTTGTAGCAATCCAGATACTTTAAATTGGCTTGAAACGCTGGTTATTGTCGGCCATCATCATTTTGAATTGGGATTTCGAATTCCTGCTTTGTCGATGGCGATAAAAGTCTTTAAACTGGTGGTATGATATATTTAAGGTCTGCTTACGGGTAAATAATTGTTGTTGCTGTAATTGCTTCAATCTGAGATATCTCCGCGTATTTTACGGCTTCTCTTTTTGTCCTCCATACTTATTTAGTTCTGCTGGTATGTTTAGGACCTCACACTTGTTAAGTCCGTGAACGTACCCTAAAGGGCCTCTGCTACGCCTATGCGCCATGGTGTATTGGCGACAGAATACAGCCTTGTCTGACTCCACTATGAGTTTCAAAATCGTCCGACAACCTACCATCTGCAGAAGGTGACCCTTGGATCCATCGTAATGTTGCGTAGTTTTTCTTGGATGCCTCCCTTCCGTAAAGCTAATCAGATGAATTCCTTATTCACGCTTCCAAGAGGCTTTTCGAAATCGATGTACAGTAGGTGTAGTGGTGATCGATATTCAACGCACTGCTCAATAATGATCCCCAAGGTGTTGATGTGATTCAGAGCGGAATCCGGCTTGTTCGGCATCGCCCAGGATGATTTTTACTATTATTTCCGCAACAGCAGAAAAAACAGAAATCCGTAGTTTTCGCACTTTGTAGGATTTCCTTTTTTGGTAACTTGACTCTTCGGGAAATCTTTCGGTGGCGCAGGATCCGTTTATGGGCGAATGAAGCAGTTCACTTGATGAAGTTAGCGCCGCTTGTTAAACCTCTCCTGGAATTATATCACAGGTCTGTTGTTCTGATGTGCTTTAATTGCGGCTACAATTTCGTCTTTACTGGGAGGTGCGGTGCAAATACGAGGATTGGCTTGTTCGGGAATTAAGAAGGCATCGGCTAACGTTGTTTTCAAACACTGTTCATCCTCCGAACTTAGCAAGAATTGCTTGGTGTTTCTGCAGGTATACCATCGGCACCTGCCCTTAGCTTTGTTGTCCTTAGAACGTTTATTAGCCTCTCTGATTTTCTCAATTGCACGAAATTGTCTTCTTGAGATTTCTGAGTTGATATTTTCGCGGAAGGCTGCTTGTTTAGCAATTCATTAAAATTGAAGAACTTTTTGTCTGTAAGAGAGTTTAATCTTTTTTCCTTAGACTCCTATTTCAGCCCTGTTTCAGCTCGTGCAAGTCAAAAAAAGAAAGTTCAAATCCTGACAGCCGAATCCGAACTCTATTGCAAAGGTCAAATTGGGAAGTATAAATTTGTAGGTTTACTGAACCAGAATACTGATGGGGTGAGCTAATTTTCGACCGATAAAAAATACGGTAAATCCGTTGATCTAAAAATCATAGATGTATTTTCAAATGTGCTTCCTAAGCAATAAAAAGGTAGTTACAGTGGCGTATTATCCTAAAGGCAAACTAGGCATGTGCCTAGGGGCGCGAGGCAACAAAGGGGCGCGTGGGTGCAGTGAGTTCATAATATGTGGTTGTTAAAGAAGCAAGTTTATGAACTCTGTTCCCACTTATGTCAAAATAAAAATCGGTCCTGAGCAATTCCACTTACAGTGTCAACTCGGTTTGCCTACTCGGTAATCGATTTAGCTTTTTTCTCATTTTTTTTAAGTGTTTTTGGATTTTGATTTTACTTATTGTAAGGCTTAACGTAATGGTCGAATTTCATCAGCTAATGGCAAAGATTTTGACGGATTAAAAACCTCATTTTTCTGTTCTTGAAGTACAGGGTGTCCGCCGGGAAGGTATACTACTTTGTTTGTTTATAATTTTTGATTAAATGAAAGAGAATGGATCTCATATTGATAAATATTTTATTTAATGTCGGCAATTATGGAATACAATATCAGGTAAATATCCGCCTTTAAGTCTAATAAATGCAAGACCTTTTGAGCACATTTTTCATTACATTCTCATACATTTCACGCGCTATTTCATTAATTTTATCACGAATATTTTGTTTGAGTTGCACAAGCGTTTCTGGTTTGTTTGCATAAACCTTGCTTTTTAGATATCCCCAAAAGAAGAGGCCAATCAACATCACAATTTCTTGAAATAACTTGTTGTGGAAAGAGCAGTAATTCCATTGTAATCCTGGCTGTATGCAATGTGGCACAGTCTTGTTGATACCACATGTTAATTAAGCCCAAAGGATGCATTGTGGCTTTAAAAAGTTTTCAATCATATAACGGTATCGCTCCAAATTCACAGTTACCGTAGGGTCCAATGATTGCCTTGACCTTGCATGACAGAATCTAACTTTTAATGGATGAAAAGGTGGCTGATGAATAATTTGGGTTTTCCATTGCACCAGAACTGGCTATTCTGTTTATTCACATATCCATTCAAATGAAAATGTGCCTCGTCACTCATTATGATTTTTCCACTGTAATCGATGATTGGTTTTGATAAAATGTTTTGTCGAATATGTTTCCATAATAAATTTGCCTTCATGACTGCCAAATATGAACTGTCAAGACCAAAATGGCGGTAAAACAAAATAGTATACCTTCCCGACGGACACCCGGGGTATCCTATTTGGCGAACCTAGTTGCAACTTGATTTGCATAAAAACCAACTCGAGATAACTTGGTTTACAAAATTAACGTTCGGCACATCATTATTAACATTATTTTAAAACGAAATCGTAAGGCGTTTGGATCTTGGATCCTGGAGCGATCTCATGTAAACTTGTTCTTTTTTTTCCTGGCCCCAATTTCAACGCGTTTTTCTATGGCGCGATACAGCGGTTTCGGTCAAACTATAATAAGAGTTATTTCTAATATAGGGGCGCCAATGATATGCTTGCCTATGACGCCTTAAACGTTTAATCCGCCACTGGGTAGTTGGCTCATGTTATTAGCATATCTCCAAAATAAAAACAAAAACAAAAAATCAAGAAACCCGCGGCACAATCATCAAACAACATACACTACACAGCATCAGTCATAGTTAAATTTGCCTATTTAGTTTACTTCTTACTTGTTTAGATTTTAGACTTTTAAGATAAATAATTAGAGATGCCATTTCATCAGAATGAACCTTATTGGTGTTGTTTAAACGAAGTTTTTTTTATGTTTTGTATTTCTTATGGTTAAGTAGCTAAGTTGATATTGTGTTAAAAATAAATAAACGTTCCACTGTATAACCTATTATTTATTAAATAAAACAATTTTAAGTAGAAAAATAAAAACTCACCTTTTGAGCTTTTCTTATATTTTCTCGTGTCTGCTTCATTGTCTCGAGAAAGCTGATAATCTTGTCATTGTGTTGGGCATTCTTAAAAAAAGGATCGTTGCTCATTAAAGTCGAATAAAACACAGATCAACTGTTAACTCACTTCAACACTCAAATTATTAACATGATGCGCGGCATGACCAACGCGAATACATTGATTGCAATGCACTCTTTGGCAGGTAATGCAAAATTTGTCACAAATCCTTTTGTGTACTTTGCAGAACTTCTCCTTCGGCATGTTCAATTGTAGCAGTTGCATTTCGAATTCGGAAAGTTTATGTTTTTTGAGAACTTTACTATTTTGATGGACGAACGTGAAGCAACGCTTGCAAAAATCGACTTTACAATTAAGACAGATTCCGACGGCAGGTGCCTGTTCGCACTCACTGCATTTTTGAATGAACGATTCGGAGGCTAACATACCACCGACTCCGGCCGGTGGACCGGCGGGTTCGGACGATAGGAACGCTGAGGAATTGGCTATTTGACCGAGTAGCCAGAAATTTAGATCGTAACTTTTTTTTAGCCATCGTGTGTGTTCGAATTCCATGGGTATGTGGCAGACGGCACATTTGAAATTGTTGCGATTTTGGTAGACGCAATTTTCGCAAATGTTGTGGCCACAATTTAGGAGTACGGGACGACTGCTGTTGGGCTTGTTGTCTGCAAATAAAAAAGTAGATAATTTGAGGATTACTTAGTGCATACGTTCGACTCAAGGTTTGAGAGTATACAACGTGATTTTACTGCGATTTAAGAAGTAGGGTGTATTTCTTCCTCTCTAGACTTGAGACTTGATCACTTTCTCGTTTGTTTGGTAGCGTTAGGGCGGATTGTAAACAGAAGCCTACTGCATTGCGCAATAACAACAAATGCAAAAGAAACTCTCATGCGCTTGTTCTTACCTTCGAAGAGCAATCCGGGCGGAGAAAAAAATAATGTAATTCGTACTGCCAACTCGATTTTAGACAGATGTTCAAGACTGGTTGCTACCGTCTGAACGCATATCGAGAAATGCTTAAATAGCAAACAACGGGGGCACGAAAAATGAAATGCAAACGGCTTTGGAAGTTGGACAGAAGAGGTAAAAGACAGACAAGAGAATGTGCCTGTGAAACAGAGATGTAGGAAGCGAGGAATACACCAGAACTTCCAGAATGAGGAAAACCAAATGTAAGGGGATGCGGAAGCAAAGAGAGAGAGAGAGAGGAAGGGGATATGCGTCTACAGTTCAAGTCAGGATGAACTACTTAGTGAACACCTTATAGGGCTACTAGGACATATTCGCAGCCCAGACCTATAAGGAGCGGTTTGGCCGGCTCCCTGTCTTTGAAGTTAAAATAAAAACCTGGCCCTCCAGGTTCAGGTTCGTGCTACGGGGTGACTGCTGGTCACTAACAAGCCCCGCATGCTGTCGAAATTAATGATGACAACCCACGCAAACGTTTAAGGAAAACGAATTCCGGTTTTTACCTTGGAGCGTTACGTCCCTCAACAGACCACGGCGGCCGAACAATTACTGGAAGCCCTTGACTGATATAACCGTCATTCAAGAAATGCGATGGGATGTTCCGGGCCTACCAAAAATAAAGAACCGTGACATCTACTACGGCGCCTGCTATCGGGATCAAAATCAGATTAAAATTCTTTTTTCACTACAAACCTCTATGAGGGTTGCTTTCGTTGGTAGTGAAGTAATTTTTCCACTACAGATACACTACACCAGATTGATCAGATTGCGATCGACGGACGACACTTCTCTACCATGCAAGATTTCCTCACATTCCGAGGAGCCAACATCGACTCGGATCATTACCTTCTTGAGGCGTCAAACGTTGATAACCTCCTTAGAAGTCATTTGTTGCCTGCGCAAAATGTAAAGAACCAGTGGCAATTCTGCCAAGCAGCTATCAGAGATGCCGCTTGTGTTTTCCAATTCACCCTTATTGAAGAGTCCCCAAAACCGATCCAACCCTAAAGAATCTCGTTAAACCAGAACTTTCTGATTCTCCCTTGTGCGCTCTTGAACTCGATCAAAGAGTCGATGAGCTTACAGCAGCCCTCAATAAAGCCATGGAAACTGCCTGCCCCCTCACTACAGTGAGAATTAAAGATACTGGTGGGCTGCTGAACTAGAAATACTCAGGAAAGGTTATAGAAGGCATTTCAATCGTGTAAAAAAAGTCTAGACACCAGATAGCTCCAAATCCGTTAATACAACAAACCCTCCCAGGTCTGGTATTAATTTAACTTTCCCCCAAGGTCTAGTTACGAGAGAAAAATTGACATGGGCTCTGAATAGTTTCGAACCTTATAAATCTCTGGGTCCAGATCAAATCATACCAATTGATCTACAACATACCAGCGATATAACTTTGCCCATCATCGAGATGGTCTTCAAAAATTGTCAAGATCTGGTATATATACCTCAGCGATGGAGAGAAGTAAGGGTAGTATACATCCCCAAGGCGGGCAAATGCTCGATGTCAACCCTAAAGATCTAACATCTATTAGCCAATCATCATTCATTCTCAAAACTCTGAAACGATTGATCGATGTCTCAGCTTGCTTACTGCAAAGGGAAATCGGTAGAAACAGCCTACTCTGGTAAGAACTATCCAATACTCCCTAGAGCAAAAAAACGTTGACACATCTGCTATCACTTCTGCTATGACGACCCTAAACGTTGGATACTCATTTTGTAGTTGATTAATCTATTGCTAAAAAGCAGGATCATCAACTCTAAAATGGGAGATTTATGTGTTTACGAGAAGGTCTGACAGCAGAGGTACTCCAAAAGGTGGTGTTCTGTCCCCTCTCCGGTGGAACATAATAGTTAACGAACTGCTAATATCCCTTGAGAAAGATGGCTACAGAGTAATTGCGTATGCCGATGATGTTGCCATCGCCGTCACAGAAAAATATCCTAATACCTTGTGAAACCTCCTACAAAACGCACTTACTATGCTCACTAGATGGGCTGATCACTGTGGACTTATTATAAATCCTCAAAAAAACAGACTTAGTCCTTTTTATACGAAATAACAAAATTCTATGAAATTGTATCTCCTTCAATAAAAGGTTTACCACTAATTTTTACCAAGAAAGCCAAATATCTTGGTCTGATATTAGACAAACATTAATCTAAGCCTCTCTTCTGCCTCCCTAATCATTGTAGCGTTTTCCAAACGGAAATTTGGCGATCAGAGGTTCTATCCTGGCTAACAGAAAAAGTGATATCAACTTCTGATATCCGTATCTTCTCTGACAGATACATGCTACATGACCTAAAGCGCTCTAAGGACTTGTTTTCTCAAAGCAGATTTCATATTAGCTCCCTAATAGGTGTCCTTACGTGGCACTATCTTTCAAATATACTCTGAATCTTTAGAAAGGATCATTTCGAAGATGAAATAAATATTAGCCATAACCAATGTTAGCATAAACAGAAAAGAGTACAGAGGCACAACTTAAGAGGAACAGGATAGGAACACCCTGGCTTTATTCATTGCAACAAAATCAGCAGCGATAGACCTAATTTGGATTTCGAAGAATGGAGTAGACAGAACGCCTAATTGAAACCTGAAATGCGAACCACAGTGGCCTTCAATGGAATTTATCTATAAGAAAATTGGATGTTGACAAGAACGTTGTCCGATTTCTCAACATTGAATAAGTTTATCCATATTTTGTGTCCAAATAAAACTTAACAAAATTGGCCAAGGCCAACGGTTTTCAGCAACATGTGAGTTGTGAGCTTTTATCAATCGCCGGTATATGATGACCGGTGCTCAATTTAAATAACAAAAACATGACAGTTCTCAGTGTTCCCGATAAGACACGGAAACCCGACTTGCGCTCTGAAAGGTGTTTGTGGTTGCCGGCATTCGGCATTCCCGTTATTGCAATTGCGTACTCCCAAGCAAATCGCAGATGTATCATATAAACAATAACAAATAGTAAAACGCATTTAACATGAATGTTTAAAATACCTTGATTCAGTCTGTACTTTGTATCATATCCACGCTTGCACTTTTCACATCTACGAACATCGCGTAATGTGAGAGCGACAAACTTTTTATCGAAAAGTTTTGCCGGATTGTTACTCGTTTGTAACATTGTTATTGTTTTTAACACTTAGAATCACTATTTTATCTACGTTCACTTATTTATATGCAGTTTTATTGGAATTTGAATAATAGATTTGATAAGTTTTTGTCAAGGAAAAATTTACACGAAAACTGAATGCACAAAAAGCAGGCAAATTTGCATCAGAAGTTTAGCAAGCTGAAAACAAACGGTAAACTTTTTATATCCACAACAAGTAGGAATTGACAACTGTGACAGTTGTTTTTTCTGTTCTCTTTTGTTCTGTTCGTGCAAAAATTACAGCCGTTCGCAAGAAAAGTGTTGCCAGATGTGAAAATGGAAAAAGTATTATTATTGTTACTAGAAGTACTAGAAAGTGTATTAAATGTGTCTGTTTATTTTTTTGCTTGAAGGCCGTGTGCTGTTAATATAGCCCAAATGTTTTGCTTAAAGCGCACCATACACAGTTCAACTCAATCATCAACTGAATCAAATCATATGTAAATCAACCTGTGTGTGGCCTTGTCATTTCATCGATTTGACAGTTGAATGGTTGGTTGAAGAAAAATCAAAAGATTTTGATTTTTTTGAAGTTGAATATAAAGTCTTTCAACTGAATTGAACTGCATGTGGACGAGTTGGTTGATTTGCTGTCAAAACAACAGATGAGTTTAAAAGGGACATGGGAAACCGAGCTGTCAAAATGACAATGCCTACAAACTATGGATTAAACTGCGATAGTATGCGTGTTTTTACCAATACTATCACAGTAAATATGGTCCTACCACCACATTTTTGTTGCTGTTTTTTTTTTTCTCATTTATTCAGTAGAAGCAATGCGTTCCAACTCAGTCTATACAGTGTGTGCTCAAACACAAACCTAGTTGACAACTCAGTTTACAATCGAGTTGAAATGTGTATGGGACACTTAAAATTCATTTTAATTTTTTCAATGATGTACTCGTTTTCAATGATCAGCTGATTTGTCATTCCTCGTTTCACAGTACCAGCGGACCACAATGAAAAATGTTCGAATTTCTTTTTGTTCCAGATTGTCAGTGGTTCTCTCAATGATCTAGTCTAACCTCAATTGTCCAATTGACGCATATTTTCCATTCCATTTTTCACTGACAATTTTTGTTCAATGACATAACATTTCAATGATAGCTATGCCAGACCTGTCAAAACAAAAAATCCACTGATTTGTTTCAATGATTGAAACTAATGAAAGCTATGCCTGACCCTAAGAACGATCCAGGTTGCAGGCTGAAAAGGGGATCCAGGCTACGACTGCGGCATGCTTGCTTTTGCATAGCTCGTCGGTGGTGTGGGTTGTTGCAGTCGCAGCGATTGACGTTGTTACTTTTCATGCCAACATTACAACAAAAGGGTGCAGAAAAATTCCGGGGACCCGAAGTTAACTGAAGGAGACCGTCCGGAATCCCCTCTCATATCTCACATGCTTTATGTAAAAATAGAGACGGAAAACAAAAATCGAGGACATCTTAATAAATCAGGATTATAGGAAATAGGAGATATCAAGATCAAAATTTTAAAGCATATTCTTCTGCATTTAGAAGTTCGTCTAATGTGGCTTTTCTTACAATCCAAGTTTTGATCCGTGACGTAAAAAGTGGCAATTTTTTCCCTTAAACGCATTTCTTTTCACAAAGACATTGAATTTATTTCTTGAAGAACTCACAGACGATACTTTTAATAATCTGTCACCAGGCTATACAAAATTACAGCGATAAAAAAGTAGTTGGTATAATGTAATCTTTCACTCTTTTGCATTATTGACGCATATCTAGCCGCTATTCTTCAAATTTGCAGATCAAGATGACGCAGATGCAAGTAAGTCTACCATTAATTCTACAGTTGTTTGTTGTTGGTCTGGAAAAAATATGAAGAAGTTATGGGAAGATAAGCAGATCGCCATAACGGCAGTCGGTCTGTTCACCAAGGCACAGAGTTCTGGGATTTGTTTGAATATTTTAAAATGCATACTCAAAATACTAGCTGTTAGCTCAGTAATCGGAATTCCAATAAAACTTTGTACTCAGTTTCAAACTTAGTTTCGTTCACTGGAATATCAAATATCGGAATCTTTCAAACGCCATCTTGAGATTGAGAAGAAAACGGTTTTTCACCATAGAACCTCATGTAAAAAAAATTGCTATCAAATGTCAAAACCAAAGATTAAATAAGTAACAAGATGGAAACAAGGCTGTCAAAGTGACAGTTGCTACAATTCGGACCATAGTTACTGTGAAAGTATGCGTGTTTTACCATACTATACGTTTGACATAAGTTTTGTTAAAGTATCGTGTTTTAACAGTAATATGGTCTACCATATTGTTTTTGTATATTATTCGTACAATGAATGAAATAAATGATAGAATTGAAAATTGCGACTAGGAGTGAACGTAAGTCAGTTTCCCATCTTGTTACATATTAAGTCTTTGGTTAAAAACTAGCCAGACCAATACAAAACCACAACGAAAAACTCAAGTGTCGAATTAACGAAACCTTATCCTGGTAAATTACTGAGGCCTGTGCGAATTGGGTGAATTGTGGTTAAAAGTGGATGAATTTTTAACCACTTAGGCCGTGTGCGAATTGGATGAACTGTGGTTAAAAATGGATGAATTTTTAACCACCCCTGTCACATTTTAACCTGCTCCGCAGTTAGTCTAATTTTTAACACATTTTATTCAATGCGAAGTGTCAAATTTTAACCAAACGTCAAGTTTTAACCATTTTTTAACCCAATTCGCACACGGCCTTACTGTCATATTTTAACTTGCTCCGCAGCTAGTCTAATTTTAAGCCCACACAGCCTTACTTAGTTTTGGGTTCTTGTTGTTTCCCATGTATAATTTTTCTAACCTGAGTATAAAATTCCCAATAAAACACGGCTACTGAAAAAAAAAATTATGAATTGAAGCTGAACCCATTGATCACAGAGAAGAGGATAAAACGTAAGTCCATTTCGATCTCCTTCTTTGTATGTGCCTCAGACTCAAACTTCATTTGACCATCGACATAGTACATTCTGACTTCTAAGCTACCATACCACAGGCATAGTTGCCATAAAAAGGACAGTAACATGTTTGTTTTTACATTGCCTATTGTGTCCATTCTTCCTATCGCTCTCTATTGTAGTTGTTGAGTTAATGCTTTGTTCGGTATGAGCCAGTGTTCCCACTTGCCAGTTCTGTTATGCATTACAATAATTGTGCGAAGAACTGTAATGTCAATGTTTGTTTTTTTGATATCGTTTCACAGATCTTCAATATAAGTCCAGTGTTCATTGACTTTTGTTTTCATGTGATCATCAGCCGAACTTCTGTTCATTTAGCGAAATCGTCGATTCGTTGATTTTGACATTTTTTGCACCAAAAAAAGGATGATTTTTTAGGTTAAATACGCACGAACATTTTCTTCGTTGGGTGTGTAGATGGTTTGGAACGCGAATAGAATTTAGCAGTTCGTATCAACTAGAATTCTTCTCTCGACGAATAGATTTATTTTCTCAAATTTATTAATATTTGATATTAAAATGTAATGCATCATAAATCAATTATAAATTTATTTTTTTATCGTTTTGTTGTCGTTCGTTGACCGTGCTCATGTGAATCTTGTTTCAACGACGATCATACTTACCCAAAATGCGCTTACATGCATTTATTCCTTTCACGGCGAACACAGAATTGGCTAAATCATTTGCTGTCGAATTCAATTCTACATGGTGCGAACACGAGACTGGTCAAACACGAGAAAGCAAGTCATTTGTGACATTGAACATGCGTGAACTATCTATTCCTGACAAGAAATGAAGATTTTCTCGCGAACTAAAGTCCTGACATGAGTGAACAACGAACTGACAACACGAGAAAGCTCGATACATTTTGGCAACATTAACGCTAATGACGTGTTTGCGTGAACCATTGCTTCATGACCGCTTTCACAGCTTTCATGTTTTGATACTGAGCATTGCATATTTTTGTGCGAAATACATTTTTCAGTTCGAAAGCAAAGGCGAATTGGATGAAAATTTGAAATGAAAGAAACACTAACATCATTAACTTTCACCTATTTAAGTTTTTTTATTTATTTTGAGGAAACACAAATTCATGCTATGTAACTATCGTACATGGATTCTAGAATATTTTTGACCCATAAACCCAGAATTTAACTAAACATGGAATCCATCAAATCATTCAAACGTTCACGCCTTTCAGGTTCCTTTTGGCGGAACTTGCGTAGCTCTTCATAGTCTGGGTCATCGGTTTCCAGTTCGAAACGACACATGGGACATGAGTTGGCCTGAAATATAGTGAAGTGTGCAAAAATTAATGCAAAAATTAAGCAAATAAAAAGATTACCTTCTTCAGCCATAGGAGAATGCACTCCTCATGGAACTCGTGTTTGCACGGAAGTATTTTGTACTTATCACCCTTTTCGCCTGGTTGTTTACAAACAGCACACTCCATTTCCGGTTCGTCTTCCAAGAGTTCATGAACTGGCAATTTTGCAATTGCTTTCTTCGATGCTTCGGGCACTTCAATTTCCATATCAATGCCATTCATAATGGCCAGCACCTGCAGACGCTTATAATGTTTGGCGAAATCTTCGGGGCCATTTGGTCCAGTTGGTTCGTGTCCAAGTTCATCAAAATAGTCTGCCATGTTGCACCTGAAATAATTGGTTTTTATGTTTTTATTGATTCAATTGTAAAAGGATTTGATTGTTTAAAAATTTGATCAATCCATCGATTGAGCAAGTTATGCAATTAATTCCGAAGGCTTAAATTGTTACACGTGTATTTATTGGATATCGTTTCAGACGACTCATTTAAGCTGTAGATTATCAAACACGATTAGAATTGTGTTTTCTACTGTCTGCTGCAGTCATTTAAATGATGTTCTTCTATTGATTTTGTTGATGAGATAACTTATCGAGAAGACGGGGAATCTATTTTGAAGCAATTACGAGGCATAGGTTGATAGCATTAGATGTTATTGTTTGAAGAAGATTGAAATTGGATTTAAAATGTTGGTTGCACTTTATCGTGATGTAAGAACATGTACATCTGGGTTTACACTATGAAGTACTATTTTGTGTAAAAGGAAGATTCTCTTAACTGCGCCAACTACAGAGGAATCAGTCAATAATCTGATTGGTCCTTATCAATGTGGCTTCGGCCAGGAAAGTCAACCATCGACCAAATTTTCACGTTGCGGCAGATCCTGGAAAAGACCTATGAACTCCAAATCGAAGCCCAACACCTTTTCATCGATTTTAAGGCCGCGTATGATAGCATCTACAGAGACGAACTGTATAAAGCTATGTCTAGTTTTGGCATTACTGCCAACCTCGTTCGCTTGTGCAAAATGACGATGGAGAACTCACGCTGCTCCATCAAGGTTGGCAACGAGCTTACGGAATCTTTCGATGTCAAAAAGGATTCAGACAAGGCAATGCACTGTCGTGCGATTTTTTTAACATCGTTCTTGAGAACACCGGAGGTACTATCTTCGAAAAATCTGTTCAACTTCTCGCGTACGCCGATGATAATGATATAATGGGAAGAACACAGCGTGATATCAATGGCGCCGAGAATTGAGACAGAAGCGGCAAAATTGGGTTTAGCGGTAAATGAGGGAAAAACGAAGTATATGCTGTCTTCGAGGAAGGACACCCAACACCGACGGCTCGGACAGAACGTCACAATAGACGCATACAACTTCAAGGTAGTAGAGGAGTTGCTCTACCTAGGCTCCGCTATAAACACGGGCAATAACACCAGCGCCGAGATCAGGCGAAGAATAACTCTTGCTAATCGCTGTTTCTTTGGGATAAGAAAGCAATTGAGTGGAATAGTCCACTCTCGAGTAACTAAGGTAAAAAAGCTTTAGGCTGTTTCGAGAGGAAAGTTTTTCGGGTCATCTTTGGCCTCGTGTTTATTGAAGGGGAATGGCGAAGAAGAGATAACAGCGAACTTTGCGGGTTGTACAACGACATGGACCCAGCTAGAAGGGTCAAGGTCCATAGACTCAGATGGCTCGATCATTTAGAGCGGGTGGACACCAATGCTCCGGCCAGGAAAGCCTTTGACACTATTCCCGAGTGACGTAGGAGGAGAGGAAGACCGCGACTCAGGTGGAGCACTCAAGTGGAAGAGGACCTCAATCAACTTGGAGTGCAAAACTGGAGACAGCAGCTAGCTAGGGAACGAGTTGGCTGGCGGAGACCGTTGATTGAGGCCCAAGTCCACAACGGATTGTACCGCCATCTTAAATAAGTAAGTAAGTACTTTTTTGTTACTCAGTAAAATTTGTGACAAGTTATAAAAATATATGACACGACTAACTGCCCAGAGTAGAAAAATAAGTTAAATAAAATATAACCTTTGAGATTCACTTGCAATTGTTTAAATCGAACTGTATTTAACTTATGAGACCGATTTAAGTCATAAATTTTTATTCTTAAACTCATATGACTGTTTTCCTTATAAACACGAAAATAAATCCGCTTTAACTAATTTTCAATTGTTTATAACAAATTATTGACAAATAATAGAAAGGGTCCGCCATCTAACGTTTTTTTTTTTTCAATTACTGCTTATTTCGTGAATGGTAACACTTAGCTCAGGTCTGTTTCGACAGATAATAAGTTTTATCTTTCCGCTGAACGAATATGGTTGTGTTTACACGCCTGAACAACGCTGGGAAATATTGCGACGTTACTTTGAAAATCATGGTAATGTTGCAGAATGTGTGCGAAAATTGGGTACGAATTTTGAAAGAAGAGATAGATTAGATGCACCGTCAGCTCCGTATGTTCGTTATCTTGTGATAAAAGTGAAAGAAACTGGCAGCCCCATCGATAAACCAAAGAAAAGCGTTAAAAGCCAAAAACAGTGCGTACACCCGAGAATATTGCTGCTATGGCAGAAACTGTGCGTGAAGCGCCATCAACATCAATTCACCATCGTTCTTAACAATTGAACATATCGCAGACATCATTGAGACGAATTTTGCATAAAGACCTAGGTATGACGCCATACAAAGTCGAATTGGTTCAAAAGTTGAAGCCAACTGACCATCCAATGCGTTTTCGCTTCGCTAATTGGGCCTGGGATCGACTTAGAGAAGATGCCGATTTTGCAAAAAAAAAAAACATCTTTTCAGATGAAGCTCATTTTGATCTTGGCGGGTATGTAAATAAGCAAAATTGTCGCATTTGGGGCACAGGAAACCCACACGCATATATTGAAAAGCCGATACACCCAAAACTTGTCACTGTTTGGTGCGGATTTTGGGCCAGAGGCATAATTGGGACATTTTTCTTCGAAAATGAGCAAGGAGTTGCAGTTACAGTCAATGGCGATCGTTATCGGGCCATGTTGAACGTGTTTTGAGAAGGAGGATATTGGCAACATTTGGTTTCAACAGGCGGCGCTACGTGCCACATAGTTGAAGCTATACACTCGAAGTTTTGCGCCCTGTTTTTGAAGATCGCAATTTCAGCCGCAGAGCTGACGTTTGGCCACCTCGGAGCTGCGATTTGACACCGTTGGACTATTATTTGTCCAACGTAACTATTATTTGTGGGTTGCCGTAAAAGATAAGTGTTACGCCGACAAGCCAGAGACAATTGACTGACGCTTTGCCCACTATCAATAAAGTGCTTAAAAATTGGACCGATCGTGTAGGCTAGCCGAGGCAGCCATTTGAATGAAATTATTTTCCATTATAAATCGGAAGAATTTTACTTCCCAAAAAAAAAAAAAAAATAAAATAAAGTGGAGAAAACATTCAGTGGTTTTTTTATAGCATTTCTTTGAGCAGCTGTTGTCACTTTTAGGAACTTTTCTTGAAAGACGCTACTATAGTCTGGGAGCCTAAGCGAGGCGGTTGACTTGAAATTCAGAAAACAAGCCTGCACCTACACCAGTATCCATCTTAGAGCCATCAGTATAGATAGCTATTGACGACTCACTGGAGTATGGTATGTTACCTATCTATTCCTCTCTGTTTTGGATGGCAGCCTGTAATGGTTTGTTTAAATCAAGTTCGGATATTTTATAGTCTGGCGTAGGACTACGACTCATAAATTTATGAAACATCTGAGCATATCCTATATATGGAACTATTTGACTAAGTGTCCGTAGTTAGTGGTAAGGTGTGTTGGCTGCTCAGCAGAACGTCGTGGGTTCGAGTCCTACTCGTGTCCATAAAGTTTTTATTTCATCTTTCACGGGCACTGCCTTTTGCTAATAACTGACAAAATTTCAAGAGCATCAATCTGTCATGAAAAAGTGCTTCTCAACTTTGCCGTTCGGAATCGGCGTTAAATTGTAGGTCCCCTCAATTCTTTACACGCACCCGGAGAATTGTTCATGAGAGTTAGACGCTTAGGCCTTGGCTCTTCAAGAGCTGTCGCGCCACTCTATTTATTTATTTATTTATTTATGTCTCAATTCAGTTTAAGTCGGGATTCTTGAACAAAGAGATATAGGGCATTAAATTGGGAATATAACTTCCAGTCCAGTTGGGGTGGATCTTATTGCCCCTGTAATGCTTGTGCATGTGCACGCAAGTCTTTGTACTTTTGTCAAAGTTTTGAGGTTCGTGCTCTTTATTTCTTAAGCACTCCACAATTCTACCAAACCAGATTACCATAGGTAAGTATTGGTTTAATTATTGCCTAATACATCCATCTGATAATTTTAGGGTTTGGTCTATAGGTTTTCCCAAAAAATCTGTTGCAGGCGTAAAAGGCGATCGACTCCTTTTTATCTATCTTTGTTGTTCAGAGTGGTTTAGTTTTTTATCTAAGATCACACCGAGATACTTTGCATGATCGGTGATCTTAAGAGGATAGCCTTCAATTGAAGGTACTTTAAAATCGGGTATTTTAAGTTTGTTAGTAAAAAGCACTAGTTCTGTCTTAGATGGATTGACTGTCAGCCCACCGTTCCTAGTCCTATGTACGCAAATGTCATGTTTTTCTTTTAAAATATCGACACGCGATCTTCACATTATTCTGTTAATTATTTCTTTTCACAAGTCTACATTAATCGTCCATTTTAATTCATTTAACGATTATTGATAAACATAACAACAAAAACTTAACAAATTATACAAAATTATAATATTTCGGCCTTTCAAAGCCACGAGTGCAATTGATGAATATGTATTTGCAGACAACGCTCGTCATCGCAAATAACTATAAAAACGTTGCCAAGATCGTATAAGTTTTAATTTGAGGGAAATTAATTTCAATGCGAGATAAATATTTTAATTTTCAGAAATAATTTTCTTTTCAGTTTTTGTCCAACCATTGGTAGATTGTTCTCACCCCTCGATAAAGACTTCGTCGACGCACGGGTCTACACGGTCTAGTCCTCGTAAAGTACTAATTTGCAAGACAAATGGCACGGGCGAGACGTACAAATGTGACGTCTATAATCGCATTGAATATAATATTTGGTCTCGGGGCGCTTGACGTTCTATTTCAGGGTCGCAAAATACCTCAAATACAAAAAAACAAATTCATGTTTTGTGTATATTTGGAATTGCACATTTCCAAGAAATAATATAGCACATGGCGTTTTCAATTCGTGGGCAATTAATGTGTTTAACGGTGCAATATAATTTTAATATTTTTTAAGAGGGCGGTGGTGTATATCTGACATTTAAATTAATACAAAATTATTTTAAGGATACAATTTTAAATTATTTCTTATTTATTTAAACCGCTTCAAAATAAAATGATCTTCCGAGTCGCACAGATTCGCTTTTGAGCAAAAAAAAATATTATTTCATGTATACTTGCGGGGAAGTCCAACAATTTTGGCTTTCGACTCCATGGTTTGGTAAATTTGCTCATGGCTCCTTTCAGTTTTAAACTATCCAGTTAACTCAGAGAAAATAAGAGAAATGGGTAGGCTTATTTCAAGACTTTTAGTCTAAGAGCCGCTGAAGATCTGTTAACCGGATGAAACATATTTTTTATCCAATATAATTTATAAACAAATATGAAGAAAAGTGTGCCAGGCTATATTAAATTTAACTATGTTTTAATCAATAATCATTCGGTTAACAGATGGGTGAAGGAGGAGCTCCTTCTTAAATCTGTGCCAGGCTACCAGGCAAGCCGATGTTAAAGAGAAAAGTATACGGGTTGATTCACGAACGTTGTGGCAAATAGCGACAGCGTGTAGGTAGACTTGTGACAAGAAAAATATTATATGGGAGAGGGGGCCTACTCCCCCCGTTTAGCCAGGAAGGGCAGTTTTCTGTAAAATTGACTTATTTTGTATTAAAAAACATTATTAATCAACGGCTTTATCTACAACAACGTGCTACCCAAGTAACAATTTATCTTGTATAAAGGTCCGATTCCTGAACATTCAGAAGCAATAGCTTCTATAGTGTTATTTTAAGACTTATTTAAGGATGATTGTTTTTATTTTGCTTGAATAAGACCTTTTGTAATATACTTATAACAGTCTGCAATTCGATAACACAGATAAGGCCTCCTTGCAGGGGCGGATCCAGAGACTCTTGTCAGGGGGGGCGATCCTGAAAATTTTGATTTAATAGGCAAGGAAAAAGAGGTCTTTAAAAGAACAATTAATCGTACAGGGTTTTGAAAAAGAGTGAAGATATAAGCCACTTAAACCTTGGCTCTTCAAGAGCTGTCACGCGACTCTATTTTTATTAATATCTCTAGAACATTTTTGGACATTTTTGGAGATAGGAAACCTAGCTGTTAAACAATGGCAATGCCTACGTTAATTCAGTAGGCAAGTTCCACCTAAAAATATCTCACTGAGATCTCAATGTCACTTTGATTGATTGAACCAATTGAGCCATTTGGTTGAACATAATTCTCAGATCTCTTTCTTTCTTTGCGTCAAAATAGCTGGGAGAGAAATCATATATCTTAATCTAAAATAATTTCATCTCAGAGATCCCAGAAAAAAATCTCAGTTCTCAGCTGAGATTTTTTGATCCACTTATAAAATCTCTGAGACCTCTGAGATCTCAGTGATTTAGTGTTAGGTGGAACTGGCCTTATGAATTGAAGTTGATTTTATTAAAGGTATTATGTAAGCAAAATTTTGATATTTTTAATTTCCCAGAAGAAGTTATTGTAAAGTTATTGTGAGTCTACAATTTTTGCATCAACCCATTTTACAATCATGTCAGAGTATGTATATGCGTATTGGCGTTACGTTTTTTCTACGATTATCTCGAGAACTACTCACAGTATTGACATGAAATTGGACTCATTCGATGCAGAATTGCCTTATGAAGTTTTGATAAAGTTTTCCAGCGATAGTTTAGCAATTTTTGAACTGACATTACAAATTTTGAAAGTAGTAAAAATTCGAAATTTATGCATGAAAATTATGATTATCTCGCAAACCGCTCATGTGCTGATATCAAATTGGTCTCGTTTGGCCCAAAATTACTTGATTGAGAACTGAATAAGTTTTCAGCGAAATCGGCTCAGCGGTTTTTTGTAGGGATTGAAAAATAAAAACTGAAAAAATCTAACATAATCTGAAAGTATTCATCATTATATTCATGAAAATTATGATGATTACAGCATAAAATGCAACAATAGTTCGAAAAATTGTTTTCATCAATGTTAGAAAATACAATATTACAATAATTTGTTATAACAATTGAAAATGAGTTTAAGCGGATATATTTTTGTGGTTTCTAGGAAAAGAGATTGACTACAGTTTGATTTTTTATAAACAATTGAATATTTTTTTAAATTTTTTTTTCCCTCTGGGAAGTAAGTCGTGTCTACCACAGGGGTCGCACTCATATCTTATAATTTTATTTTCAACTGAATATAATGTTACCACGTGCCACGGTCGTGATGATGATGATTTATGTTTAACATTATCTTAAAACTATATTCCGCTTGTCAAATCACCAGATTTTAGGCGGCTTAGGGGGGGCGATCGCCCCTATCGCCCCCCCTCTGAATCCGCCCTTGCCTCCTTGTGCAAATTAATAACAAACTGCTTGCGCAAGATTGATTTACCGAAATCCCATAAGGCCTTTTCGTGAAAGCGCATTTAAAATAGCTAGTATAAGGCCTTATTTTTGTTTACTTACAACAGTCTGCAATTTGATAGCACAGATAAGGCCTCCTTGTGCAAATTATAACAAACTGCTTGCGCAAGATTGATTTACCGAAATCACATAAGGCCT
Organism: Sphaerophoria rueppellii; assembly: GCA_920937365.1. Classification (NCBI taxonomy): domain Eukaryota; kingdom Metazoa; phylum Arthropoda; class Insecta; order Diptera; family Syrphidae; genus Sphaerophoria; species Sphaerophoria rueppellii. The sequence goes on from CAKKXW010000003.1 coordinate 59,037,798, forward strand.
TTTCGTGAAAGCGCATTTAAAATAGCTAGTATAAAGACCTTATTTTTGTTTACTTACGACAATTTGCAATTTGATAACACAGATAAGACCTCCTTGTGCAAATTTATATAGTTATATAGCTCTCTTAAGAAGGTTGACACTTTAAGGAATGTATGACTACCCAGTTCAAAACCCATGTTTTTTTTTTTTTTTTTTTTTTTCAGTTTCAATTTCTTTATTCAGTATAGCATTTACACAATTGTGTCTTCTTTTTTTTATTGAATGGAAAAACTATTATTCCATCGTTATTTGAATACAAATAATGGTGTATCGTTTTTACCTGAGCTTGTACTGTAATTAATTTGTATTTTTTTTTTTTTTTGAGAATTTATTTTCTGAAGGTTTTCTTAATAAGCTCTTACAGTAAAAAGATAGATTCCCTTAAATCCCAAACTTTTTTCCTACGTTGTTCAAAGATCTTATTCATACTACTATGCGTATACCACACATATTCAGTTTTAATGCTTCCAACTTAACCAACTTAACGAAAAACTTTGTTCATCATCAATCTGAACATAATTAAACAATTTTTATTCATTAATATGTCATAATTGTTTCATAACTCTTAAAGTTTGACATGAAACAACTAGTTTTAAATGTGCTATCCCTTACGTACAAGTTACTTTAGCACAATAGATGAATGGTCGCTGAGGGTCCCAAGTTCAAATCCGGTAGGAATTCTGTAATGTTTCTTTCACATATTCTGTATAATCGAGATACGCTCAACATCTTACAATTTTCAGGAAGCAGAAAAACAAAATAGTCGGATACATAAAAATAGGAAAAAAAACAAAAACAAATTCATAAATTTAATTTTTCCTTGTTTCTTCGAATAACTTCCGTAAGACTTTACAATAACCTTTTTGAGAAAACATATGAGAAACTATTGCTTGTTTAAATAAATTGATGTAAGACCTTATTTATATACCCTTTGAGAAGCTATTGCTTCTTTAAATTAATTGTTATAAGACTTTGTAGAGATTTCATCCGAGAAGCTATTACTTCCTTAAATAAATTGATATAAGGCCTTTGTCATAATTGATTTAAGGAAACAATGGCTTGCATAACTTGCGCCAAACGTACTTGTGTAAGGTTTTATACAAGCCGTATACAAAATCAAGAAATAGCTTCGGTTAAGCCTTATACAAGTTAAATTGTTACTTGGGTATACCTCCCTGAAAAGCTAAAACCTTAGTCTTTCATTTTGTTTCTTAATTAATTTATTGTTTTAAGCAATAGCTTTTGAAAAATTAATTTTCAAACTCAAAATTTTGAAAAAAAGTAGTGTTAAAATAAGAGATATACTTTAAGCAATGCTGATTATTACTTGAAATAAATAAATATAATGTGCTTTCATTATAAATTTGATCATTTATAGTAGGAGAGCCGGCGACAAAAAAAAGGGAATACAGAAAAATATATTAGAATTTATTAAAAAAAATTAAAATTGGAAAATGTATCTCGTAAATACATTTGATTCCAAAAATTTTAAATGCCAAACAAATTCAAACCTTATTCTTGATTTCTTGAATTTTTTTTTTGAAAACTGTCGGAGCCGTTTTTTTTTATAATTAATTTTGTATATATATAATTTTTCAAAAATGTCTTAAAATTAATTTGGGTACGCAGTTTTCAAGACCATGAAAAATATACATATTGTACTTTAATTTGGATTTTTAAAATTGATCCGTTTTTGAGATACAGAATTTTGAAAAAAAATGTACATATTTTTTAAAAATCTAAAAAAAAAATTATTTGAACAATATATACGTACTTTCCAAAAAAGAACTTACGCTGATCGGACTTTCATTTTTCGAGAAAATCTAATAACAAAAAACGGTTCTATGGGAGGTACCGTTTTGGAGCAATACAAATTTTTTTTTACATAAGATACATGAATGTTTAAAAAAATAAAACTCTAGGAAGTTTTAAAAAAATCGTAGGAGCCGATAATGTTTTTCTTTTACACTAACCATTCCTGAATACAACAACTGTATTTACCATAAAAATTTCATTAATATCTGTTGGGCCGTTAAGGAGTCCATACCGGACATCCAAACAAACAACATGAATTATTTATTAATTTTTATATAAGGAAAAATTTAAACTCACAAGACTTATATTTTCAACTGTTCAAAAAAAATCAATTGATACTTATGAGTTTTTACCGATTTAAAGTCATAAATATTCTAATCACATCGAGATTCATTCATACGAACTGTTTTTCCTTATAACCATGAAAATAAATCCGCTTAAACTAATTTTCAATTGTTTATAACAAATTTTTAACAAACAATATATTTTATTAAATTGATAAATACAATATTTTTTGCACTATTGTTGAAATTATTGCAGAAGTTATTATAATTTTCATTATATTAGGGTTGTCTTAGATTTTTGATTGCCATTAAAAAACCGCTAACCGGATTTCGCTGACAACAAACACACACGCACACACACACGTACATACGAACATACATACATACACACACAGATATCATTATAAAAAACCGTTGATTCTAGTGACCTCGAAACATGGAGATATGCAAAAATTGGAGATTCACAAATCGGCCCCATTACAATAACTTCCTCTGGGAAGTTATTATTTTTTTTTTTTTTGCAAAAAGTGATTTAGGTTTTTTCTTTATTTTTCCAAAATGGCAAGATATTTTTCAATCCGTTTTATTGTCTTCGACTAGAAATTAATTACAACATTGAATGTTCAAAACAGAATTAGTATACTAAATGACATAAGATTTTGAAAACAAATTAGTTCGACATTAACCAAAAAACGTTTTTTTTCAAAATTTTGAGTTTGAAAATTAATTTTTCAAAAGCTATTGCTTAAAACAATAATTTAATTAAGAAACAAAATGAAAGACTAAGGTTTTAGCTTTGCAGGGAGGTATAGCACGTTGTTGTAGATAAAGCCGTTGATTTTTAATGTTTTTTAATACAAAATAAGTCAATTTTACAGAAAACTGCCCCTCCTGGCTAAACTGGCCCCCCTCTCCCATATAATATTTTTCTTGTCTCAAGTGTACCTACACAACGTTCGTGAATCAACCCGTATATTCACCTCTTTAACATCGGCTTTCCTGGTAGCTTGGCACAGAATTAAGGAGGCAAGCCTGCATATTCATATTCCGTGTGTTTAAAACTATCAAAAGTTTTGAGATAATTTCCATTCGGTTAACAGATGGGTGAAGGAGGAGTTAGTTATTAGGTTTGTTCGATGTAACCAGCCCGGGGTGCTCCGGTGCTTGTCATACTGTGAACGGAGTTGTCAAAAAAACTGAAAAATTTCCCTGGGTTTGGTTCCACATCGAACGCGTAAGTAATGATTCGAACAGCTCCGAAACTCTCGCCACGTAAAAAACTTGGGGCGATTCAAAGCGCTCCCGGTGCGAGCACTGAATACACATCGAACACGGTGGAAATGCACCGGGGCGAAAAAAGAGCGACATCGAACAGCTCAGTGCGAAATCAGAGCGCCACAGAGCGACCCAGAGCGCACATCGAACAAACCTATTGATTAAAATATAGTTTAAATTTAATATAGCCAGCTTTTTCGATAGGCAAAGCTATCATATTCATATTTGTTCATAAATTATTTTGATAAAAAATATGTTTCATTCGGTTAACAGTTCGGTGAAGGTCGGTCTTCAGCGGCTCCTCTACTATGACAAAATTGAATAAAATAACTTGTCAAATCAATCTGATCGGTAGAGTACTTCAGCCACACATTTTCACTAAAAATTTTAAATATGAAAATTAAGTTTTGTAGCAGTTTTTTTTTTTATTTCGATATAAAAAAAGAGTGGCGCGACACCTCTTGAAGAGCCAAAGCCTAAGTGGCTTACTCTCATCAACAATTCTCTGGGTACGTGTGATGAATTGAGTGGACTTACAATTAAACGACGATGCCGAACGGTAAAGTTTGAGAAAGCACTTTTTTATGACAGATTGATTCTTTCGGAAGTTTTGTCAGTTCTTCGTAAGAGGCAGTGCCCGTGAAAGATGAAATAGAAACTATGGGCACGAGTAGGACTCGAACCCACGACTGACGTTCTCCTTGGCAGCCAACGCACCTAACCAACTAAGCCACGGACACTACGATGTATATTATTTCGATATTGATTCTCAAACCCTGAGACCTCAAAATCAAAACAAAAGTCAACTTCAGTACGGTAT
>CAKKXW010000003.1:59042530-59160156 GCA_920937365.1 Sphaerophoria rueppellii
GCCAGGCTAAGTGGAACGTTCACCAGCCAGGTGAAATCGCTCCAAATTCACAGTTACCGTAGGGTCCAATGATTGCCTTGACCTTGCATGACAGACTCTAACTTTTAATGGATGAAAAGGTGGCTGATGAATAATTTGGGTTTTCCATTGCACCAGAACTGGCTATTCTGTTTATTCACATATCCATTCAAATGAAAATGTGCCTCGTCACTCATTATGATTTTTCCACTGTAATCGATGATTGGTTTTGATAAAATGTTTTGTCGAATATGTTTCCATAATAAATTTGCCTTCATGACTGCCAAATATGAACTGTCAAGACCAAAATGGCGGTAAAACAAAATAGTATACCTTCCCGACGGACACCCGGGGTATCCTATTTGGCGAACCTAGTTGCAACTTGGTTTGCATAAAAACCATTATTAAAAATATTTTAAAACGAAATCGTAAGACGTTTGAAACAATTTCTATCGATCTCATGTAAACTTGTTCTCTTTTTCCCTGGCCCCAATTTCAACGCGTTTTTCTAAGGCGCGGTACAGCGGTTTCGGTCAAACTATAATACGAGTTATTTCTAATATAGGAGCGCCGATGATATGCTTGCCTATGACGCCTTAAACGTTTAATCCGCCACTGGGCGGATATTTTATTAGCTTATCTCCAAAATAAAAACAAAAAAAATCAAGAAACCCGCGATACAATCATCATACAACAGCATCAGTCATAGTTAAATTTTTCTATTTTGTTTACTTCTTACTTGTTTAGGTTTTAGACTTTTAAGATAAATAATTAGAGATGCCATTTCATCAGAATGAACCTTATTGGTGTTGTTTAAACGAAGTTTTTTTATGTTTTGTATTTCTTATGGTTAAGTAGCTAAGTTGATATTGTGTTAAAAATAAATAAACGTTCCACTGTATAACCCATTATTTATTAAATAAAACAATTTTAAGTAGAAAAATAAAAACTCACCTTTTGAGCTTTTCTTATATTTTCTCGTGTCTGCTTCATTGTCTCGAGAAAGCTGATAATCTTGTCATTGTGTTGGGCATTCTTAAAAAAAAGGATCGTTGCTCATTAAAGTCGAATAAAACACAGATCAACTGTTAACTCACTTCAACACTCAAATTATTAACATGATGCGCGGCATGACCAACGCGAATACATTGATTGCAATGCACTCTTTGGCAGGTAATGCAAAATTTGTCACAAATCCTTTTGTGTACTTTGCAGAACTTCTCCTTCGGCATGTTCAATTGTAGCAGTTGCATTTCGAATTCGGAAAGTTTATGTTTTTTGAGAACTTTACTATTTTGATGGACGAACGTGAAGCAACGCTTGCAAAAATCGACTTTACAATTAAGACAGATTCCGACGGCAGGTGCCTGTTCGCACTCACTGCATTTTTGAATGAACGATTCGGAGGCTAACATACCACCGACTCCGGCCGGTGGACCGGCGGGTTCGGACGATAGGAACGCTGAGGAATTGGCTATTTGACCGAGTAGCCAGAAATTTAGATCGTAACTTTTTTTTAGCCATCGTGTGTGTTCGAATTCCATGGGTATGTGGCAGACGGCACATTTGAAATTGTTGCGATTTTGGTAGACGCAATTTTCGCAAATGTTGTGGCCACAATTTAGGAGTACGGGACGACTGCTGTTGGGCTTGTTGTCTGCAAATAAAAAAGTAGATAATTTGAGGATTACTTAATGCATACGTTCGACTCAAGGTTTGAGAGATTTAAGAAGAAGGGTGTATTTCTTCCTCTCAAGACTTGAGACTTGATCACTTTCTCGTTTGTTTGGTAGCCTTAGGGCGGATTGTAAACAGAAGCCTACTGCATTGTGCAATAACAACAAATGCAAAAGAAACTCTCATGCGCTTGTACTTACCTTCGAAGAGCAATCCGGGCGGAGAAAAAAATAATGTAATTCGTACTGCCAACTCGATTTTAGACAGATGTTCAAGACTGGTTGCTACCGTCTGAACGCATATCGAGAAATGCTTCAATAGCAAACAACGGGGGCACGAAAAAAGAAATGCAAACGGCTTTGGAAGTTGGACAGAAGAGGTAAAAGACAGACATGAGAATGTGCCGGTGAAACAGAGATGTAGGAAGCGAAGAATACACCAGAACTTCCAGAATGCGGAAAACCAGATGTTAGGGGATGCGGAAGCAAAGAGAGAGATGAAGGGGGTGTGCGTCTACAGTTCCAGTCAGGATGAACTACTTAGTGAACACCTTATAGGGCTACTAGGACATATTCGCAGCCCAGACCTATAAGGAGCGGTTTGGCCGGCTCCCTGTCTTTGAAGTTAAAATAAAAACCTGGCCCTCCAGGTTCAGGTTCGTGCGACGGGGTGACTGCTGGTCTTGTTATCGCATACTGTCAAAATTAATGATGACAACCCACGCAAACGATTTAAGGACAACGAATTCCGGTTTTTACCTTGGAGCGTTAGGTGCCTCAACAGACCACGGCGCACAGTGTGATATTTTGCGAATCTAGGTGCACTAGAATATTTTACTTATTGAATGATTTTGCATTGATGCGTATGCGTTGAAATGTGTTTTGTTATTGCATTTTCTGCATTTTTGAAGCTTATCTGGAGTTTGAAAATGTGATTACATCTATTTAACCCATCAAAAGCTTGGTTTAAAGTTTTAAATCAGAAACATGATCTTAAGAATTCATATGCACAATAAATGAACATTAAATTTGTGTTCTAAACTTTATATTTGTTTTGATTTTTAATTTTGCTTATCTTTTGTTTTATAAATTTTGTAAAAACAAGTATATTTAAATAATGAATAATTAAAATTATATGTCATCTTCTTCAGAGCTAACATTTTCTGTTACTGGAACTTTTTACAACGCAATACATTCTGGTGGGAGAGTGTTTCTCTTTCTATGATATAATATTATGCTGCGGCTCGAAATGTTAGGATCTGAAAAGAGCAAAAATCGATTTAAAACGTCCCGATTACAGTTCTGCCGTGAAGTCTTTTTGCTGAAATGCTCTCTGAAACGCCTGTATTCTTTGTTGCTTGCTTCTTGGGCTTCCTCAGACAATTGACCAATGGGTAATATACAAGCTTTGATAATTTCTTTTGAATGCATCAGTATTTTATGAATGCTTGGCATGTAGTACCAAGGATAATGGAGTTATTACTTTAATACCCTTTTCTTGGCTCAACCTGGCTTTTTTAAATGTGGTAGCCTTTGAAGGAGAACAATTTGCAAGCTCCTTTACTATTTTAGCTGCATCCCTTTTACCTAATGACCAAAAACTCAATTCTGCAGCAAGTGCAATTTCGTTTGGAGTTTTTGAGTCAACCAGTTTCTTTATTTTCCTTTTTTGGACTCTAGGAGCACATTGGTTGAATGGTTTTTTGGTCGTCCACGAATTATACTTCCACTACTTGTAGAAGGAGCATCTTCAATAAAGTGTTCAGGCAGCTAAACATCTTCATTCAACCAAGCTTCATTAAGTCTTAGAAATGTTTCAGCGTTCCGCAAACTTCTCTCCCATCTACTCATTATTTTTGAATTAAGAGATCTAACAAATTTTTGCAGCACTCTTGGGACTCTGTCAGTATCTACCAGACCAAAATCCTGCATTATAAAAGCCGCAACTTTCTTGTTTCGATCTTTCTTTTTGCAACTTCTCCATAAATCGTAAATTGCAGAATTCTTCATTTTGCTACATGAGCCGGTAAAAAAAAAAAAATGTATGGGGTCAGCAGACGGCCGCAAAAAAAGTAAATGGTTTCTGACACAGAATATACCAACGAAGATTTTAAGCACGATTTCACGCTGGATACATGAGGATACATTTTTAAAACTCTTCACAAAGTCACAAAACACAAATAAAAAACAGCACTTTTAGGGAATTAAAAAAACTACGATTTTATATTAATTTCTGAATGTATACAAAAAAACACTTACCCAGATAACAGATTAAATATCACAAAAAAATAAAAAAATTAATTTGATTCAAAAAAATAATAACAAACTTGACCACTCAGTTAGCAACTGGACACACGAAATTAGAAGAGCTTTGTTGTTTTTTTTTTCTCTCGCCAAGTAGATCTTTGTGATGCTGATAAGCGGTAAAAACAAGTGTGGAATTTTTTTCTTTGTTATTATTTTGTTGCTGGAGTTTTTACCTTTCTTTTGATACCAATTTCGTATTGTTTGGACAACTTTTTTTTTTTGATTAAAGTGCAGCTAGATTCGCAAAATATCACACTGTGCGGCGGTCGAACAATTACTGGAAGCCCTTGACTGATTTAACCGTCATTCAAGAAATGCGATGGGATGTTCCGGGCCTACCAAAAATAAAGAACCGTGACATCTACTACGGCGACTGCTATCGGGATCAAAATCAGATTAAAATTCTTTTTTCACTACAAACCTCTATGAGGGTTGCTTTCGTTGGTAGTGAAGTAATTTTTCCACTACAGATACACTACACCAGATTGATCAGATTGCGATCGACGCACGACACTTCTCTAGCATGCAAGATTTCCTCACACTCCGAGGCGCCAACATTGACTCGGATCATTACCTTGTTGAGGCGTCAAACGTTGAAAACCTCCTTAGAAGTCATTTGTTGCCTGCGCAAAATGTAAAGAACCAGTGGCAATTCTGCCAAGCAGCTATTAGAGATGCTGCTTGTGTTTTCCAATTCACCCTTATTGAAGAGTCCCCAAAACCGAGCCAACCCTAAAGAATCTGGTTAAACCAGAACTTTCTGATTCTCCCTTGTGCGCTCTTAAACACGATCAAAGAGTCGATGAGCTTACAGCAGCCCTCAATAAAGCCATGGAAACTGCCTGCCGCCTCACTACAATGAGAAGAAACCATACTCGTGGGCTACTGAACTAGAAATACTCAGGAAAGGTTGTAGAAGGCATTTCAATCGTGCAAAAAAAGTCTAGACACCAGATAGCTCTAAATCCGTTAATACAACAAACCCTCCCAGGTCTGGTGTTAATTTATTTAACTTTCCCCCAAGGTCTAGTTACGGGAGAAAAATTGATATGGGCCCTGAATAGTTTCGAACTTTATTAATCTCTGGGTCCAGATCAAATCATACCAAGTGAGCTACAACAAACCAGCGATATAACTTTGCCCAACATCGAGATGATCTTTAAAAATTGTCTATATACCAGATATATACCTCAGCGATGGAGAGAAATAAGGGTAGTATTCATCCCCAAGGCGGGCAAATGACGGATGTCAAATCTAAAGATCCAACACCCATTAGCCTATCATCATTCATTCTCCAAACTCTGGAACGATTGATCGATGTCTCAGCATGCTTACTGCAAAGGGAAATCGGTAGAAACAGCCTAGTCTGGTAAGAACTATCCAATACTCCCTAGAGCAAAAGGAATACACTATGGTTGCCTTCCTGGATATTGAGGGCGCTTTTAACAACGTTGACACATCTGCTATCACTTCTGCTATGACGACCCTAAACGTTGGATACTCATTTTGTGAGTTGATTAATCTATTGCTAAAAAGCAGGATCATCAACTCTAAAATGGGAGATTTATGTGTTTACGAGAAGGTCTGACAGCAGAGGCACTCCAAAAGGTGGTGTTCTGTCCCCTCTCCTGTGAAACATAGTAGTAAACGAACTGCTAATATCCCTCGAGAAAGATGGCTACAGAGTGATTGCGTATGCCGATGATTTCACCAGCTCGGTCCCTAGCTAGCTGTATCCAGTTTTGCACTCCAAGTTAATTGAGATCCTCTTCCACTTGAGTGCGCCACCTGGGTCGCGGTCTTTCTCTCCTCCTACGTCCCTCGGGAACAGTGTCGAAGGCTTTCCTGGCCGGAGCATTGGTGCCCATCCACTCTAAATCATCGAGCCATCTGAGTCTCTGGACCTTGACCCTCCTGGCTAGGTCCATGTTGTTGTACAACCCGTAAAGTTCGCTATTACATCTTCTTCGCCATTTCCCTTCACTGCACACTTGGCCAAAGATGACTCGAAGAACTTTCCTCTCGAAACAGCCTTAGGCACTTTCATCCGATTTTGTCAAGGTCCATGCTTCTGCACCATACAGCAGGACTGGGATGTATGGTTACATTCATGGGGTAAGCCTTGACGTGGCGGAGCGGCTTACGGTAACTACTACTATGAAGCTTAGAGCTATGCGATCGCGAAACTTGTTTTCGAAGAAGGTCGAAGCGGAGTAGGCTGTTGCTACTAATTACCCCACAACGAAGGAATGTTCCCACCAAGGCACTCCCATCGAGGGACTGCAACAAATTAATTTCTTTTTTGGAATCAACGGTGGTGTCTTCAGTTCCAGTTAGGCCGAACTACTTGGTGAACACCTTTACGGGCTACTTCAACTTATTTCAAGCCCAGGCCGTAAAAGGAGCGGTTTTTCCGGCTCTTGCACTTGGAGTCACATCAAGTGCCTGGTACTCCACGTTGGGGGTTGTATGTTGGGGTGACTTCCCGACTACGTAGAAAAGAATTTAGTTTCGAAGCAACAAAAGGCCTAATAAGGATATCGAATATCTTCTTCGCTTTATAAAAAGCTCAGTAAGATGTAATTCTCTAGATTTATGTGGTATCACAATGGACCTTTTCTTTTGGCCTGATTCTGTATCCGCATCCACTTTAACCTAACCTAACCTCCATCACGATCGGAAACAACCTCACCGATGCATTTGATGTCAAAAAGGTTTAAGATAAGGCTATGCGCTGTCATACGATTTCTTAACCATCATTTTTGAAACGATTGTGCAAAACTAAAATGTCAACACCAGAGGCACAATCTTTCAAAAGTCCGTCCAGCTACTGGAATACGCAGACGGCATTTACATAATTGGAAGAACACAGCGTGATATCAGTGGAGTTTGTGAGCCTTGACGGAGGCCAAGAACATAGATCTGGCGGTTAACGAGGGCAAGACCAAGTTAATGCTTTCAACAAAAAAGGACACCGAACATTGACATGGCGTCAGCATAGACAGATTTATCTTCGGTAAGCAAGGACTTTGGCTACCTAAAATCGACATCGACACCAGGCCGAAATGAAACGAAGAATCACCCTTGCCAATCGCTGCTTCTGTAAACTGAGTAATAAAGCCCTCTCTCGAGCAACTAAAGTGTCACTGTACAAAACTAATGTATGGTGCAGAGACACGGACCATGACAACATCAGATGAAAACGCTTGGAGCTACTTCGAATAAAAAATTCTTCGAGTGATTTTTGGTCCAGTCTGCATAAAAGGAGAATGAAAACGAAGATTCCATTAGGAGCTATACGAGCGGTTCAGCGACACTGACCTAGCCAATTTGGCGTGAGAACTGGAGACAGCTAGCAGCTAGCTAGGGACTGAGCTGGCTGGAGACGCTTGTTGGATAAAGCCCTGCCCCGACCTAGACTGTCGCGCCACCATAAGTAAGTAAGTAAGATGTTACTTGATTCAAGTTTCGAATCCAAGACAAGACGCTGCGTCAAATATACTCTTAATCTTTAGAAAGGATCATTTCGAAGATAAGTTAAACATTAGCCATAACAAATGTACCATGTAACAGAACAGAACAAAGGCACAAATTAAGAGGAACAGGATAGGAACACCCCGACTTAATTCTTCACAAGAAAAGGCACAGCGAGAGACCTAATCTGGATTTGGAAGGAGTAGACAGAACGCCTAATTGAAACCTGACATGGGAACACAGTGGCCTTCAATGTTGGCACCCAAACTAAAAGCTTGTCGTTGGTTGTTTCCAAGCCTCGTTTTGTTATTTTATGCATTATGCATGATACAGGAGCCTTGGAATTTATCTATAAGAAAATTGGATGTTGACAAGAAAGTTGTTCAATTTCTCAACATTGAATAAATTATACATATTTTGTGTCCAAAGAAAACTTAACAAATTGCCAAGGCCAACGTTTTCAGCAACATGTGAGTTGTGAGCTTTTATCAATCGCCGGTATATGATGACCGGTGCTCAATTTAAATAACAAAAACATGACAGTTCTCAGTGTTCCCGATAAGACACGGAAACCCGACTTGCGCTCTGAAAGGTGTGTTTGTGGTTGCCGGCATTCGGCATTCCCGTTATTGCAATTGCGTACTCCCAAGCAAATCGCAGATGTATCATATAAACAATAACAAATAGTAAAACGCATTTAACATGAATGTTTAAAATACCTTGATTCAGTCTGTACTTTGTATCATATCCACGCTTGCACTTTTCACATCTACGAACATCGCGTAATGTGAGAGCGACAAACTTTTTATCGAAAAGTTTTGCCGGATTGTTACTCGTTTGTAACATTATTGTTTTTTAACACTTAGAATCACTATTTTATCTACGTTCACTTATTTATATGCAGTTTTATTGGAATTTGAATAATAGATTTGATAAGTTTTTGTCAAGGAAAAATTTACAACGAAAACTGAATGCACAAAAAGCAGGCAAATTTGCATCAGAAGTTTAGCAAGCTGAAAACAAACGGTAAACTTTTTATATCCACAACAAGTAGGAATTGACAACTGTGACAGTTGTTTTTTCTGTTCTCTTTTGTTCTGTTCGTGCAAAAATTACAGCCGTTCGCAAGAAAAGTGTTGCCAGATGTGAAAATGGAAAAAGTATTATTATTGTTACTAGAAGTACCAGAAGTGTATTATATGTGTCTGTTTATTTTTTTTTGCTTGAAGGCCGGGTGCTGTTAATTTAGCCCAAATATTTTGCTTAAAATTCATTTTAATTTTTCAATGATGTAATCGTTTTCAATGATCAGCTGATTTGTCATTCCTCGTTTCACAGTACCAGCGGACCAATGAAAATGTTCGAATTTCTTTTTGTTCCAGATTGTCAGTGGTTCTCTCAATGATCTAGTCTAACCTCAATTGTCCAATTGACGCATATTTTCCATTCCATTTTTCACTGACATTTTTGTTCAATGACATAACATTTCAATGATAGCTATGCCAGACCTGTCAAAAAAAAATCCACTGAATTGTTTCAATGATTGAAACTAATGAAAGCTATGCCCTGACCCTAAGAACGATCCAGGTTGCAGGCTGAAAAGGGGATCCAGGCTACGACTGCGGCATGCTTGCTTTTGCATAGTCGTCGGTGGTGTGGGTTGTTGCAGTCGCAGCGATTGACGTTGTTACTTTTCATGCCAACATTACAACAAAAGGTGCAGAAAAATTCCGGGGAACCGAAGATTGAGGAGGGGAAGGGGGTGTAACTGAAGGGAGAACGCGTCCGGAATCCCACCCATCTTCATATCTACTCACCATGACCTTTATGTAGAAAATAGAGACGGAAAACAAAAATCCAGGACATCTTAATAAATCAGGATTATAGGAAAATAGGAGATATCAAGATCAAAATTTTTAAAGCATATTCTTCTGCATTTAGAAGTTCGTCTAATGTGGCTTTTCTTACAATCCAAGTTTTGATCCGTGACGTAAAAAGTGGCAATTTTTTTCTCCTTAAAACGCATTTTTTTCACAAAAAAATTGAATTTATTTCTTGAAGGACACACAGACGATACTTTTAATAATCTGTCACCAGGCTATACAAAATTACGGCGATAAAAAAAGTAGTTGGTATAATGTAATCTTTCACTCTTTTGCATAATTGACGCATATCTAGCCGCTATTCTTCAAATTAGCAGATCAAGATGACGCAGATGCAAGTAAGTCTACCATAATTCTACAGTTGTTTGTTGTTGGTCTGGAAAAAATATGAAGAAGTTATGGGAAGATAAGCAGATCGCCATAACGGCAGTCGGTCTGTTCACCAAGGCACAGAGTTCTGGGATTTGTTTGAATATTTTAAAATGCATACTCAAAATACTAGCTGTTAGCTCAGTAATCGGAATTCCAATAAAACTTTGTACTCAGTTTCAAACTTAGTTTCGTTCACTGGAATATCAAATATCGGAATCTTTCAAACGCCATCTTGAGATTTAGAAGAAAACGGTTTTACACCATAGATCCTCATGTAAAAAAAATTGCTATCAAATGTCAAAACCTAGCCAAGACCAATACAAAAAACACAACGAAAAACTCAAGTGTCGAATTAACGAAACCTTATCCTGTGTAAATTACTGAGGCCGTGTGCGAATTGGGTGAATTGTGGTTAAAAGTGGATGAATTTTTAACCACTTAGGCCGTGTGCGAATTGGATAAACTGTGGTTAAAAATGGATGAATTTTTAACCACCCCTGTCATATTTTAACCTGCTCCGCAGCTAGTCTAATTTTTAACACATTTTATTCAATGCGAAGTGTCAAATTTTAACCAAACGTCAAGTTTTAACCATTTTTTAACCCAATTCGCACACGGCCTTACTGTCATATTTTAACTTGCTCCGCAGCTAGTCTAATTTTAAGCCCACACAGCCTTACTTAGTTTTGGGTTCTTGTTGTTTCCCATGTATAATTTTTCTAACCTGAGTATAAAATTCCCAATAAAACACGGCTACTGAAAAAAAATTATGAATTGAAGCTGAACCCATTGATCACAGAGAAGAGGATAAAACGTAAGTCCATTTCGATCTCCTTCTTTGTATCTTTATTTTAATGTGATCATCAGCCGAACTTCTGTTCATTTAGCGAAATCGTCGATTCGTTAATTTTGACATTTTTTGCACCAAAAAAAGAATGATTTTTGAGGTTAAATACGCGCGAACATTTTGTTCGTTGGGTGTGTAGATGGTTTGGAACGCGAATAGAATTTAGCAGTTCGTATCAACTAGAATTCTTCTCTCGACGAATAGATTTATTTTCTCAAATTTATTAATATTTGATATTAAAATGTAATGCATCATAAATCAATTATAAATTATTTTTTTTATCGTTTTGTTGTCGTTCGTTGACCGTGCTCATGTGAATCTTGTTTCAACGACGATCATACTTACCCAAAATGCGCTTACATGCATTATTCCTTTTACGGCGAACACAGAATTGGCTAGAGATTTGCTCGCAAACCAATTCCTACATGGTGAACAACGAGACTGACAAACACGAGAAAATCAATAATTTTAGGCAACATCGAACAGTGCGTGAACCATCCTCTTCATGACGAATTTAAGGCAAGCATGTTTTGCGAGCATGTTCGTCGTTTAGGGCTCTCTTAAGCCCTGATAAGTGAGTGAGCAATGGCTTATAACGAGATGAACCACAGCTATACAATACATTTAACGCTAATGGACTAGGTTTTATTTATTATAATAAAATGATTCTGCCGCACTTCACATCTTTCAGTTTTTGATAATGATCATTGCATATTTTTGTGCGAAATAAATTTTTGAGTTCGAAAGCAAAGGCGAATGGATGAAAATTTGAAATGAAAGAAACACTAACATCATTAACTTTCACCTATTTAAGTTTTTTTTATTTATTTTGAGGAAACACAAATTCATGCCATGTAACTATCGTACATGGATTCTAGAATATTTTTGACCCATAAACCCAGAATTTAACTAAACATGGATCCATCAAATCATTCAAACGTTCACGCCTTTCAGGTTCCTTTTGGCGGAACTTGCGTAGCTCTTCATAGTCTGGGTCATCGGTTTCCAGTTCGAAACGACACATGGGACATGAGTTGGCCTGAAATACATTGAAATGTTCAAAAATTAATGCAAAAATTAAGCAAATAAAAAGATTACCTTCTTCAGCCATAGGAGAATGCACTCCTCATGGAACTCGTTGTTTGCATGGAAGTATTTTGTACTTATCACCCTTTTCGCCTGGTTGTTTACAAACAGCACACTCCATTTTCGGTTCGTCTTCCAAGAGTTCATGAACTGGCAATTTTGCAATTGCTTTCTTCGATGCTTCGGGCACTTCAATTTCCATATCAATACCATTCATAATGGCCAGCACCTGCCGACGCTTATAATGTTTGGCGAAATCTTCGGGGCCATTTGGTCCAGTTGGTTCGTGTCCAAGTTCATCAAATAGTCTGCCATATTGCACCTGAAATAATGGTTTTTATGTTTTTATTGATTCAATTGTAAAAGGATTTGATTGTTTAAAAATTTGATCAATCCATCGATTGAGCAAGTTATGCAATTAATTCCGAAGGCTTAAATTGTTACACGTGTATTTATTGGATATCGTTTCAGACGACTCGATTTAAGCTGTAGATTATCAAACACGATTAGAATTGTGTTTTCTACTGTCTGTTGCAGTCATTTAAATGATGTTCTTCAATTGATTTTTGTTGATGAGATAACTTATCGAGAAGACGGGGAATCTATTTTGAAGCAATTACGAGGCATAGGTTGATAGCATTAGATGTTATTGTTTGAAGAAGATTGAAATTGGATTTAAAATGTTGGTTGCACTTTATCGTGATGTAAGAACATGTACATCTGGGTTTACACTGTGAAGTACTATTTTGTGTAAAAGGGAGATTCTCTAAACTGCGCCAACTACAGAGGAATCAGTCAATAATCTGATTGGTCCTTATCAATGTGGCTTCGGGCCAGGAAAGTCAACTATCGACCAAATTTTCACGTTGCGGCAGATCCTGGAAAAGACCTATGAACTCCAAATCGAAGCCCAACACCTTTTCATCGATTTTAAGGCCGCGTATGATAGCATCTACAGAGACGAACTGTATAAAGCTATGTCTAGTTTTGGCATTACTGCCAACCTCGTTCGCTTGTGCAAAAAGACGATGGAGAACTCACGCTGCTTCATCAAGGTTGGCAACGAGCTTACGGAATCTTTCGATGTCAAAAAGGATTCAGACAAGGCAATGCACTGTCGTGCGATTTTTTTAACATCGTTCTTGAGAACACCAGAGGTACTATCTTCGAAAAATCTGTTCAACTTCTGTTTCAATGGGAAGAACACAGCGTGATATCAATGGCGCCTAGAATTGAGACAGAAGCGGCAAAATTGGGTTTAGCGGTAAATGAGGGAAAAACGAAGTATATGCTGTCTTCGAGGAAGGACACCCAACACCGACGGCTCGGACAGAACGTCACAATAGACGCATACAACTTCAAGTACTAGAGGAGTTGCTCTACCTAGGCTCCGCTATAAACACGGGCAATAACACCAACGCCGAGATCAGACGAAGAATAACTCTTGCTAATCGCTGTATCTTTGGGATAAGAAAGCAATAGAGTGGAATAGCCCACTCTCGAGTAACTAAGGTAAAAAAGCCTTAGGCTGTTTCGAGAGGAAAGTTTTTCGGGTCATCTTTGGCCTCGTGTTTATTGAAGGGAATGGCGAAGAAGAGGTAACAGCGAACTTTGCGGGTTGTACAACGACATGGACCCAGCCAGAAGGGTCAAGGTCCAGAGACTCAGATGGCTCGATCATTTAGAGCGGGTGGACACCAATGCTCCGGCCAGGAAGGCCTTTGACACTATTCCCGAGGGACGTAGGAGGAGAGGAAGACCGCGACTCATGTGGAGCACTCAAGTGGAAGAGGACCTCAATCAACTTGGAGTGCAAAACTGGAGACAGCAGCTAGCAAGGGAACGAGTTGGCTGGCGGAGACCGTTGATTGAGGCCCAAGTCCACAACGGATTGTAGCGCCATCTTAAATAAGTAAGTAAGGCCGTGTGCGAATTGGATGAACTGTGTTTAAAAATGGATGAATTTTTAACCACCCCTGTCATATTTTAACCTGCTCCGCAGCTAGTCTAATTTTTAACACATTTTATTCAATGCGAAATGTCAAATTTTAACCAAACGTCAAGTTTTAACCACTTTTTAACCCAATTCGCACACGGCCTAAGTACTTTTTTGTTACTCAGTAAAATTTGTGACAAGTTATAAAAATACTAGCAAATTCCCTGCCCGCTTCGCAGGGCTTCGGCAAACAACGGTCGTGAAATTAGGGATTGACTGGATGAAGAATACGGTATTCGATGGATTTGCAGAAATGGAACATTATTCCTAGAAATATTGTCTCTGTACTTGCTAATCTGATGAATTTTATTGGTTTTTGAATTCTTTTATATCAATTTTTTAGTTCATGTACCCATTAAACATACCCCAAATTTAACTATCTGAGAAGAGTTTAGTTAGTTTAGGTTTTGTCAGCAAGCCAGGTAGGCATACGTATACTTTTAATCCTCTTCAGGATAGCACAGTGTTATAAATTTTCTTGAAACTATCAATTCTTGGGAAATTTTGAAGTGCTACAATAAAAATATTGAAAAAAAAACCCTAAATTCGGTTTTCTTTCCTGTTTTAGATTTTTTCAAGTGTAATAAAATGTATGGGTTTTAAATACGCTTATCAATGAGATTTTATTTAATAATTTTTTTGTTCATTAGGTAAAAATAAGAAAACTTTGTGTTCCTTGCACATTATTTGAAAAAAATTGAATTAAAGTCAAAATTTTGTTCGGGCAAGAAAAAATTGAATACCATTTAAAAATTGACCCTAACATGAGTCAGGGAAGGGTACACCAAAGTTAGCCTCTTTTTAATTCGTCAAAAAGTAAGAAATCAGACTTTATTTAAAAACGATAATTACAGAATATGACCAAGTCTCACATCCCAAAGTATATGGCAGACAAATTACAGGATACCCTGTATAGTTGACCATGAAAAAAACTGGTATTTCTAAATCAACACCACATATTTTTAACAATTGACCTTGCGTCTTATTTATTTTTGACAGGGAATGCAAGTCGAACAGGAAACTGACGACGTTTAGAATCAAATGACATATCTGGTAGCCCATCTGCCATTTTTACGGCTTGTCTTGTACTACTGCAACGTTTAAGTTGATTGATGTTCCGAAACATAGAAATTGACGCTCATACTTTCAGAGTTAAACAATGTGGTGGCAGTCCTGAATATGAATCAAAAAAATTCAAAAACTCCGTCTCGTCGTAAAAATTTCTACATCGTTTTCATTTTTGTAATTCTGTCAAACTATTTGTGACCAAAAAATTGTCCACTAATTTATCTCGTTCAAAATAAATTTTTGCATCGATTTTAGAAAGACTTTTATCTGCACCAGCTTATATTGCACTTCAACTCAACTAAACGTGATTTTTTAATTTTCTTTACACTTGGAAAGACATCTTGAATCAACTGTTGCCTTGGACTTGCATTACAATAAAAATTGTTTGGAAGTGAAATTCGGCCTTTAGAATCAAGTGAAATTATTCCACTTCAGTGTCCAATAATTGCTTAGGAAATTCTGCTGCAGATACATCGTTCAGTAACTGCACACGAACATTTTTGGCAACTGTAAGTTGCCTGAAATACCTCCATAAAATAGATGGTTTTAAACAACTCAATTCGTCTGCAGCAGTTGACCGTGGTATATAATCGGCAAAGTTTGTCCTCAGCAGCCACAAGATATAGGGCTCCAAATTTTTTAAGTTGTGGGATTAAAGGCTTAACGTAAGGTACGGGCTCATCTCAAAAATATTAACCAATACTTTGATTGACCACATCTTGCATAATGGTGTAATACACATATATACTTTTGTTGATCATGTTACTTCATCTCAATAGTTTGCGCAAATATTCGTAATCCAATGCAATTTGATTAGTGTCTTTAACGAAGTAGTGCTTGATCAAGAACATCTTACGCTGCACAACTTCGAGCAACCAATTCAATTGTGGCAATGCTTTATTCGCAAAACGTTTCTGTACACAGATGTGCCAGTTGCATTGGAAAGCATTCAGTTCTCTATCAGATTGGCACTTGCAATGACAATAACTATTGACTCAAGGTCAAAAAATGTCTGTTTGTGGATTAGAATTGAGCACACCATGTTATCAAACTATATTAATGACATATTCCATCAACGTTCACAACACTATAAATAAGCCTCTACCTCTCACATACTCATATACCAGAAACGCACTCATTAAAAACAATAGGATATACATAAGTATTTTCATACTCTAGAAATTTCATACATCAAAACAACGTTTGCCGGGTCAGCTAGTTCAAATATAATTTCATATCTTCACTGACATTTTTTTTTCGATCGAATAAAAATATTTGTCACAATTCTCAGACGAAATTGAGTATTCGTATATTGATCTTTTTTTTTTGGAGTGCGAAACATAAAATTTTTTAGCATTTTAAACATTTGAACCATTTGTGATTTGAAAAGTATACATTTTATTGTTGCTAAACCTTCTACCCTAAAACCTCTTGCATTTAGAGAAAAAATTAGGAAAATCGGTCAATCAGTGTGCCCGGTTAGCGAACGAACACAAAAATTAGGCTGTTCTTTTTATATTATAGATATGACACGACTAAAAAATAAGTTAAATAAAATATAACCTTTGAGATTCACTTGCAATTGTTTAAATCGAACTGTATTTAACTTATGAGACCGATATAAAGTCATAAATATTTTATTCTTAAACTCATATGGACTGTTTTTCCTTATAAACACGAAAATAAATCCGCTTTAACTAATTTTCAATTGTTTATAACAAATTATTGACAAATAATAGAAAGGGTCCGCCATCTAACGTTTTTATTTTTCAATAACTGCTTATTTCGTGAATGGTAACACTTAGCTCATGTCTGATTTGACAGATAATAAGTTTTATCCTTCCGCTGAACGAATATGGTTGTGTATACACGCTTGAACAACGCTGGAAATATTGCGACATTACTTTGAAAATCATGGTAATGTTGCAGAATGTGTGCGAAAATTGCGTACGGATTTTGGAAGAGATAGAAGCACCGTCAGCTCCGTATGTTCGTTATCTTGTGAAAAAGTGAAAGAAACTGGCATCCTCATCGATAAACCAAAGCGTGAAAAGCCAAAAACAGTGCGTACACCCGAGAATATTGCTGCTATGGCAGAAAGTGTGCGTGAAGCGCCATCAACATCAATTCACCATCGTTCTCAACAATTGAACATTCGGAGACATCATTGAGACGAATTTTGCATAGAGACCTTGGTATGACGCCATACAAAGTCCAATTGGTTCAGGAGTTGAAGCCAACTGACCATCCAATGCGTTTTCGCTTCGCTAAGTGGGCCTGCGATCGACTTAGAGAAGATGCGATTTTGCAAAAAAAAAAACATCTTTTCAGATGAAGCTCATTTTGATCTTGGCGGGTATGTAAACAAGCAAAATTGTCGCATTTGGGGCACAGAAAACCCACACGCATATATTGAAAAGCCGATACACCCAAAACGTGTCACTGTTTGGTGCGGATTTTGGGCCAGAGGCATAATTGGGACATTTTCTTCGAAAATGAGCAAGGAGTTGCAGTACAGTCAATGGCGATCGTTATCGGGCCATGTTGAACGTGTTTTGAGAAGGAGGATATTGGCAACATTTGGTTTCAACAGGACGGCCGGCGGCGCTACGTGCCACATAGTTGAAGCTATACACTCGAAGTTTTGCGCCCTGTTTTTGAAAATCGCAGTTTCAGCCGCAGAGCTGACGTTTGGCCACCTCGGAGCTGCGATTTGACACCGTTGGACTGTTATTTGTCCAACGTAACTATTATTTGTGGGTTGCCGTAAAAGATAAGTGTTACGCCGACAAGCCAAGCTTAAAAATTGGACCGATCGTGTAGGCTAGCCGAGGCAGCCATTTTAATGAAATTATTTTCCATTATAAATCGGAAGAATTTTACTTCCAAAAAAAAAAAAAAAAATTGAGAAAACATTCAGTGGTTTTTTTATAGCATTTCTTTGAGCAGCTGTTGTCACTTTCAGGACCTTTGCTTGAAAGACGCTACTGTAGTCTGGGAGCCTTAGCGAGGCGGTTGACTTGAGAAATTCAGAAAACAAGCCTGCACCTACACCAGTATCTATCTTAGAGCCATCAGTATAGATAGCTATTGACGACTCACTGGAGTATGGTATTGTAATATGTATACACTTTCTATTCCTACCTCTCTATATCTCTGTATGTCAATCTATTGTAATGTGTACACACTTTGTAACTCCGCCTCTTTATATCTCTATACTTAAATGTGTAAACACTATCTATCTCTGTCACTCTAATATTGTCTAATTGCTGAATAGTTATGTAGCAAAAGTTTTATTTGTAGTTGTAAGTAATTGTGTATACACTCTAGTGGTTAAGAGGAGAACTTCGTTAAGCATCGAGAAGTTTCAGCGCCTACTAGAACCTAGTAGTTTCTCGAACTTATTTGAGTTATATAAATACCCGCTCGGTGTCGAAGCAAAATTAATTGAATGTGAACTGCTATAAAGTAAAGACACTGTGTTTGAAAGTAATAATTGAAAGTGTTGAATAAATAAGTTTGTGAGTGATTTGAATAAAGTGAATTTGTGTTTTATTTGAAAAGTGAATAAGTTTTAATTGTCGGACCAAGCCGAATATTACATTGGTGTCAGAAGTGGGATTAAGACTTATTGAAAATAAAACAGTGAATAGTGATTAAATTGTTTATGTAAAGAAGTGAAGTTTAAAATAAAAAAAAAAAAAAAAAAAAAAGAAAATGAGTAAAGTGTTGAAAGACTTAACTGTCCCTGAGCTAAAGGCCGAACTAAGCAAACGTGGCTTAAGTGGGGCAGGAGTGAAAAACGAACTCGTTAAACGGCTGCAGGAATATCTGGAGCAGCAAAATGAAGACCCGAATACATTTGCTTTCGAATTTGAAGCAAAAGTGGAAGAGGTAAATGCAAATGACGCCTTATCTAACATGATGTCTCTTCTTCTAGCAAAGTTTGAAGAGAATAAGAATGATGTCCGGGAGCAACTACAAACTCAGAACAAAAATGTTCTGCAGCAGCTACAAGCTCAAAGGAATGAACAGAAGCAGGAGCAAGAGCATGTTCTCAAACAACTCGAATCTCAAAGAAACCTATTAGAAGGCAAGTTTGCGGACTTCGAAGAAAAAATCAATACTCTCGATGAGCGCGTAGAAAAACAAAACGCACGTTTCGAGAAAATGGACGAACAAATCGAAACCATTACAAACGAATTGGAAAAAGTGCGAAAGATGAAAGCTCGAGAACCTTCTGGTGAGTGCTCAAGGAAGAGAGAAGTGAATCCTCCAAGCTTTGATGGTCAGATTCCGTGGTCAATCTACAAGAAACAGTTTGAAGCAGCAGCGTTAACAAACGGCTGGGACGATGATGAAAAATACATTGCTCTTACGCTTGCTTTAAGAGGAGCAGCTGCTGAACTGCTACAAACCATCCCAGCAGAGAAGAGTGGTGACTTCACAGTCCTTGTAAATGCAATTGAACAGCGGTTTGGAGATAGTCACATGACAGAAGTCTTCCGAGTTCAGCTAAACAACAGGGCACAGAAAAGAGGTGAAAGTCTGCAGCAGCTTCAGGCAGATATCGAGCGATTGGTTCACCTGGCATATCCAACAGCTGGCAACGAGATAATAAATCAACTTGCTGTTGAAGCCTTTGTGAGAGCTGTTGGCGATATAAATCTCCAAAGGGCTATTCGCACTGCCGGAAAGAGAACACTACCAGAAGCATTGGCTTTCGCTCTGACTATGGAAGCCGCGGAACAAGCTTCCCAAAATGTGCATCGCGTAAGAGAATTAGAGGTCCAAGAATGCTCTTGTCAGAAAGCTACTGTAGAAAGGAGTCAGCGAGACAGACCAGCACGATGCTGGAACTGCAATAAGACTGGGCATCTACAGCGACAGTGCAGATTACCGCGAAGAGGAAGCACATGTCAACACTGTGGAAACAGAAGTAATTCAAGTGTTCAAAGTAACACCAACAACGTTGCTTCCGAAGCTGTCTCCATTCAGGTTTCCCAAACCAAACGCGACAACAAGAGCCTGACCGTGGAAGCAAGTATAAACGGCAACAAATGTGTGGCTACCATCGACACCGGTGCCACGGCGTCCATTGTACGGCAGGACCTCGTTAAGAAGACATGGCTCCACAACACCAATAGCTATCGTCTAAAGACTGCAACTGGAGAGGCCGCAAAAGTGTATGGTGAGGTACGTCTTAAGATCCGGCTGGCAGAGTTGGAATTCTCTCACCTGTTCCTGGTAGCAGATATATGCGACGAGTGTATTGTTGGTGTCGATTTCATGAAAGAACACGGAGTGATATTGGACATCGGGAACCAGGTCCTGAAATATCGAAACATCGAGATTCCGATGATCTATGGGATCCACTCGTATGAGACCTCGCTATCTGTGAAAACCGTCATCAAAGAAGATCTAACTTTGCCTGCTTCTTCAGAAGTATTCGTGTGGACGAAATTGAGGGGTAAGCCTGGCAGCCATCGATACCTCATGGTCGAACCAGCATCTGTAAAGTCCTCCCAAAACGTCACCATTGGGAAGACTCTTGTTAGACCTGTAAAGAACATGGTTCCCGTACGAATACTGAACATCAAGCCGTACGAAGTTAAGCTAAGAAAAGGTGAGATTGTCGGACAATGCGAATCAGTATCAGCGATAACAAGGATCAGCGAAGAAAAGTCAAGTCAAACCTTGAAGTACGAAGAGCTGAGTTCCATAAAGACTAACATTCTCAAGTCATCTAATCTTGGTCACCAACAACGAAGAACGGCAGAAGATCTCCTCGAAGAATTTGCAGACATCTTTTCGTCCTCGCAAGGGAAATATGGCAGAACACAACTGGTTCAACATCGAATCAACACCGGGGATGCAAAGCCGATCCGTCAACCTGCAAGACGCCTCCCACTAGCCAAACAAGGTGAGGTTGAAGAACTGATAACCACCATGAAGGAAGAGGGTCTGATCGAAAACTCTAAAAGCCCTTGGGCGTCTCCAGTGGTCCTGGTAAAGAAGAAAGACGGATCAACCCGCTTTTGCGTGGACTATCGAAGATTGAACGATGTGACCAAGAAAGATAGCTACCCTCTGCCTAGGATCAGTGATACTCTGGACGCAATGGAAGGAGCAAAGTGGTTCTCAACTTTGGACCTGAAGAGTGGATACTGGCAAGTAGAAATCCATCCTGAAGATAAAGAGAAGACAGCGTTCTCAACAGGAAACGGGTTGTGGCAGTTCAAAGTGATGCCTTTTGGACTATGCAATGCTCCAGCGACTTTTGAGCGCCTTATGGAATGCGTCCTGCAAGGACTGACATGGAAATCTTGCCTGGTCTATTTGGATGACGTCATTGTATACGGGAAAACCTTTGACGAACACTGTACGAATCTGAGAGCCGTGTTTCAAAGACTTCGAGAAGCCCACCTCAAGCTCAACCCAGAAAAGTGTTCACTCTTCAAAACCGAAGTGAAATATCTGGGACATATCATCTCATCCCAAGGAGTGAAGACGGATCCTGATAAGGTTGACACCGTGAAGAATTGGCCAACACCACAGGACAAGCATCAACTCCGAAGCTTTCTGGGTCTAGCCACCTACTATAGGCGCTTTGTCAAGAACTTTGCTGAGATCGCAAAGAGTCTACATCAGCTAACGGAAAAGGGAAAGCAGTTTAAATGGTCAGGTGAGTGCGAGCGCAGCTTTCAAGAGCTCAAGCAACGCTTGTGTAATGCACCAGTGCTGACCTACCCGACTCCCGGAAAACCGTTCATCATTGATGCTGATGCCAGCAATGTCGGGATTGGTGCTGTATTGTCACAGGTACATGATGGCGAAGAAAAGGTGGTTGCCTATTACAGCAAGGTACTCTCGAAGTCGGAAAGAAACTATTGTGTGACCAGAAGAGAACTTCTTGCACTGGTTTTGGCAACAAAGCATTTCCATAAGTATCTCTATGGACAGAAGTTCCTTCTTCGAACCGACCATGGAGCACTGAACTGGCTTTTGAATTTCAAGAATCCAGAGGGGCAAGTGGCGAGATGGATTGAGAGGCTGCAGACGTACGATTACGAAATCCAACATCGGAAGGGGAAGCTGCACTCAAATGCTGATGCACTGTCTCGGAGACCATGCAAACAAGACTGTAAGCATTGCAGACGCCAAGAAGAAAAAGAAGTGGTTACCGTCCAACGAACCAGAGCCAATCCCATTTGTGGCTGGAGCAACGACGAGTTGAGGAAGGCTCAACAAGAGGACCCAGATATCGAACCCATCCTCGCATGGAAGGAACACCAGGAAAAACCAGAATGGGCTGATATCTCCGACAGAAGTCCGGCTCTGAAGGCCTATTGGGCACAGTGGGACTCGCTTCATGTTCAAGAGGGTGTCCTTCGGCGTAAGTGGGAATCAGCAGATGGAAAGTCTTATGTAATGCAGCTAGTCTTACCGAGATCAAAGGTTATGGACGTTCTGCGAGAGATGCATGATGGAATTTCGGGAGGCCATCTAGGAGTAAACAAGACGTTAGAAAAGGTTCGACAACGATTCTACTGGCTACATGCAAGGGAAGATGTCGAGAAGTGGTGCCGAAAATGCGATACCTGTGCTGCCACCAAAGGCCCGAACAAAAAGAATCACAGTCAAATGCAGCAGTATAATGTCGGAGCACCCTTCGAAAGGATTGCAGTAGACGTGGCGGGTCCATTTCCGGAAACAAATAATGGAAATCGTTATATTCTGGTCGTCATGGATTACTTCAGCAAGTGGCCTGAAGCATACGCCATTCCAAATCAAGAAGCCAAAACAGTCGCAGACCAAATTGTGTTCAACTGGGTTAGCAGATTCGGCGTTCCATTAGAACTGCACTCCGACCAGGGAAGGAACTTTGAATCAAACATATTCCAGGAAGTTTGTGGGCTTCTTCACATCAAGAAGACAAGAACAACACCACTCCACCCACAATCTGATGGCATGGTCGAACGATTCAACCGAACCCTGAAGGAACATCTTTGCAAAGTTGTGGACGACAACCAGCGAGATTGGGATCGGCACATTCCTCTGTTTTTGATGGCGTATCGAAGTGCAAGGCATAGCTCAACTGGCCATACACCGTCTGAGATTTTGATGGGAAAGAACATCAGACTGCCGAGCGAAATAAAATTTGGGTGTCCCACATCGGAGCCGCAAGCCGAGGACGACTACATGGATGAACTTAAAGAAAGACTCCTTCAGATCCACGACGATACCAGGTTGAAAATAAAGATGTTCAGTGACCGAATGAAGACACGCTACGATATACGAGCGACAACAACAGAGTTCCAAGCAGGAGATCGAGTGTGGCTTTACAATCCCCATCGACAAAAAGGGTTGTCACCGAAACTTCAACGGGACTGGGAAGGTCCATATACAGTCATTACAAAAATCAACGACGTCGTGTACCGGATACAAAAGGGAGTCAGAGGAAAACCTAAAGTTGTACATCGCGACCGGCTACATCGCTACAGTGGTGATGAGAATGATGGATTTGTTCGGGACGATCAATCCTAAGGAGGGGGCAATGTAATATGTATACACTTTCTATTCCTACCTCTCTATATCTCTGTATGTCAATCTATTGTAATGTGTACACACTTTGTAACTCCGCCTCTTTATATCTCTATACTTAAATGTGTAAACACTATCTATCTCTGTCACTCTAATATTGTCTAATTGCTGAATAGTTATGTAGCAAAAGTTTTATTTGTAGTTGTAAGTAATTGTGTATACACTCTAGTGGTTAAGAGGAGAACTTCGTTAAGCATCGAGAAGTTTCAGCGCCTACTAGAACCTAGTAGTTTCTCGAACTTATTTGAGTTATATAAATACCCGCTCGGTGTCGAAGCAAAATTAATTGAATGTGAACTGCTATAAAGTAAAGACACTGTGTTTGAAAGTAATAATTGAAAGTGTTGAATAAATAAGTTTGTGAGTGATTTGAATAAAGTGAATTTGTGTTTTATTTGAAAAGAGAATAAGTTTTAATTGTCGGACCAAGCCGAATATTACAGTATGTTACCTGGAATAGTTTGTGTAAATCAAGTTCGGGTATTTTATAGTCTGGCGTAGTACTACGACTCATAACTTTATGAAACATCTGAGCATATCCTATATATGGAACTATTTGACTAAATGTCCGTAGGTTAAAGGTAAGGTGCGTTGGCTGCTAAGCAGAACGTCGTGGGTTCGAGTCCTACTCGTGTCCATAAAGTTTTTATTTCATCTGCCTTTTGCTAATTACTGACAAAATTCCAAGAGTATCAATCTGTCATGAAAAAGTGCTTCTCAACTTTGCCGTTCGGAATCGGCGTGAAATTGTAGGTCCCCTCAATTCTTTACACGCACCCGGAGAATTGTTCATGAGAGTTAGACGCTTAGGCCTTGGCTCTTCAAGAGCTGTCGCGCCACTCTATTTATTTATTTATTTATGTCTCAATGCAGTTTAAGTCGGGATTCTTGAACAAAGAGATATAGGGCATTAAATTGGGAATATAACTTCCAGTCCAGTTGGGGTGGATCTTATTGCCCCTGTAATGCTTGTGCATGTGCACGCAAGTCTTTGTACTTTTGTCAAAGTTTTGAGGTTCGTGCTCTTTATTTCTTAAGCACTCCACAAATTACCAAACCAGATTACCATAGGTTAGTATTGGTTTAATTATTGCCTAATACATCCATCTGATAATTTTAGGGTTTGGTCTATAGGTTTTCCCGAAAAATCTGTTGCAGGCGTAAAAGGCGATCGACTCCTTTTTATCTATCTTTGTTGTTCAGAGTGGTTTAGTTTTTTATCTAAGATCACATCGAGATACTTTGCATGATCGGTGATCTTAAGAGGATAGCCTTCAATTGAAGGTAGTTTAAAATCGGGTATTTTAAGTTTGTTAGTAAAAAGCACTAGTTCTGTCTTAGATGGATTGACTGTCAGCCACCGTTCCTAGTCCTATGTACGCAAATGTCATGTTTTTCTTCTAAAATATCGACACGCGATCTTCACATTATTCTGTTAATTATTTCTTTTCACAAATCTACATTAATCGTCCATTTTAATTCGTTTAACGATTATTGATAAACATAACAACAAAAACTTAACAAATTATACAAAATTATAATATTTCGGCCTTTCAAAGCCACGAGTGCAATTGATGAATATGTATTTGCAGACAACGCTCGTCATCGCAAATAACTATAAAAACGTTGCCAAGATCGTATAAGTTTTAATTTGAGGGAAATTAATTTCAATGCGAGATAAATATTTTAATTTTCAGAAATAATTTTCTTTTCAGTTTTTGTCCAACCATTGGTAGATTGTTCTCACCCCTCGATAAAGACTTCGTCGACGGGTCTACGGTCTAGTCCTCGTGAAGTAGTAATTTGCAAGACAAATGGAACGGGCGAGACGTACAAATGTGACGTTTATAATCGCATTGAATATAATATTTGGTCTCGGGGCGCTTGACGTTCTATTTCAGGGTCGCAAAATACCTCAAATACAAAAAAACAAATTCATGTTTTGTGTATATTTGGAATTGCACATTTCCAAGAAATAATATAGTACATGGCGTTTTCTCTTCGTGGGCAATTAATGTGTTTAACGGTGCAATATAATTTTAATATTTTTTAAGGGGGCGGTGGCGTATATCTGACATTTAAATTAATACAAAATTATTTTAAGGATAAAATTTTAAATTATTTCTTATTTATTTAAACCGCTTCAAAATAAAATGATCTTCCGAGTCGCACAGATTCGCTTTTGAGCAAAAAAAATATTATTTCATGTATACTTGCGGGGAAGTCCAACAATTTTGGCTTTCGACTCCATGGTTGGGTAAATTTGCTCATGGCTCCTTTCAGTTTTAAACTATCCAGTTAACTCAGAGAAAATAAGAGAAATGGGTAGGCTTATTTCAAGACTTTTAGTCTAAGAGCCGCTGAAGATCTGTTAACCGGATTAAACAAATTTTTTATACAATATAATTTATAAACAAATATGAAGAAAAGTGGGCCAGGCTATATTTAATTTAACTATGTTTTAATCAATAATCATTCGGTTAACAGATGGGTGAAGGAGGAGTTCCTTCTTAAATCTGTGCCAGGCTACCAGGCAAGCCGATGTTAAAGAGAAAAGTATACGGGTTGATTCACGAACGTTGTGGCAAATAGCGACAGCGTGTAGGTAGACTTGTGACAAGAAAAATATTATATGGGAGAGGGGGCCTACTCCCCCCGTTTAGCCAGGAAGGGCAGTTTTCTGTAAAATTGACTTATTTTGTATTAAAAAACATTAATAATCAACGGCTTTATCTACAACAACGTGCTATACCTCCCTGAAAAGCTAAAACCTTAGTCTTTCATTTTGTTTCTTAATTAATTTATTGTTTTAAGCAATAGCTTTTGAAAAATTAATTTTCAAACTCAAAATTTTGAAAAAAAGTAGTGTTAAAATAAGAGATATACTTTAAGCAATGCTGATTATTACTTGAAATAAATAAATATAATGTGCTGTCATTACAAATTTGATCGTTTATAGTAGGAGAGCCGGCGACAAAAAAAAAGGGAATACAGAAAAATATATTAGAATTTATTAAAAAAAATTAAAATTGGAAAATGTATCTCGTAAATACATTTGATTCCTCTCTGCCGTAATATGTGAACGTCTGAAGCCTTTCGTCAACAATCTGATTGGTCCTTATCAATGTGGCTTCAGGCCAGGAAAGTCAACCATCGACCAAATTTTCAAGTTGCGGCAGATCCTGGAAAAGACCTATGAACTCCAAATCGATACCCACCACCTTTTCATCGATTTTAAGGCCGCGTATGACAGCATCTACAGAGACGAACTGTACAAAGCTATGTCTAGTTTTGGCGTCCCTGCCAAGCTCGTTCGCTTGTGCAAAATGACGATGGAGAACTCACGCTGCTCCATCAAGGTTGGCAACGAGCTCACGGAATCTTTCGACGTCAAAAAAGGATTCAGACAAGGCGATGCACTGTCATGCGATTTCTTTAACATCGTTCTTGAGAAGATAGTGCAGAACTCCAACGTCAACACCAGAGGCACTATCTTCCAAAAATCTGTTCAACTTCTCGCGTACGCCGATGATATTGATATAATGGGAAGAACACAGCGTGATGTCAATGGCGCCTTTGTGAGAATTGAGACAGAAGCGGCAAAAATGGGTTTAGCGGTAAATGAGGGAAAAACGAAGTATATGCTGTCTTCGAGGAAGGACACCAACACCGACGGCTCGGGCAGAACGTCACAATAGACGCATATAACTTCGAGGTAGTAGAGGAGTTTGTCTACCTAGGCTCCGCTATAAACACGGGCAATAACACCAGCGCCGAGATCAGACGAAGAATAACTCTTGCTAATCGCTGTTTCTTTGGGCTTAGAAAGCAATTGAGTGGAAAAGCCCTCTCTCGAGCAACTAAGGTAAAACTGTACAACACACTCATCATCCCAGTCCTGCTGTATGGTGCAGAAGCATGGACCCTGACAAAATCGGATGAAAGTGCCTTAGGCTGTTTCGAGAGGAAAGTTCTTCGGGTCATCTTTGGCCCGTGTGCATTGAAGGGGAATGGCGAAGAAGATACAACAGCGAACTTTACGGGTTGTACAACGACATGGACCTAGCCAGAAGGGTCAAGGTCCAGAGACTCAGATGGCTCGGTCATTTAGAGCGAATGGACACCAATGCTCCGGCCCGGAAAGCCTTCGACACTATTCCCGAGGGACGTAGGAGGAGAGGAAGACCGCGACTCAGGTGGCGCACTCAAGTGGAAGAGGACCTCAATCAATTCGGAGTGCAAAACTGGAGACGACTAGCCAAGGATCGAGCTAGCTGGCGGAGCCTGTTGATTGAGGCCCAAGTCCACAACGGACTGTAGCGCCACCTTAAGTAAGTAAGTAAGTAAATACATTTGATTCCAAAAATTTAAATGCCAAACAAATTCAAACCTTATTCTTGATTTCTTGAATTTTTTTTTTGAAAACTGTCGGAGTCGTTTTTTTTATAATTAATTTTGTATATATATAATTTTTCAAAAATGTCTTAAAATTAATTTGGGTACGCAGTTTTCAAGACCATGAAAAATATACATATTGTACTTGAATTTGGATTTTTAAAATTGATCCGTTTTTGAGATACAGAATTTTGAAAAAAAATGTACATATTTTTTAAAAATCTAAAAAAAAAATATTATTTGAACAATATATACGTACTTTCAAAAAAGAACTTACGCTGATCGGACTTTCATTTTTCGAGAAAATCTAATAACAAAAAACGGTTCTATGGGAGGTACCGTTTTGGAGCAATACAAATTTTTTTTTACATAAAATACATGAATGCTTAAAAAAATAAAACTCTAGGAAGTTTTAAAAAAAATCGTAGGAGCCGATAATGTTTTTCTTTCACACTAACCATTCCTGAATACAACAACTGTATTTATCATAAAAATTTCATTAATATCTGTTGGGCCGTTAAGGAGTCCATACCGGACATCCAAACAAACAAACATGAATTATTTATTAATTTTTATATAAAGAAAAATTTAAACTCACAAGACTTATATTTTCAACTGTTCAAAAAAAAGCAACTTGTTATCAATTGATACTAATGCGTTTTTACCGATTTAAAGTCATAAATATTCGAATAACATCGAGATTCATTCATACGAACTGTTTTTCCTTATAACCATGAAAATAAATCCGCTTAAACTAATTTTCAATTGTTTATAACAAATTTTTAACAAACAATATATTTTATTAAATTGATAAATACAATATTTTTGCACTATTGTTGAAATTATTGCAGAAATTATTATAATTTTCATTATATTAGGGTTGTCTTAGATTTTTGATTGCCATCAAAAAACCGCTAACCGGATTTCGCTGACAACAAACACACACGCACACACACACGTACATACGAACATACATACACACACAGATATCATTATAAAAACCGTTGATTCTAGTGACCTCGAAACATGGAGATATGCAAAAATTGGAGATTCACAAATCGGCCCCATTACAATAACTTCCTCTGGGAAGTTATTTTTTTTTTTTTTTGCAAAAAGTGATTAGGTTTTTTCTTATTTTTCCAAATGCAAGATATTTTCAATCCGTTTATTGCTTCGACTAGAAATTAATTACAACATTGAATGTTCAAAACAGAATTAGTACTAAATGACATAAGATTTGAAAACAATTAGTTCGACATAACCAAAAAACGTTTTTTTTCAAATTTTGAGTTTGAAAATTAATTTTTCAAAAGCTATTGCTTAAAACAATAATTTAATTAAGAAACAAAATGAAAGACTAAGGTTTTAGCTTTGCAGGGAGGTATAGCACGTTGTTGTAGATAAAGCCGTTGATTTTTAATGTTTTTTAATACAAAATAAGTCAATTTTACAGAAAACTGCCCCTCCTGGCTAAACTGGCCCCCCTCTCCCATATAATATTTTTCATGTCTCAAGTGTACCTACACGCTGTCGCTATTTGACACAACGTTCGTGAATCAACCCGTATACTTACCTCTTTAACATCGGCTTTCCTGGTAGCTTGGCACAGAATTAAGGAGGCAAGCCTGCATATTCATATTCCGTGTGTTGAAAACTATCTTTTGAGATGAATTCCATTCGGTTAACGGATTGGTGAAGGAGGAGTTAGTTATAAGGTTTGTTCGATGTAACCAGCCTCGGGGTGCTCCGGTGCTTGTCATACTGTGAACGGAGTTGTCAAAAAACTGAAAAATTTCCGTGGGTTTGGTTCCACATCGAACGCGTAAGTAATGATTCGAACAGCTTCGAAATTCTCGACCCGAAAAAATCTTGGGGTGATTCAAAGCGGCTCCCGGTGGGAGCACTGAATACACATCGAACACGGTGGAAATGCACCGGGGCGAAAAAAGAGCGACATCGAACAGCTTAGTGCGAAATCAGAGCGCCACAGAGCGACCCAGAGCGCACATCGAACAAACCTATTGATTAAAATATAGTTAAATTTAATATAGCCAGCTTTTCGATAGGCAAGCTATCATATTCATATTTGTTCATAAATTATTTTGATAAAAAATATGTTTCATTCGGTTAACAGATCGGTGAAGGTTGGTCTGCAGCGGCTCCTCTACAATGACAAAATTTAATAAAATAACTTGTCAAATCAATCTGATCGGTAGAGTACTTCAGCCACACATTTTCACTAAACGTTTTAAATATGAAAATTAAGTTTTGTAGCAGTTTTTTTTTTTTTATTTCGATATAAAAAAAAGAGTGGCGCGACACCTCTTGAAGAGCCAAAGCCTAAGTGGCTTACTCTCATCAACAATTCTCTGGGTACGTGTGATGAATTGAGTGGACTTACAATTAAACGACGATGCCGAACGGTAAAGTTGAGAAGCACTTTTTTATGACAGATTGATTCTTTCGGAAGTTTTGTCAGTTCTTCGTAAGAGGCAGTGCCCGTGAAAGATGAAATAGAAACTATGGGCACGAGTAGGACTCGAACCCACGACCGACGTTCTCCTTGGCAGCCAACGCACCTAACCACTAAGCCACGGACACTACGATGTATATTATTTCGATATTGATTCTCAAACCCTGAGACCTCAAAATCAAAACAAAAGTCAACTTCAGTACGGTATAGAATTACCTCAGCCTCTTAATTTTGATCATCCCTGTTTCGTCCACAAACCTACAAGCTGAGTTGCTATCCTACAAAAATGTTTGATACTTAAGTAGATCACAAGTATCGAGCTGTAACAATACTCAAAAGTACTTTCAATTTCAAGTACTTGAATTACCAGCGTTGGCTTCATCACTCAGTAGTTTCTCCTACACGCCTTGTTGTTTGGGTTGACTTTTTTCGAAACTTACGTTTATTTATGACATCACTTGAGTAAAAAACTTATTAATTTGCTTACCTGATAAGATTGTATTTCTGAGTAAAAATTTAAAAAGGAAATCAAGATTCCCATTTACTTGAATAAATTTATTGGTAATTTGTTTGTTTGTTTTTTACAAAACACTTTTACTTGAAATTACAGATCTAAACAAATGCTAAGAAACATTGAATACATTTTTTCATTTAAAATAAAAAAATTAAAATATAGAAACATGAAGGATCTTGAGAGAATGATTTCTTTACTCATTTAAAGGAATATAAACAAAAATATTTCGATACTAATTAATGCGGGATATATTTTTCTGATCGGGATTTTATGTTTGAGCATTTTAGCCAATTATTGCAAAAAAGAACTACAAAATGAAAACACAAGGAACATTTTTTAAGGAAGAGTTGAGATTTTTTTAGGCTAGGGTAAAAGGTATAAGTATGATTTTTTTTTTTTGATGAGGGCTTCAAATTTAATTTTCGTTTGACATCTAAAAACTACAGTTTTAAGTCGTGCTAAGACGTGTATACAAACTCGGCAAAAGCCATTTTTAATTGATATATGTTTTTATATTTTTGTTTTTTTTTTTTTTTTCAGATTTTGGTCTACTTTTAAGACGAACTTTTTTTTATATAAGATAAACTACTAATTTATTTTTTGTATTTCCCTAAAATTACAATCCTTGTATTTGAATATCAATTTTTGTTATTTTTTTCTTTTTTAACTTCTGTAAACTTTTTTTCTTATAAAATAACAATAAAATGTGTGTTTTAATTCGATTTAAATATTAATTTGATCTTAAATTTTGAATTTTTTGGGATGGTTTATTGTTTCCGATTCGATACATATTTTAAAATATTCCAATTATTGAACAGTAATTTGAAAACCAAGAAAATAGAATAGTTTTGTGTTTCAATAAAAAAAAATCAATTTAAAGACTGTCAAAAAAATTGAATTATTAATAAAAAATGAACGCAATAAAAGGATTTATTCGTTGCTACTTTATTAGAAAGATATGCAGCAAAAATTATTCTTATTAAGAAAAAAGAATGATTAACTTTTAAAAGAGCACAAATGTGTATCTTGGACAAGATTTTCCATATGCTCGATTATTAATCCAATTGCTAGCAAGGGCAATACAACGAAGAAAACTTTTAACTAGATTCGAAACAACAATCTGCAATTTTTCAAAAATATTCAGCCCTATCGTCGTATACGTTCGGAGAAACTTACGATCGTAGAAAAGTTCCGACCGTAACATTTATTTTGTTCATGGTATCCGTTTCGTAAGGGAAATATTGATGTGTAATAACGCATGCCATTCCGATACAATTTTTCTGTCGGAACAATCGGAGACGCATTACGCATAACACAAAATAATCGCTATGCATCGCATAGCGTTCGTTTAAATTTTCCTTTTTGCCGCATGAAATCGTAATGCGTAACTCTAAGTTTGACATTTCAATGCAAATTTGAATTTTTTTCTGAGGTATGTACGATTTAACAATAGGAACAATTAGGACGATACAAAATTCGTATATTTCGTACAAATCGGATAGAATTTTGTTACGATCGAATTAGACGATAGGGCTGATTGTATTTACACTTGCGGGAACTTTATCTACTGGAAAATTACAACACCGTGAATTTTCAATGTCTTGGAACGAATTGCTTATATTTTCTTCTTGTTCGCAATATTTACCTTTGGGAACAATTTCGTAAATTTATTGGTGATGCCGTTCTATCTTCACAAAGAGAACGGTTGTGTCTTGTTTTGACGATATAATTGTCACCACCAAAAAAATAAATGTAACATTTTGTTGTTGTAAATTTTTAGAACGACTACTGTTGTATTAATCGTGTGGACAGATTTCCGCTTTTCGGCAGATCTTCGAGAAAATGCTGGAGTCTAAATCAACATTATTGTGCCTACCACTCAGGGCCAGTTTTAGGAGATGGCAACCGGACCTTCTACAAAAGAGGGGCCCCACTTGAGACTTGGGATTACAAATGTAAACTTGTCATAGTAAACACTAATAACCTCTTTTCCACTGTTTTTGCTTAATCATATAAAGAAGATGGATTTGCAGGCTGCAGCAGGGGCATTGTTGAAAGATAAAGGATGATTTAGTCTTGATAGTGGGTTTGTTCAATTTGTGTCTTTGATCAACCCATACAAAAAGTACTCCTACATTTTTGAAGATCAAAATTTCAGAGGTAAGTACCGACACGTTGTGAGGTTTTATTTGGTTTTGATGGCAGTAGTTGCATTTGAGAGCGTTCAGTTTCTAAAATGGAAATTAGGAAAAAAAGGCTTCGAACGAGGGGACAAAACCGACTATCACAGTTTTCTCTTCTCAGTATTGAAAGTGATCCACTTTAGAAACTGCTTTTCAACGAAATCACCATCCAATTTTTGACAAAAAAAAACCGGGAAAATTCCGATCGATAGCACTAAAAATTAATTTCAGATCATCCTTGTTAAATAATCAAATAATATATTGGTTTTAAGATAAATTATTTATTGAAAAACTCGACTGTAAGCAACTGTCTATTTATTTGGGGCCCTGTTGTTGCCCCGAGACCTCCGACCCTGCTACCACCTTTACATCGACTAATAGCGTTTTTTTTTGGTCGTCCGGAACTGTTCCGAACGATTCTGAAATCGTTCACTTGGCACAAGATGACAGTTCTTGTTCTGGATAGAACAGAAAAACGATTCCGAATTTGAAGTCGGAATCAAAAACAGAATCACGCATACATGCACACGTTTGCACATACGTACTCGCCGCCAAGTTTACAAATTAAGAAAATAAAAACAATGTCATGTCATCTGCAATTCTGCATATGATGTTTTACAAATACATAGACATTCAACCATTAGAAGCAAAAAAATGTGTTTGCATGTTCGTTTGGTATCCGGAATCGGACAGTTCTGTGTACCAATTCCGGATTACCAAAAAAAAAAACGCTATAAAAGGTCGAGAATGACCACAGCATGACGTAAGTGGTGCCTTTTTTGGACCCATCAGTATAGAAAGTGATTTTTTTTATATTCTTAATTACTTGTCAGCAATTGACGTTAGCAAACCATTCCATTTTCAAAAAGTTCCCGTATATTTTACACCGCAATTGGTTAACCGCTCGTTTCCACACTTTAAAATTTTGGTCTCCCCATGACATCACGAGCACGATCACGTGGGAAATAAAATTAGATTGAACTATGTAATAAGCTCAAGAAATAAAATCTATTAAATACCGGAAACATGCATTAATCAGCGACATTTCACTTAATTTAACCGCTGTTATATTATTTGTTTTCTGCACAGCATGTTCTTAAGTTTGCATTTCCCATAAAAGCTCGAAAATTGCTGAACCGATTTTAATGAAACTTTCATGGATTTTCATGCATTGCGAACACTTTTACTTACTTATGGTGGCGCTACAGTCCAGGTCGGACCAGGGCCTCACCCAACACTTGCAAACACTTTTGTTATTGAAAAATAATTCTCAACTTAGACATTCGGAATCGACCGAAAATTGTATCTAGTTCAGCTCGAACAAAGGAGCATTGCTGAACCCATCCCATCCAAACGTTCGTTCAGTGCAAGATCTATACAGGAAAGACACCTTTATACACGATGATTCACGAATGTTGTGCCAAAAAGCGTGTAGGTTGGATCGAGATAAGAAACAAATCGCATGGAGGAGGGAACTTTTCCCCTCCGTTTAGCCGGGAGGTGCAATTAAAAAGAAATCACTTAAAACAGAAAAATATTAAAATATAACGGTAATACTCACAAAGTCATGCTATATCATTTTGTTAAGCCAAAATTCTATTCTTTAAAAATGTGTTTAAATTGGTTTTTTCGAATGAAAAGTTTTTGAAAAATCAATTTTCAGAGTCGAAATTTTGAAAAAAAGCACAAATAAACAGTTTTTTGTTTTAGGAAATAAATATTTCTATTTTTAATTAATTAAATAAAATTGCACTTTTTGCACAGAATTCACGATTTTAGTACCGACATACTGCGTAAATTTATGGGATTTTTTCGGACAGGAATTTATTATAATACAGGAATACATATATTATAAATTATGTTTAATATAAGGAAAAAAATAACACTTATTTACGTGAAAAAAGTTGTTTAAAAAGAAAACATTTTTTTTTCAGAATTTTGAGTTTGAAAATTTATTTTTAAAAAACTAAACATTTGCTTTTTAAAAATGCTACAGCATGACTCTTAAGATATTACCGATACTTTTTTCTATTTTAAGTAATTTTGTTTTTTGAAAATTGCCCCTCCTGATTAAACGGGGGGAATATACCCCCCCCCCCCGCTTCAGAACGATTTGTTTCTTGTCTCGAACCAACCTACACGCTCTAACTTTTTGGCACAACATTTGTGAACCACCCTGTATATTTGCACACTTTATAATGTT
The DNA here is from genome assembly GCA_920937365.1 of Sphaerophoria rueppellii. NCBI lineage: Eukaryota > Metazoa > Arthropoda > Insecta > Diptera > Syrphidae > Sphaerophoria > Sphaerophoria rueppellii. The sequence continues at coordinate 59,077,630 of CAKKXW010000003.1, forward strand.
CCATATTTCCACAAATTCGAGGTAGTAAATAAAGTATGCACTTGCCCTACAAATATCCCTTGATCTGCCCTGATTGACCAAACAAATATAACCACTCACGAGATTAGCCCTTTTTCAACTTTATTCTTTTGTTATATACATTTATTTTAATGCAACTGTCTTGATCTGAGGAGGAAAGGAAAGAATATTGAAATTACGTTCCTGCAGAATTTCAAAGCGCATGCCTCAAGACCCGAGGAACCGTTCTAAACAGCAATTCCGTGGGAATCGAGCATTTACTTACATGTGTCTATTTTTTTTAAATTGAAGTATTAGGGGGGAGGGTGTCTTTTTTTCAAAGAGTTCAAATGTAATCAATTTAAGTCGAAAGGAAGTTCCCGTGGTCAGCTAGTTCTGCAACGTCAATTTGTGTTTGGTGACTGCCGTTTGCTGCCGAATAAAAATTTTCTTCGGTTTATCTCTTAAATCCAAGAATGTGTAAGCAAGGGACTCTGAGAATTTTGTATCTATTTGTCAAATTATCCAAATCAATTTAAAAGGACATTAAAAAAAAAAAAATAAACTATATCCTGAATTTTATTTTTCGTTGTTAGATGTAACAAAGTTTGACTGCACACTTTTATGAAACCATCACCAACAACAAAGTTGAAATAAAAGAACTTTAAACAATGTTACCAACCTCGTTAAAAAAAGAAACAGATTTTTTTAAAGTAAAATAAATATTTTTATCTATTTTTCAATTGTAACGCAATTAAAAGTCGAAAATAAAATAAAAGAAGACGGATTTGTTTCTAAATGTTTTTTTTTTCTTTTTTCATTTCATTAATTTCTATTGAGTTAAATATGATTTTGACTTTTTGCAAAAGGCATTCATTTATAATAATTTTTATTTTTAAGGTTTACATCAAGATTTGTTTTGTTTTTTATGTTTATATTTTTTGTTTACTTACTAATTTCATTGTTTCTCTTTTTTTCTTTTTGTTTAACAAAAATTATCGATTATTGATTTTCAACTAATATTTTTTTTTTACCTTTTCTAGAGTGTAATATATAAAATTTAGTCTGCATTTCAGTACTAGGTTGTTTTATTTTCATTACATTAAATATTACAGTAATCAATTAAGCAATTCATATATAATCTTAGTATTCCTTGCTCGATTTTGTTAAGCTATGAAAGTTCTGAACATTAAATTTTTTGTTTAACAATTTAACCTAAACTAAATGTATAGGGATTTTAATTTTTGCATTGTATAAACGAAAATATTTATATTTAACAAAAACTAAACAGTGCATCTTTTCGTTATTTACCATTTTTGCTTTTTTTTGAAACATAGGAGCTAAGTCGTAGCTTAATTATTTAATTAAATTAAATATAAACGAAAATTTTAACATTACGAAAAATAATAATAATAGTAATATTTATTTATTTTAAATTGTTTTTTTAATTTATAAATAGAAGTGATACATTATACTTGCATTTAAACATTTTTTTTCATCACGCTTGCTGACATGAAAGGAACAGGATTGGGACGAGGCGGGGAGATTTTTTTTTTTAATAAACTTTATTTATTTATTTAAAAAAAATATATATATAATTAATAATAATATTAATAAATGTGAATTACCACCGATAGATGGCGATACGAGAAAAGGAAAACAGGGAAGTTAGTGAATGCAGACATTATACTCGAATGTTTGCCAATTTAGTCTATTATCGATATCTGGGCAAAGCCAACTAGGGATTTCTCGTCGGGCACCTCGCCCGGCTGGATACCAGAACTCAGTTGGAACGTAATCGATTTCATTTGATTTCGCAGCTCGATCAGCTTTTGTAGGTTGATAGCCATAGGATTTGTGTCCAAATTATCGACGAGACCAGCTTCAACGAGCTCGGCGGCAATTCCTTCGGCAGAGTCTTTACCAACGGCAAATTCGAATCGAATGTCGTGCAGCTCACGTTTGACGTTTCGCATTCGTAAGACAAGATTCACTGGTGGTGCATCGACAACACCGGGTGCATTTAATGTAGCCGCCGCCGCATTCGCTGCTGCTGTAACTGCTGCCTCGCTTGTTGCCGAATCGGCGGGCTCTGAGGTGCAAGTCATGGTTCGTTCAGAGAATTCCGAATGCTCTTCACGTTCACTGTCCGATGAATCGCCTTGTTCGAGACGATTGATCGGACGATCATCGGATTCAGAGTCTGAGGAATGCTTGCCATTGTCCTCCTCTTCGCTCGACCACACCCATTCGCCGGTGACTGTGCGATGGAGGCGACCCGAAGCGCCCGGTTGTCGACGTGCGGCCTTATGCACTCGCGTTTCCATTGATGGTGCTGTCGTCAGCAGAGTCTGGGTGAGATATTTGCGGTCCTTGGCCTTTTTGAAGAAGGCATGTTTCAGCAATTCGTTGGCTGTTGGCCGTTTTGAGGGCTCTTTCTGCAGGCATTCGACGATCATTTTGCGGAACGTCTTGCCATACGATTTGTACTGATCCTTGTCCTCGGAGCCGGTATCAAGAGTTGGCGGATCGTTTTGCAGTGTCAGCATGAGAACTTTCATGGGAGGGTACTTGTGGTAGGGTGCGGTTCCAGTTGCCATTTCAATAGCCGTGATGCCGAAGGACCAAATGTCTGCCTTGAAGTCATAGCCATGATCTTGTTCCATAACCTCGGGAGCCATCCAACAGGGAGTTCCGACGAAAGTGTGCCTGACCTTTTGGCGCGACAAGTCTCGGCCAGTGGCGAGCCAAGCGCTCACACCGAAATCGGCAATCTGAACAGTGCCATCGTCACCTAGTAGAATGTTTCCAGCTTTGATGTCTCTGTGGATTTGGCCATTCAAATGGAAGTACTCCAAGCCCTTGAGTACCTCTTTGAGGACTGTTGCAATGGTGGGCTCATCGAAAACACCGTGCTTGCAGTTTGTCGTCCGCATCTTGTGTTTAATGATGTCCAAGAGACTGCCACCTTCGAGGAGTCGCAGAACCAGCCATAGCTCTTCACGAACCACAAAACTTGTGTGATAAGTTACGACATTCTCATGATTACACGACGACATCGCTTGGATTTCCTTAAGCAGCTCGTCCATGGATGTGTTCCATTTTTCGAGATTGATACGCTTGATGGCACATTTCTCATTTCGAGGCAGGCAGAGGGCGGCATGCACCACAGCTGTGGCACCCACTCCTATGACATCACGCAGCTCGTAGTCATCCTTACTATTGGGCCAGGGAATTTTCTCAGCTGCACCGGCTGGTGGAGGAGCAATACTGTTAGCGGCCATTGTTTCTGGCGACGACGAAGAACTACTGGAGCGAATCGAGGTAGTTGACTTGGAATAAGCTGCTGATGAATTAATGCGGCGATTAATTCGTTTGTTGTTGGTTGTGGTGGTGGTGCTGGCAGTTGGTTGTGATGGTGGTGTTGAGGTTGGCTGCTGGACGATGACAGTTGTTGAATTTGGATCGTCTGGCGGCGGTGTTGGTGGTGGTAATGTTGTTACAGGCGGCGGTTGTGCGTCCCGCTTGTCCCGTTGGAAACCGCAAATGAAGGGTGTTGTGCCGTGCTTGAAGTAGGTTGTTGCTGACTTGGTGGAGAATGCAACTTCTGAAATGGTTAGGTAAAGAGAGAAGCCGCTTATGGTTTTTGTTTTTTTCTGTTTTTTAGTTTTTGTAATATATTTTGTCGAATGCTCAGGTTTTGGGGTTAGAGTGCAAATATCAAAAAGAAAAATTCAATTTAATTAGAGTAATTTAACAGCAAGATGGAAGGGAGGGTGAATGAAGTGATTAGTTCTACATAAATGACAAATGAGACAACAGGCAACAGTAAGAATAACAAACAATGAGATGAATTTCGAGTGCAAACAATTAGCAACAAAAGAAAAAAGAAAAACCTACGAGTTCTTATAAGCTTAAGATTATTTTACGAGCAAGGAACAACCTAAAGATCCTAACTTAAAACAAAAATAAAAAAACAGTTTTAAGATAGCCTAGGTGCGGAATCGCCGCCGCCGTCACAAAGCAGTCCGTGTCCAAGACAGTAAGCGTGCTGAACGTCAAGTGATCATGAGTTCAGAATTCAGATAGCTTATGAGTTATGAAGGAGATTTGCTGAAAGCAGCCTGCTTCCGAAGAGATACTCGGTCACAGAGCAATACTCGAACTGTCTCAAAGGCACAGTGATCTAAATTTAAAGCAATCAGAAGCTTTATTTGCTTTTTACTAATGAGCATATGGAAAAGTCGTCCATTTGAATCGAAACGAAATAAAGGGTGCGCCGTCTAAGGTTTTTCTTTTCAACTAGTGCTTATTTCATGAATGGAAACACTTAGCTTATGTCTGATTTGACAGATAGTTAGTTTTATCCTTTCGTTGAACGAATATGGTTATGTATACGCTTGAACAACGCTGGGAAATATTTTAGGAGAAGAAAAGCACTGTCAGCTCTGTATGTTCGTCATCATGTGAAAAAAAGTGAAAGAAACTTGCATCCTCATGATAAAAGAAAGCGTGAAAAGCCAAAACCAGTGCGTACACACGAGAATATTGTTGCTGAGGCAGAAAGTGTGCGTGAAGCGCCATCAACATCAATTGATCGTTGTTCTCAACAATTGAACATTTCGGAGACATCATTGACACGAATTTTGCAATTGGTTCAGGAGTTGAAGCCAACTGACCATCCCATGCGCTTTCGCTTCGCTAATCGCAATCGACTTAGAGAAAATGCCGATTTTGCCAAAATGTTTGGTGCAAATTTTGGTCCAGCGGCATAATTGGGCCATTTTTCTTTGAAAATGAGAAAAGAGTAGCCGTTGCAGTCAATGCCGATCGTTATCGGGCCATGTTGAACGAATTTTTGTTCACAAAAATTGAAGGAGAGGATATTGGCAAAATTTGGTTTCAACAGGACGGCGGCGCTAGGTACTACACAGGCGAAGCTACACTCTATGTTTTGCGCCCTGTTCTTGAAGATCGTATTATCAAATGCAGTGCCGATATGGTTTGGCCACCTCGCAGGTGCGATTTGACACCGTTGGACTATTATTTGTGGGGTGCCGTCAAAGATAAGTGTTACGCCGACAAGCCAGAGACAATTGACGCTTTAAAGGACAATTGGTGAATTACGGCTGCACACAATCGATAATGTGCTTAAAACTCGGACCGATCATGTAGACTTCCGCCAGCATAGGCAACCATTTTTGAAATTATTTGCCATTATTAACCAGAAGGATTGTACTTTCAAATAAATGCAAAAAAATTGAGAAAATATTCAGTATTTTTTTTTATAGCATTTTCAAAAAAAAAGTTATTTTGCGGACCCTTTACAACTTCTTGGGATAATGGAGAAAGGGTTATTATAATGCGGGTGGCTCGTGAAGTGCGGAAGATGGTTTTGGAAAAGAGAATTTTAAACAAAAAATTTTAGAAACCGACTATGGACCGGTATCAGCAAACCAACTGAACACGATTTCTCACAGAAAAAAGACGTTTTTGCGAAAAATAAATTTGGGTTTTTTAAAACAATTATTCAGGTTAGAAGGGTCTTCACGCAAATGGTGATGCAAGTACATGTTAGGTTACCATGCCATGTAACTACACAACACACCTATACTATTGCAAATTCATAAAATTTAATTTAAATAAAAGGAGGTCTACAGTGACTCTCTGTCTATCCATGACTTCGATTAACAATAACGACGACCAACACCAACCAACACAGCCAGTACAATCCAAATTCTCCCTTGAAACAAAATATATATGTACCTGATACCCAAGAAGACGACTATTTGTCAAAAAGAAATATTCGGAGTTGAAGCCAACTTCGCTTCGCGTAAGTTTATTTTTAAATACTTTTTTTTTAAATTCGAAATGTTATTAAATATTAAATCACAAAAATATAAGTTCTACCCGTGTGATCCATTTTCAAAAAGTAGAAAAATTAATGAACTTAAAAAATATCCGCTAATATTCATTTTCAATTGTTTATAAAAAATTATTGACAAATAATTATTTTCTTAAATTGATTAGTAAGATTTTTTAAACTTATTTTGCAAATTTTTTGAGAGAATGTTCGGGTAGTGGTGTAGATAAAATAAATAAAGTGGCGCAATAGCTCTTGACCCTTGACGAACCAAGCCATTGCTTATACTCATCAACAATTCTCTGAGTTCTTGTGGAGAATTGAGGGGACCTACAATTTAACGCCGATTCCGAACGGCAAAGTTGAGAAGCACTTTTTGATGACAGATTGATACTCTTGGAAGTTTTGTCAATTCTTCGCAAAAAGCAGCCCGTGAGAGATGAGAAAAAAAATATGGGCACGAGTAGGACTCGAACCCACGACGTTCTGCTTAGCAGCCAACGTAAAAATCGGTCAAGAATGTGGAAATTTAATTTAATGAACAAAACAGATCCAACCAATAACATACATACACTAGCTGACCCACCAAACGCTGTTTTGCCATATAAATAAAATATTAAAATTAATTAAATTGAATATTTGTGTAATACATGTCTTCTTTATATCTTATTTTAGTTAACATTGGTTCTAATATTCAATGCTCTTGTTAATGTATGACAAATCCGCAAAAAAAACTTGCCTACCATATAAAATTCTTTGGACAGTAAACATTTTTTTTTTAAGATGGTGACGTTTGGGACGAAATTAGCACATTTTCCAAATTCATTCAAAAAGTTCTAAAATTAAGTTAAGGTTACTAGCAAGCCTGGAAACCTTTTTGCTATGAAAAATTCTTTTAGGCGAGTTTTTTTTTTTTTTATAATGAGCACACACTCAAGGGGTTTTTATACCCTTTTTATGCCATAGACACAGTGAGTACTTTAGGAAAGAAGGAAGGGGCTAGAGAGGAGGTGCCGGTGTACATTGGTTTTAAATTCCTGAACATTGCAATGATCGGGAAAAACAGAGTGTGGAAGAGAGTTCCACATTCGCGTAGTACGGCTAAAGAACGATTCTCTATACTTGAGCGTACGACCGAAGTTGGGCTCGAGGGTAAACTGATGGGCATTCCTGGAAGCGCGGGTATTACGGTTGAATTGTTTAAGGGGTGGAATGCAACTGGCTATTTCTCTAGTGAAGTAAACAGAAGGATATCAGTGTTTTGAAATTCAGAATACTAGCAGGCCCGACAGACGTTTTTTTAAGAGGGAAAGGTTATAAATAAATGAAGCGAAAATTCTTTCTCAGCAAAATGTATTAACTAAGAATAAACTATAAATGATGTCAAATGTGAAAAAAAAACACATATTTTAAGATATTCGGATCTGTTGGTGATGATGTTTTATTGATGGTAAACCTTTGTTTGTTGTTGATAAAATTCAAGTACCGTAGGACAAAAACTTACTACTACTAAATAACAACTAACTTAAACTACATTCTAAACGCTCAATATTTTTCGGAACAAAACACGTGTTATTCAGTTGATTTTTCGTAAAAGAGAGCGCTCACGAGTAAGTAAAATATTTCCCAACGTACGAATTTTAGGCCAAGAAATTTCTTTGGGCTGATTTGTGAAAAGTGTCAAATTTGTTTGAAAATAGCAAATAAATAAATATATTCAAATTCAAAGTTTCAATTTTTCATACAAAAAAACTTGACGGTTAAAATGTGGGTAAAATTTGTTGTTTTCCCGTTCGCTTACTTTTTTGTAGTTTTGTTTTTCGGAGAGAATTTTACCCCACTCCTTAAAATGTCTCGTTTTACGAATTTCAGTGCAGAAAGTACGCGAACGGACCTATTGTTGAATAATAAATTCAACTAATAAAAGTTAAAGACATTATCGTCACAAAAATTGTAGACGTTTGGGGAACATTTTATGTTTTGATTTTTTTGATGCTTGCATTGACAGATCTCATGAGAAATAAAACAAATCTATTCTGTAAAAATAGAAATAGTACTACATAATTTTTTTGTTCGATTCGAACATTTTATAGAGTACGAATTCGTAAATCGAAAAACACAAAGCTGCTTTGCTTGAGTGAGGTATGAAGTATGAAGCATAGGAATTGCTAACTACTTATCAGAAAGCAGCTTTGTTGCTCAACTGTGAGAACCCCTTAACATAAACGTAACTTTGCAAAAGCTGTAGCAGAAGTACTTTTTGATATGTATTTGCTCACCGACATTTTTTCTTGTTTGTATGTATGAACATTTTATTTGAATTTTACTTCTTTTTCGCTTCAGCTGTCGGCTTTGTTTTCAAAAAACAGAAAAAAAATAAATTTTTGAGAAAAATGTTTGAAGAATATACAATAAATTTAGTAAAATGACAGATGTCAGTCAAAGATCAATCCGAAGAGCAGCTTTGTGTTTTCCGCTTAAACGATTCGAAAATCAGATTCGAATAGAATTGGCTTTCGAAACCAATAACAGAGTAGGGCTTCTGGTTCGAAGTGAAATTCTGTTTGGGCGAAACTCACTACAGCTTTTAAAATTCCGGGCGAACTAAAATATTTCGAGGGAATGATTTTCCGGGCGAAGTTCACAATAAGAATGATTATTACCAATAAAGCATATCCGAAGTATTGTGATTTTTAAACTTTAAGTTGGTGCTAACATCAAAACAAAAGTCAGAACTCAAAAGATCTGTTAGCAGACTTTTTTCATTAGAACTCAATTTGCGTTTCTCTTATAAAAATACTGTCGACAGCGTTTTTCATGTAATTTTGTAGTTGAAACAATGCTATTCGAGACTCAAACAAACGCCAAAATTCTATCAACAGTTGGATCCTACTTCTACTTTTATCCACAGTATAGAGTTTGTACTTGTATTACTTGTAAAATTGTACTTCATTACGGATAGTTTTGCCAAAAAACACACATAATGCTGTTGAAACTAGGGTAGTTTGTTGAATTTACATTACGATTCCTTTCTCATAAGTTATGATCTGTTCAAGTAAATTTGAGGACTATTTTGTGTTAGCTCTAAGTGTTTCTTTGGTCTAGAATTAATATCAGTCTCAAGAAAGAAAGGCTTACTTTAACACTTTTCTACACATTCTTTGATGTAATAAAAATACTAATTTTTTAAGCACTAAGCTAATTAAATCCCTTTCCTTTTTTCATATGAGCTTACTTTATTAAAAGGATTGAACTATATAAAATTCATTGCATAATAACAATGCCAAACAATCTATGAGAAAAAAAATGAAAAATTCGGTAATGCAATTAAAACTGATTTGTTTTCCTTTCATGACAACGTTATGTCATCATTCGATTAAGGCTCAAAATATATCCAAGTACTAATAATAATTAAAAAAAAGGTTGATTAAATTTCGACTTAAATCCCATTTCATTTGCAAAACTTTTTTCACATGAATACCAAAAATATGAAACAATAAAATTCCCATTCCAAAAGTTTTGTTTATTTATTACAAAAAAGCCCTACAGATTTATTTTCATATATACTAGTCAAGTCGCGCCACAGCCCCAATGTTGTAACGTCGAACAAAACAATCAAATTGTAACAGAAACGCAAATATTTATCCGCTTACACAGAACCCAGTCCCTGTTATTTGAATTGTTTGGATGGATGGATCTCTGTCTGTCAATTTCGCCACCTCATCTCGCTTTTATTGTGTCGACAACATTTTTCAGATTGAATTTTGTGACGATTTCGAAATCCAAACAAGAGAACTAGCTTTTCTATTGAATTTACTGTGACACTGGAGAACAATAGGGACGTATTGGATTTAAGGATGAAAAGTGTACAAAACGATTTACTGACAAAATATCCTTCAAAACATTGATTTTTGTCAACAGCTGCAGTAAATAATGATAAAAGTAAGCTCGTGGGTTTATGCTTCAATAGTTCAGAAGTGTCACATTGTCAAATGAAATAGAAAAATTACTGTTTGGATGTTTACATTCTAAAAAGCAGATGAAAAACTGTTTTCCAAAAATAAAAATATTGAACAATTTTATTTCTTCGTCTCTTGGCGCAAATTGTCAAATGAAGTGGTTGAAAAAGTTGATTAATTTGATTGAGTAAATAAAGAACAAGTGTTTATCTTCAAAAACAAAAGATTTAAGAAAGTAATTTATTTAGAAGAGAATGTTCAAAATAATATTGTTTTAGATGAAAATAAAAGAGATGAAAACAAGGTCCAAGGAATGTTTGCGTGTCCTTGACTTTTTGTTGCGGGATAAAACCCGGAATATCATTTTGTCTTCGACAATTTGAATTGATTAGCAAGTCATGCTAACAAAGTTTTTTTTTTGTTTTTAGTCCAGTTCGTTGATCTCATAAAAGGAATTTTTATTGACAGCCGTCAGCAGGTACGGATAGAATGGGTTTAAACGTTAAACGGTAAGCCTTATCTATGAAAAACTTCTCAAGATAGATGGTTTGTGTTTTCGTAGCTTTAAACTCAACACGGTTTTTGATTCTCCAATTAGGATTAAATACTAATCATTTAATGAGTCTATCATATTTTGCCATCGAAGGTTAAACGGTACCCTGGGGCACTTTATTTTATAGGATTCGCACTTCATCATGTCATCTTCCTAAGTTTGAACTCTTCCTAAGTAGAACTCTCCTAAAGTCGAACTTTCGCTAAGTCGAACTCTCCCTAAGTTGAACTTGCTCGGAGTCGAACTATCTCTAAGTCGAACTCCCTCTAAGTCAAACTCTCCCTATGCCGAACTCTCCTATGTCGAACTCTCCCTAAGTCGAACTCTCCCTAAATAGAACTCTCTCTAAGTCAAACTCTTCCTAAGTTGAACTCTCTCTTAGTCGAACTCTCTATAACTCAAATTCTCTAAGTCGAATTTTTCCCAAGTCGAACTCTCTCTAAGTCGAATTCTCTCTAAGTCAAATTCTCTCTGAGTCGAATTCTCTCTGAGTCGAATTCTCTCTGAGTCGAATTCTCTCTGAGTCGAATTCTCTCTAAGTCGAATTCTCTCTCGATCCCTAGGTCGAATTCTCCCTAAGTCGAATTCTCCCTAAGTCGAATTCTCCCTAAGTCGAATTCTCCCTAAGTCGATTCTCCCTAAAGTCGAACTCTTCCCAAGGCGAAGTCTCCCTAAGTCAAACTCTCCCTAAATCGAACTCTCTCTAAGTCTAACTCTCTATAACTCAAACTCTCTCTAAGTCGAAATTCTCCTAAGTCGAACTCTCCCTTAGTCGAATTCTCCCTAAGTCGAACTCTTTCTAGGCTGAACCCTCCCTAAGTCGTCCCTTCCCTAAGTTGAACTCTCTCTAAGTCGAACTCTCTCTAAGTCAAACTCTTTCTCAGTTGAACTCTCTCTAAGTCGAACTCTCTCTACGTTGAACTTTACCTAAGTAGAACTCTAAATAAGTCTAACTCTCACTAAGTTGAACTCTCCTCTAGTCGAATTTCTCCTTAACTCGAACATTTTGAGCATATTTTATTCCCTTCAGCTTTCCATACGCAATTATTTCGTTTAAATTATGACATAAACTTTGTTTTTTACCAAATAAAAATTGGCTCCCTATAACTCGAATTTTCCCAAAACTCTCTCAAAAAATTTCTGGTTTCCCCTGATAATTCAACTAAGGGAGATTCGACTGTTAATTTATCAGCTGTAGATAGAACACTTCCGAACCGTGTCTTTGGAGGGTAAAACTCACTGTAGGAGACAGCGCGACAGACCGAACTTGCACTAGAGAAGCTTGGCGGAGACAAGTACGCTATAATTCTTGAAGCTGATCGAGTAGCAAAAGTAACATGAAACTAGATGAAATTCATCCGACAAGATTAAGATCATGCCCTTACACCGTGAAGAAGGTAAATCTCATTAGAATCACAAAAATCAAACCAAATCTATTCACTTTCATTTTTCTCTAATTTACAGGCTTTTTCCACATTGCTAACTCAAAACGGCAACAACACAAATTTGTAACACGCGCACACAAACAAACCACTATAGATCAGACAACAAGGGAGTCCATTATTATTCTTTCCAAGTAACGAACACAATATTTTGAAATTTAGAACAAACAAATAATAACTCAAAATGATAAATATATTACTCACACAATGTGTGTGTTGATATATTTGTTTAAAATTTAATCCCCGATAGCAACAGTCTTGCACTTGGCAATAATTAAAATCAAGTGATCAAAATACTAGCGATGGCTCGTCGTTCGTCTCACATACCATACCACCAGACCCAACCATGCCCCAAACAGACAGCACATCCAACACACATGCACATCATACAATTCGATTAAAAGAAAGTGGAAACAATTATTTTTAATATGAAGCAAGAAAAAAAAAAATCAAAATCGAAATCGAATGAAGAACAGAAATGGAAACGAGAGGAGGGTGGAGGGCGGTAGCGGCGCAAAAAAACGATTTTCTTGTTCGTGGCGGGACAAGCACCAAAGTGGAATGCGAAAAGAAAAACTGTCTCTCTTAAGCTAGAAGTCTTGTCGAACAGTGCCACAAGCACAACATACAAAGACAAAAATAACAAAATTGCATCAACATACCAGTTCACTTTACCGGCAATGCTATGCGTCTTGTTCGTGCGTCCTTCGCGTCGCGTCACCACCGATCGACCGTCTTCGTTGCGGTCTTGGTCTTGGTCACATGAATAAAATTGCCACAAATCGATTTTAATCGAGAGCACAAGCTGCGAATCATACCATAGAGAACACAACTACTCTTCCTTCTTCTTTTGACCAAGATTGCAATACTGCTTTGCGGCAAGGGGGATTTACCATCAGAAGCTCAGAAAAGCAATGGCTGTTGGTGAAGTTCACACTTTCTTAATTGAAATGTTGATTTGTCGAATTCACTCAACGAAAAAGTAAACTACTTTCGATTTATTTTATTTCAATTTTTCTTGTTTCACTCACGGGTCAACTGCCTTTGTTGCAAATCGGTAAATAAATGAATTCGTTTCGGCGACGACAGCGACGACGCCACTGACTAAGAATTCAAAAAAAAAAAAAACTGATAACAATCGATGTTCGTTGACGGAAATGTTTGGCAGGTTGTTTGCTTAACAGATAAAGAGTTATTTTTAACGGCAACGCCACACTGACGGCCAACGACGAGTCACGATCTGTTTGTTTGGTTTTTTTTTTTTATTGAATCGAAAAATTTGAAGAATTCTGGGGAACAAGTACTTCGTTTGTAAGAAATCAGTATGAGGTGATTGATCTGTACTGTTTGCAAAACTACTACGCACTGTATGAATGAAAGTCCATGCGTACTACTACAACTTGCTTTGCTTAAGGCGACTGACATATAGTTGAGATAAGAAGTCTTCGAAGATAGTGACGCGATGAACAACAGTGGGTTCATTCAGCAAAAGTGTTTACAAAATTTAACGTTGATCGTTTGCATTTGCCTTCACAAAAACTGACCAAATACCCAACATTTCCTGTCCTTTTGAAGAATGAAAGAATGTAAGAGTTGTAATCGAACGATTGGTTTTTGAGTAAAAGAAGTTGAAAACTATTGTGCAAAGCTGCAATTTTTGCAACTGACCAATCTCACATTTGCAACTCTAGTTCAAACGTTGTCAATGCGAAAACCAGTTGTCAATCTGTCATATTATGAAATGTCACTTATTGTTCAACAACCGTCTGATCTTCCAGCAAAATTGAAATTATGATGTCAACAGATTTAAGGTGCGTAGTGTTGGCCATCTACAATCTGAAGAGTTTTTGAACAACAGGAACAACTCGCTCAATTTGATTTTTGTCTTGTGTTGGATAATTAATTTATCGAGTAGGATTATACTAGCTGACCCAGAAAACGCTGTTTTGTCATCAAAAAAAAAAAAAAAAAGACTTAAAAGTAATGGACGCTTTGTGTAATCTTTTTTTTTCAAATTTATTATAGCTGTTGACTAAGCAACTCGCGCAGAGAACAGCTATACTAATTACAATGTGCTATACAAAATACTTTTCCACTACTTTTACAGTATAAAGGCGTTTGAAGGCACAGGGAATAGCTAGTATATAATAAAAAAGGCTGTTCAGCCAATAATTGTCGAGATCTTTTTGTAAATGCTATGAAAGTCAGACCTGACATGCAAACAGAAGGAAGGAATTTACGCACCAACTGTTTTTAGCGAAGCTTACAAATGCTCCTCCTCCATACCAACCGATCGATCGTTGAGAAATTCAAATTTAAATTAAAAAAAAAAAAATCAAATTTATTTTATTTGCTTCCTTGCAATTCACATTGTGTCATTACAATAACATTCATATGGGGAAGTGAAATTTCGAGCTAAAATCAGGTTTTTTACTTGTCTCCGTTGCCGAGTTCCAATCGAGTGTACTAGAATTAAGAAATGCCGGGAGGCGAGGTGCACTACTTTACTAAGTTAACGGCAGTCATTGTCTTAACCGGAATATTTTGAGGAAATCTTCGTGATTTTGCATGTCCGAAATCCAATTCTTCTAAGTTTATCTTCGACTAGGCTATTTTATGGTTTTTCTTCTTCAAAGCATACCACGAACAAGAGCTCGTCTCTCGGAAACAGCGACTATTCACCGTAAATTCTCACGTCTTCTGCTAGAGACAGTACCGCTGACGAACCGCTTATTCTGTGGTTGTGTTTGCTTTCTTCTAAGAGTGCTTCAGACAAGAGCCGTCGGTCGGGTACCGTTCACCACTAGTTTTCGCTAGAATTCAGGAATGATCCACTGACCTAACTCAGACTCGAGTAAAAAAGCGCGTCTTTATCATCTTGGTAGAGCTTGAGATCAAATTGTAAGATTGCAAAACGTGACGTACAGTGGTAAATTAATTTGCCTTCCGCGAAATCTAAAAACGTAAAACGTATCAAGTAGCAAGTTCATCGATTTTACACCCTGTTTTCACGAAGAATTGACGTCTAAACTGTCGTAATGCGCGTTCCGAAGAAGATGTATAGCAGATATACAGTGCAGCGTAGACAAAGACCCTAATGAGTCCAAATTCGGTCGTTCGTAAACAGGAATGTGCGAATTCGCAATTTTTTACAACGCTCTGTTGTATTGGACCTTTGAGTTGGCCTTGGCCTCAACAAAAACAAAGTTAGTTAAATTGATAAACAAATTCAAAATGCAATCGGAATATAGGGTGGAACGACAGCTCCGATGAACAATGACTTTTACTATTTAAAAATTCCTTGAGTGCATTTTTAAAGAATTTAGGAACTTACAATTTTATACCGACTCCAAACGGCTGTGTTCAGAAGCACCTTTTTTTCAAAATTCATTTTTTTTTATACATTATCACTTAAAACTACTTATTACTAGACAAAGGAATTCAAACTCGCTTATTATCTAAAATCGTATATTAAATTTACTGGCCCTAACCGGGCGCTCTAAGGAATTCATGATCACCTTTGCGTGGAAGCTTTGACAGTACTTTGCAAGAGACATCAGATAGTGTCCATGAAAGATGGAATGAAAACATTTTTGCCTAAGTTCTTCTAGTTTGTCTTTTAACACTAGACCAGAAGATGTTTGCCAATGTCTATGAGTGAAACTTACATCAATGATACGGAAAATCTTTAAATTCTCGGTATGTGCATCACTGATCACGATCACTTTTTGTGGGACGAACAATTATGTCGATGTCACCAAAAACATTTGAGTTTCCTAGCACAGTGCAAGAAATGTTTCTCCCTGTCTGATCTACAAGAATTATATCCGTTCCATCCCTGGGCAATACGATTGATTGGTGATAGAAACAGTATTGACTCATTCACTTCATTGGAACACCAACGTTACGTTTCGTGTATCCCCCTCTCTGTGTTATCAAAACTTCTGCGTTCAGTGCTTTAGCAAAATAACCATTTGCATTCTTTCATTAAGCAATTCACCTGTAACTCTCGCTCTTCTAGGAATGATCATCAGTTTAATCCCGAGCCCAACTTCGGACATACTGTCAGATACAGAGAATCTTTTCCGCTCAGTCTTACCCAATAATTGCAATGTTCAGAAATTCAAAACCAATGTACACCAATACCTCCTTTCAGACCCTTTGTTTTTCTTCTTGTAATTATAAATGATTTAAACATTTTCAAATTCTACAAATTCTACATTTCTGTAAAAAAAAAGTAGTTTTTACTTCGCAGACAAATTAAACATTCCACTGTATTACAAAGCTTATCGAATGTCTTTAATTGTAAGTGGGGGATAGATAACAATATATTTTGTTTCCATTACACAGACAACACAGATAATTACACATGCCACATGGAACATGGAAGTACATACTGTTAATTTTTGCGTACAAAAGTTCGACAATCACTTGTACGCAGATAAAACTAGTTCATGATAATATATTCAGGGTTTTGATAAAACCCTCATTTGGCGGCGAAAACTCCCAAATGAATATAATTCAAGAATTAGTTTTTGTCGGTTAATTTCTTGTTCCATTGACCAGTGAAAGTGATAAGAAAAACTATCTTGACCGTGGTCAGGAGCGTCAATAGCTCGATGATGGGAATGATTCATAAAAATAAAGCTCGCATGTCGAATGTTCATTTTTGTTTTTTTTTTTTGTTCCTCAATTCAATCGCTTTCAATCGAGGTCATATAATTTGTTTAGGTGGCGTCACATTTAATTGTATGTTTTGTATTTTATAATCACATATATTCAGGTTAAATTAATTTTAGAGGTTATGCAAAAAAAAAAAAAAATACACAAACACAAAAACAAATTGGAAGAATATTATTGATGTCCAGAGGAATTCGACGAAGAAAGAATCTTCCGAGGCAAATCAATTAAGATGATATAAAAATGCAATTGTGTTCATGTGACTTATATACGATTTTCAATCACGCGCTATAACTTCTAGAATGTCACAGCATTTGATGACATTACTTAATTCTTAAATAGACGTGTGATGATATTTATTTCAATCAAGGGTTGGATCTTCGATTTCGAACAAGTTCAAGAACATTCGGAAATTTTTGATTTCAAATTGAAATGGAGAAAAGAGTGGGTGTGGCAGAGCAGTTTAAAGAAGTTTTTTTTTTAACAGTCAATATTTTGACTTTCTTAGCTATTGGAACCAATATGAGAAGTTCGTTGACGTACTTTGTCGTCGACGTATACTTTTTTGGAGCACGAGTATTCTTGTTTGCTTAAAATATTATTAATTTTATTAAAAAGCTTTTAAAATATTTTTCTGTTAATATGAACATAAATAACAGTATACGAATATTTTATACCGGATACAGATGTTAAAAAGATAATCTCACGAAAATGCAAATAAGTTGTTTGTTTGTTTTCATTGAAAATATAAATGTATGATATTTTTGCAAATACACAAACACACGGGAAATGCCACCACAGAATTATCTTAAATCGCATTTCCAAAAATATGTAAGTGAATTAAAGCAAAAAAAAAAAAAAAACAAATACTCGAGTTCATGTAAAACGATTTATAGATTAAGACAACAAGAAGAAGGAACTTTTGCAAAAGAAAACATTGAAAGAGTGTAATATTTTTGGCGCGAAAAATTTGACAAATTGATTATAATTCTAAGAAAAGTTGGAAAATAGAAAATATTGAAACATTTGACAACAAATGCATTTGAGTGTTGATCTAGAAATCAAACTATGTGGTTCAGTTAGCTGAGCGATGCTATTCAAATGAATATACGGGTAGAAAGAGGGTATGGGGGGAGGGGGTTTAGAGTGAGTATTTATAATTATCTATGGAAGTTCATACAAATTATACTTATACATAACACTTTTATTGGCATCGCAATCGCTTACAACGAATTACTGCCCATTCCAAAGAGTCTCAAACTAAAATTTGTATCGCGTAGAAGAAAATTACAAAAATTCCATGCAGTCAACATTGAATGGTATCGTTGATAATTGGTTGAATGTTTTTTTGACAAAAGCTACAAGGAGATTACTTAAATGAGCTGTATTTCATTGGAAACTTAGGTAAGCTCAATAATTGGAATTCCAATAAAACGGTTAAACTGGAATCAAATAGTAAAACCTTTCAGTTTTTATCTGAGTTTCTTCCCACTGGAATCAAATTCCAAAGAAGCGGCATATTGAAACCTAGAAGAAACAGTTTTTCGCTATAGAATAAATAAATTGGGTGGCGCGACAGCTCTTGAAAAGCCAAGGCCTAAGTGGCTTACTCTCATCAACAATTCTCTAGGTGCGTGTGAAGAATTGAGGGGACCTACAGTTTTACGCCGATTCCGAACGGCAAAGTTGAGGGGCACTTTTTCATGACAGATGATACTCTTGGAAGTTTTGTCAGTTCTTCACAAGAGGCAGTGTCCGTGAAAGATGAAATAAAAACTTTGGGCCGAGTAGGATTCGAACCCACGACGTTCTGCTTAGCAGCCAACGCACCTAACCACTAAGCTACGGACACTACTTTTCACTATAGAAACATGTACAAAAAATTGCTTTCTGATGGGTCTCTATAGATAGCGCCACACTATACTTTTCTCTGAAAGGTTTTGACATTTTTGTTAATACAGTGAGAAAATTGTAAGCCTTGACGTTATCTGCATTGGAGTGTTGGAAAGGAGGTGTCAGTGTACATTGGTCGTGAGTTCATGATCAATACAATGATTGGGAAAGACAGAGTGTGAAAGAGAATTCCACATTCGCGAAGTACGCCTAAAGAACGATTCTCTTAACGTGACAGTACGTTCAAAGTGGGGCTCGAGGGTAAGCTGATTAAGTGATTAGCATTTCTGGAAGCCTAGATATGGCAGTTGTAGATAGCAGCCCAAAAAAAGGGATGATAAAATTCTTGTACCGTCGAAACCCCGATATTTTGCGACATTTTTGTCGACATCTCTTATGTGCTCGTTCAACAAAAACTGGTCAGTGATGCACATACCGAGAATGTGTTCATAAGATCCTTCATATGAAACTATCTATTTATATAGGAGGAGAGGCTAGTGTCTACGGAGTCTATCAGGAGTAAGAGGTCATACTCAGTGACTTCTATGCAAACAATCGGGTACCGACTAATCAACTTTTTTGCAACTTATGAAGGGGAATAAGTTGCACATGTTTCCTAGGGTTCAGAATAAGTAACGTGGTAGAATTCTGGTAAATTCTGGTAAACGATTATAGAGAACCTCAGAAGTTATCCGAGATGGAAAAAAACAAGACTAGGCTTGAAGACCTAGCTCATATAAGCGAAGAGAAACGGGCCCGAAAGTAATTAGCAGTACAATTTATGGTACAGGAAACCAGGACACCCAAGGCCTGAGGGTAAGGAACTGTATAGCGTCAGCCAACAATCGGGATACATGGAATGACTTGCTGAAGGAGGCCCAATTGTGGCGCAGATGAAGAGGGAAACTCCAGACCGACGAAGATGATGAATAGTGCTTGGATACTGTAATTTTTTACTTTTTAAGTACATAAAGGGACAAATGTTCTGATAAATGGCATTGTGAGCTCCCATTTTCCCATCAACAAAAACCAATCCAACGTACTTTTTCGATCGTCCGTTCTAACAACAAAGTATAGTGTGTCTTTAGTCCAATCTGATCCTAGATGGACCGTGTGGGGAAATAGCTCAATGGAGTCTTCCAGACCTACTTGGGTTCTTGGCAATGAGTCCAAGACCGGTGCTGAAGACCGGTGTCAACACGGGAACACTAGCCAATCAATTTTGCTCTTTGGATGACATTGACATCATCAGTCGCTGTGGAGCTGGGTCAAAATGTTCTGTACATACTTTCAATAAATAGAGTTTTAATGTTAACGTCTGCAATAATACAGCACGAACGCGGAACAAATATATCTGGGTTAGGTTAGGTTAGATTAAAGTGGCTGTGGATACAGCATCCACACACTTAGGCCAAAAGAAAAGGCCCATTGTGATACCACAAGCTAGTTTACTGGGATTATTATAAAAGTACTCTCCCAGATGAAGTTTGCATCTTAGTGAAAGAGAAGGGCAAGTGCAGAGAAGGTGAGAGATTGGTCCTCTTTTTCCTCGTCCATACAGCTCCTGCAGAAGTCATTTGAGGCTACACCAAGTCTTGTTGCGTGTTTGCCTATAAGACAGTGTCCGTAAGGACACCTTTAGGTCCAGTGAAGGCGAAATGAGTTTTTTGGCTGCGCACGTTGGTAAATTGTGCCACCTAGAGTTTGTTATCTTTAAGGCTGTTTCTTTTAGCAGAAGTTTATATGTAGCTATCGGTATACCTATCTTCTCCCTTTCAGATGAAATAGGTTCGACGGTTCCATTTTTAGCGAGTTCATCGGCTCTACAATTTCCTGTGATGTGAACAGAGGTGAATGTTAAATTGCTGCGCCATCTCCATAAGAGACGATCGACAATCGAGGGCCGTTTGAGATTTTGTTGAGACACCGTCGAGAGATTTAATAGCAGCCTGACTGTCAGAGAAGATGAGGATACCAGAAGTTGATATCACGTTTTCTCTTAGCCAGGAGAGAACCTCTTTGATCGCTAAAATTTCCGCAAATATATCTAAATATACCAAAAACTACCACCGAAACTCCTTCCGGCAATTGCAGATGGCACAGTGCTTAGTTTCTTTGGACGACTGGAGGAGTCTCGTGAATGAATCTTGACCGATAGAAAGTCAAAGTTAGGTTAATATTTTTAACATAATGTTATTATGCTTATTTGCTTTAAAATTAAATCCCCAAGAAATATTTGAATTAATACTTTTGCACAAAGCAAAAACGAAACATTTTTTTGAATAAACAACTTTGCGAAACCGCTCACCACCAATGTCAAACAGAAATTCAAAAACAAGCGAAAACCCAATAAACAAAATGTTACACACGGCCACCCGACAGATTGAGCTTGTCACAACACATGACAAAATATTTGGCTTAACATTATAGTCTTGTAGGCCATTTATCAATGCACACAAAATTAATTTGTTGAATTAAAAAAGAGTAAACAAACTAAAAAATCAAAAAACATAAATCTATTAATAGAAAAGAGACATGCCTCATATACAAGCAAAATTTACAACTTGGAAAAACACCGCGTGGGAAAATCTAAAATAAAATCCAACAACACGATGCAAAAACAACCGCATACACATATCACAGCTAATGTTTACTAATTACAAAAATGTCGCATTGCAATTGCCGCACAGAAAACACACAAAAAATGTTGATAGGCATTCCCTCTAAATCACTTCCAAACGAACGATAATAGCTTCGACGACGGACGAGAAAATCCGCCTTTACCCTAACTCATTATTACAACTAGTAGTGTAAAACGATGGACGACAGTTTTTCTTTTTTTGTGATTTTAAATTGACTGTCAGTTTGTACAATAAGGCGGACATTTCAAACACAACAATGCAAAGCGATGTAATGAGTTTTTTTTTTGGTATAGGTAATGATTTGGTTAAAAAATGGATAATGATGTGATTTAAAATTACAGTTTTAAAAATTTAGGTAAAAAATCACAAACTTTGTTTAAAACATAAGACGTCGAATATTTTCATGTCCTTTTTGGGGTGGGATAACGGAAGCTGTATCACAAAATTTTATCACAAAACTCACACACTTCCAAATTAGCAGAAACACAAAATATTTAAATTAATTTTATAAAAATTTCGTTTGTCAAATTTGAGGAAGGTACTTGAGGCTACCAACCACCGGTTGTGCACAATCTGAGGACACCTTCAACTGAGATTCACAATCGATCAGTGTATAAATTTGTAACTTCCGCGGATACTCATACAGTCATTAAAATACTGTGATTTGCGAGCAAACACCGACTGACCGACACAATGAAGTTTTAATTGTTTATTTTTACGGCCGGTATGTTATGTCTGAATCAGCAGCGGCAATATGCGTTCTTAAAAATGTTAAACCAAGTGCGCGTGCAACCAACAACCCAACCGCTTGTCGGCAGTTAAAATAGCAGTTAAGGAGTCAAAAATAAAATTAATTAACACACTCCCACAAATTCGCCTTTTTTCAAAAGTAAATTTAACAACAAATAATCAATCAACTATTAACACACTAAAATATCATTAAAATCAGACAGCGAGAATAAGATATAGTGGTATCTTTGTATCTTTTTTGGGATTGTAAGTATTCGGATAGGTGCGGAACTGATATTCACGTGCGATGTCACTCTTGTTGCCGTTCGTGATGAATTTTGTATTTTATCTGATGCTAGTGACCGAAACGAACTGACTATTTGCCGCGGACATTTCTACACACTATTTAAGTACTACACATAGCATGAATGTTAATTGCGGTCGTCTTACCGCCTCCTGTCACTACACCTTCTACGACAACAACGAGAGCAACAACGACCGCGACGACGACGTTGGGTCTATCGAACGTTGACGAGCGGAAAAATTAAAATTCGTATAAACACAATCATGAACACTCAGTTAAGTGTATGGACCAACCGTTCGACCGACCGACACCGGACAGCTACAATCTTTACTACTTGCAATTATAATTATGTTTTCTGGAAAGGTCCCACTTGTGTTTAGTTGAGTTGAGATCGGTCCAAAATGTTTAAGCTGAAGTGCGGCGAGCGATGGAGATGTCTTGAATTATACTCTTTTTTTATTATTATTTTTATTATTTAATACAATATGGTGACCATGACGCAGGTAGTTTAGTCTCAAGCAAAACTGTCAGTGCGCGCGGTAGTGTTTTTTTTTATTTTTGCAACAAGTGATTTTTTAGTGGAATAAGAACATACGGCAAAACTAGGTTAGACACTATTTTTGTACTATTTACCCTACAAATTTATTTACGTCGGTTTCATATTCAATGCGAATCTGAGGCCATCAGTTGAGACTGTGCAACTTCAACACAACACAGTGAGATAGACAGAAACAAAGAAGAAAATCATGAAAAACCTCATCACACAGATGGCTTCAGATTAGCTGGTCATTTCTAAAGAAAGAGAAGACAACTGTAATGAAGCAGTCAACAGCAGTAAATACGCTATTCGCTGAAGTGATGCCCATCAAGTTAGCTCTAACACTTTGGATTCCAAAAAAGTACTTATGCAATTAATTTTCGTGAATTTTTAGTAAATTTGATAACTTTCGAATCAAGTTAGCTCTACCGGGGCTTACTTTTTAAATAAATACGCGACAAATTTATGAAAAATTCACGACAGTTAATTGCATTAGTGGCTTACTGTCATCAATAACTCTCTGAGTAGACCTACAATTTAATGCCGATTCCGAACGACAAAGTTGAGAAGCACTTTTTTAACGACAGGTTGATACTCTTGAAACATTTGTTAGTTCTTCGCAATAGGCAGTGCTCGTGAAAGTTGAAAGAAAAACTTTATGGTCACGAGTAGGATTCGATCGAACCAACACACCTAACCACTAGGCCACGGACACTACATTGCAAAATTACTTTTTTGAAATTCCAAAGTGGTAGTGCTAACTTGATGAGCATGCTGAAGTGTGATATTGCAAAAAGAAGTCTGGGGTAAAAATACAGCTAATAACGAGCAGAATAAATTGAGAACTTGATAAAAGCATTCACATCTTCTGAAAACGCTGAACAGATGGTCGACTCTACTTCTATTACAAATTATTGTCGACGACTTCACATTCAGTGTACCAAGAAGGTATTATAAAAAGACCTCCACTAACCCCTGAAGTCATCGCATCGAGCCAGTAGAGTAAGATGAATCTAGGAGTCAACATAAGGCATTAGAAGGAATAAGAAGGAAGAAAATCACCAGAACAACTAGCAGCGGTAATCAGTAAACTTTAAAAGCAGTAAACTTAAAATAAATCAAGATTCGGCTTTTAAGAAGTCTCTCTTGACCGTCCCCCTTTTGTGTCAAGACTTCAGTGAGAAATACAAACCTTTGCTCCATTCACCTATAGGTTATTTCTCATGTTAAGTTAGGTTTTAGCTTCTTATTCTCTAGTAAATTTACAAGGGGAATAATCGTAACAATCGTTACAATGGAAGGCAGGCTAGGCGGTCAAATTCTGAGCTGGGCTTTGTCGACGGAACATGTTGGTGGAATAACACTAACAGGAACACTTTCCGGTCAGAGGAACACAAGTTCCAATCAGGGAATTGCTC
The DNA here is from genome assembly GCA_920937365.1 of Sphaerophoria rueppellii. Classification (NCBI taxonomy): domain Eukaryota; kingdom Metazoa; phylum Arthropoda; class Insecta; order Diptera; family Syrphidae; genus Sphaerophoria; species Sphaerophoria rueppellii. Next base: position 59,101,648 of record CAKKXW010000003.1, read on the forward strand.
AACTAACTGGATCAGTAGTTGCAGCTGATACTGGTATCAAAGAAATAGAAACTGTAGGCTCTAGGAGGCTGACTCCTGGATCTAGAAAAGATGCCGTAGACCAGAGTCAGGTCACGTTAGGAAAGTGGCGGCCAGGAAAGCTTCTGTTTTTTTCGTTCTCTTGACTATTCGACCTATTTGACCGTTATAGAAAAAGAAGATGCTATTCGAATTTTAGGCTTCTTCACACTCTGATATTTTTAGTTTTCGATAGTCGACGAAAATAGATTAAAGCTTTTCAAACATACTGGGTTAGTATCAATTTGTTCTTGTCTACTATATCCATTGGACCAATATGCTAACGAAACTAAACCGAAGCAAACCAAAAATTGGTCTTCAGCCTTGACGGGGTCAAGTTCTATAAGGTTTTATAAGATACGAAATACTTGCAAACCGGATCATTTAACAAGTAGTAAATCAATACCTAGCTTTTTATAAGTCTTAAATAATTTATCTGTATAGGCATGTCTGTTTTCAAATCGTGAAGGCAGTGCTACTCCTACTGACTTTTTTCAAGTCAGCTTTGATATCTTAGCAAGGAATAAGAGTGCATTCATGAGTTAGTTTACGACCAATTGCATGTTTGTGTGGAATGATGATAGACTTATTGGTATTTGATTGTAATTGACTTGGGTGTTAAATTTTTCTACATGCAGGTGGTTATGGTGCAGAGGATAGAGTAGTTGATCGCTTATCCAAACCCTGCGGTTTTTTTTTCTACAAAAATCGCCAGCTCATCTGAGCAATAATCTGAGTGCGATAATATAAGTATGAGACAATATGAATGTATATCTCCTCCTCTGCTGTATATATCGGTAGTTCGTTGCATTTATGTCCGAAATACTGTGATGTAAATAGTCTAACATTCTACATTCCTCTCCTTTAGTACAATCTAAGTGTGCTTAGTTAAGGTCCACCAATAATTTAGCCTGTTTCAGGCCGAACTTTTGAAGATAGGAGTACCTAGCCATGTGGTGGCATAAAAAAAAGTGATACCAACATCTGATATCCGCATTTTCACAGATAGTCAGGCAACTATCAAATTTGGGGACCCTGTCACTTCAAACTCTACAAAAGTGGAGAAGCCACAACAGTTTAACCCATGCTGGGCTCCAATCTATGGGGAAATTCTAGAAAATAAGACAACATTGCCCATTCTATACGTATGGCTAGTATAGCAATCCTACATGTAAACATTTGCTCAAACAAGATGCCATAAAGAGAACATACATCAGGTGGAGTAGCATAAAGTGGAAGTTATTGAGTGTCAACACTAAAATTCCTCAAGATACCATACCTCTTTCTGTATGCTTCCGTGGACCTAAAAATTCGTTTCCGGCAGTAGGGCAAGTGAGGAGCTTTAGACTTACTAATATTATGTATACGTACAATAGAAAAACTGCTAATAAAGAACGTTTTGTTTAAGGAACATTGAATAGAGTTGGTCAACAAATATCGAATAATTCTGTCTTTTTTCGAGAAACGAGCAAGCTTCACTTGTAAATTTATTAAGATTGTTCCGGTTTTATTCCTTAGTGAGACTCAATTGACCAAAACAGTTTTCGAGATCAGTTCGATTTGACAATTAGAAATGAGCCACAAGTCTTTTATTTCATTATTTTTGTAAAAAGACTCTCACCACGGAAAAAAAGTTGTTTCAAAAATGAAAAGAACGGTTAACTTAAGTTTTTTTGTTTTTAATGAAAAATAAATGAAAAGAAAACAAACAATACCCTATAACGTTTGGCCTATAAACAATTTAATAAAATTAATTTAAGCAATCTATCATGCAATTTAAGCTACAAGACTTTTCATGTTCACTTTAGATTGACCGAGTGCGGAACCATGTCAAGCGCAAGCGCTGTTATATTGTCTCAACAACAACTATTACTACAAACAAACTTGCTAGTGTGAGAAGGAACATCGCTCATAAATGATCATTTAAACCACCCCATTCGCCACTAATTTGCAGCCATAAGGGTTGTTTTTGTATAAAGTATTTTTTTTGTTCACCCTGTCGATCGCTTAAGGAAAGATTTTTCACGTGACATTTCAATTTTACAAAAGCAAGTTCAAAGTCACAGTTGGCATGTGCTGGGCTGTGCGTTGATGGTTTGTTTTGCTGTTATTGCAGTTCGAAAACAAGAATGTTGTTGTCGATTTAAGTGGGCGCCATTTAAATGCTGTAGTTGTGTTTTGTCTGCTTTTGTTATTTTCAATCGATTTTGCTTCTACGAAAGAAACGACTCATACGGGCGCCATAAGTGCTAATATAGAATCTGACCTTAACATTGGAATTTCTGGTGATAAATTGTTCAATGTTTAATTTCTTGGGAAAACTGCTAGGTTTTTAATTATTATCAGTTAGATTAATTGAGACATTGCCTATGATAGAGAAATGGTAAAACTGATTAATGTCGGAATTTGGAATATTCATAAGTGGTCAGGTTTAATTGATTAGTGCGAAGACATGCCATTTGAAGTTATAATTTATGACCTGATTTATTTATCTTTAATTTTAAGGAGAATTGCAAAAGACAACTTGATATTCTGTAAAAATTGCCATTTTGTTTTTGCAAATAATTCCATTTAAGGGTCAGTCATCTTTTGATTAAAACTGATAAGCGGTGAAATTGATTTTTGGAGTGATTTAAATTTTGTTGGTTGAATCGATTGAAGAAAGGGTTTTTGTGATTTTTAATGATTCATATATTGCAGTCTATGATGATCAACCATGGTCATTCTACGATCGACGATGGGTGCCCATTAAATCCGGGATAAATGCTAAAATTTGCTTTGCATGATATGAGCTCTCATCCAGGTGCCAACGTGCCGGCTTTCGATCACTTTTTTGTAACCCAGATGTAATAGGAAACACAGTGCATCCCTATTGCAATGCATTATATGCAACACTTTCAAGTCATGAGCTGGACCTAATGTAAGATGTGGATAAAGATCAGAAAGCAAGTCTTGAAGGCATAGTGCAACCTGTGAAAGCGAAGTGGACATAGGAACGCCTCGACGATAAAGTCTTAATAACTGCCACCTAAGAGTAGTAGTAGAGTACGGATCTACTGGTTTGATGATGAAAACCAGCTAGCAATGCGAAGAGGAATGTAAAATTTTCAGGAAAACAGAAAAGGGGCTTCATAGAAAAATTTAAATGAATCGAATAGCGAAGATATCACCAGACGCAAATTTTTTAACAACTTGTCCACTAAATGACTTGTCTGAAATACATACTTAAGGCATTGGAGCAGTGCACTTTAATGAATTGCTATGCGGCCAGGTTTCCGAAAAAAATACAGTAAATATGAATGTCATTCAGACCAGGAAAATCAACGGATCTGATATTTAACCAAAGGGGACGATGGAAAAACTGAGTATCTCAACATATGTATCTGTTTATAGACAAAGGTATGATCAGATTTGGCATCCCGTATAAACCGAGAGGACTATGCTTGACCAACAACTAAAATCAAAACGGCCATACCACGATTCTTACAAAATACATTGGCAACAACGTCTGTATAGACTTCATGATCCTTTACTTAGAGTTCAATAAACCTTCATTATTACCTTCCCCAATAGACAGTATTCCTTAGACTGATTCCAGCATTACCGCCTTATGATCGTTGGAAAATGATCATCGGAGTAGGGGCAGGTTTCTTCAAAGAAAAAAAAAACCCTAACCTTGCCAGTTCCCCGACCATAGGAGTGTTCTTCAAGCTGAGACTTTGGCAGTGAAAAATGCTGCTAAGCAAATATCCATGATGGCGATATCACACGCTGACATCACCTTTTTCATTGATAGCCAAGCAGCAATAAAAGCTATTTCTGCTGTCGCGAAGAGCTAAGAGTTCTTGTTATGCAGCATAATGTAAGAGTCTGCTAGGTTCCCGGTCACAGTGGTGTGCCGACAATATCATTCAAAAAGCAAATGATAGATGGAACCTCCTGTGGAAACTCTGGCTGCATTACGACAAGAAAAGATCTAATAGGATCTTACTTCTTAAAAAATCCTCCCTGAGATCCCTCGGGAGTACGGGACATAATCTGCTGGGCAACCACAGAATGAAGATGGGGCTTAGGACACACGACATATGTAGAAGCTCCGGCAGACGAAGAAGAGCACGAAAACACCGCTAACTTCCACTGTCCAGTACTCTGCAAAACTAGGAAAACATTTTTAGGCAACTATTTCTTCAACGAACTAGAAGAGCTCTCCAAAATCGCCAACTGAACTTTGTCAAGTCTTCTAAACTAACCATAGATTTCATAATTTAAAAACACTTTTCCTGGAGTTCGGGGTACCATGAGGAATCTACATTGACCTAAGTGTGACGGTTAAAATACCAACTGTCAGCCCACATAACCTAACCTAACTTATGCTTGAACAAAGTTTTACACTGAGCTTTTGCGCCAATAAAAATTGATAAAGTCGATTAGTCAGAAAAGAGTTCATTAAATTCATAGCCATTTTTCTTGGAAAGACTTGTTGTAGAGGCGCAACGATGTCTTGTATTCTATGTAGACGAAATCGCCTACTTATTCTGTACCGTCTGCAGAAAACGTTGCAATAGTATAAGAACAACTATTAAGGTGACGGAACACGAAGAGGAAGTATTGCGATCCTTCAATTACTTTGGGTCAGCAGAAGGCAGAAACAGCCCATAACAATATGGAAGAAGAAATACATGGGCGGCTGCTCAAAGCCAACCTACTTAAGTCTTTCGAAGCTCTTGAAATCCAACAGCCTTATTTATAAACCGAACATAGACCTATTATAAGACTTATAATGCCTGTATAAGGAAAATCCTTATTTATAAAGTTTTAGCTACACTGCATAGGGATTGAATAAGCTATACAGACGTTTAGGGTTGTATAAAGTCTATTATAAGGTACTATAATACGTATGTGTCAGACATCACACGTCAATAAAACAAAAAACATTAATTTGTATTATAATATGGCAAGAAATTTGGAATTAATTTGAGTCTTGTCAGCAACTAAACTTTTTATATCAATTTACCAGTGTTGTGAAAGACATGGATTCGCTTCCCCGAAGGCCTAAACTTTATAAAAAATACGGTTTGACCCAATGAGCATGTGTGAAAAAGACTTTCAAAATTAAAATCAGTTTTCTAAAAAAAATCTGAAACAAATTTTATTCATACACATCAATTGTTGACAGGAAATAATATTTTTTTTGAATTCAAATGTCTGTCGAATGTAGTAGATCACCGTTTTGGTACTTTTTTTTGACAGAGATCTAAAATAAGTATGCTACGTTGAACAAATTTTTATAAATAAGAATTTATTCAACGTTGCATAGAGCCTTATTCATAGCATAGCTAATATACTGTATAGAGGTGTATAAGGAGAATCTAATAAATACGGCTGCAAATATATTATACCATTTTTTAGAAACTACTGCATTATAAGCTGATAGTCTTACACTTACGGATCCAAGACTTGGGTGCTTAGCCAAAGGCACACTGAACTATTAGCCGCGTTCGTGAGAAAAGTTTTACGGAGAATAGTTGGCTCCGTTTGTGAGGAAGGACTATTCCGGAAAAGATATAATCACGAGCCTTATCAAATCTACATTGAAACAGACTTGGTGATAAAAAGTAAGCTTGATAGGCTGCGGTGGTCTGGACTGGGGTCCTTTGCGGTACAAAATTTGCGCTGGAAGGTTTGCGTAGATAAAAGTGTCATTTGCTGCTGATAACCGTGCATAAGGGCCGTTGCGTGTTTGATTTAGAGAATTTTCTAGGCATGACACGTTGTTGATACTTTGGCATTGTATCAAAGGTCGTTAATTTGTTCATTGCTTACCACAAAACCAAACTGCCTTACGTGTATGGGTCTGACAATTGCCGTAAATACCCACACTATACCTTACATTTTTATCTGATAGTACTCCAAAATATTACATTTGATCAGGAATTAAGAAAGGGATACCGTCAATGCTCTTATTATTAAAATGGACAAGTTCGGTCTTAGACTGGTGTAACAATGGATAATGGCGTTTTGGAATTGCTCGCTTAAAGTGTTTGTGCTTGGGAAATTTCCCCGTCGTCTGTAGACCAAAGTTATCGACATAAGCTATTAGTTAAGTGGTCTCCAATTCGTCTGATCCTTTTATGATTGGAGAGTTGAGAGGATTTCTCCTTGAGGTGTTTCTTTTGACCCTAGTTGTATTTTGTATTTTCACTACTGATTGCTTTTTGACAGATTCTTGCTAAAATTAATGAACACCTCTTTAACTACGAGTTGTCTTTTGATATCCAGAACAGAGGTTCATATGCGAAACTGCATTGGGTTGAATAAAGGTCGGGATAGGTAAAAGAAATGATTCGACCCATTAATGAAAGGTATAAGATCAATCTCATTTTCGTTAGAAAATTTTTACGAAGATTGACCTCAAACAATTGGATTGGATGTTATTTGAACCTGCAAGCTTTTCTGCCAATTTTGGGCTCCAAAGAAAAAAAATGCACCGTCTCTCGCATATCCAATCATACTAGATTCAATATAGTTTGTATCTGTGAGGAATATATGGCGACAAGCTGGAGGGCACGGGAGTAGAAAGTTTTCTTTTCACCTTGCACTCATTAAACGATCTGTTATTGAGTTCAGGTGATTTAAAACAATGGAACAAATGTTACCTACACTTTTCTTTGGAGAGAACGATAGACCTCTGAATTCATCAAATAATATCCAAGAGCTCTCAGTTTTCACTTTTGAATTCTTAAAATATTAAAAATATTGCTCTAGATTTTTGTTCAAGATACAAATTAACAGATGCAAATGTGTTCATTACTTAAAAAAAAAAATCTACACGTTTACCTTGCTAATTTAAGAACTGCTAAAATATTAGCAACATACTGCTAGGTTTAAAGGGGAGGCAAAAAAGCAAATCGCACAAAAACAAAATTTCAAAAGCAGATATAGGTACTCATTTTTTATTTTAATATTTACCTTCAGTGGTAGTATTCCTTAACTCTTTAAAAGTTTAAACGCCTTAACAACAAAGACGCTGATACTGTTTTTTGCTTAAATCCAAGGAGAAACGATTTGATCAAACCCGTGGTTGATATCTGTAAATAGAAGAAAAGTAAGCAAACATTTAAATCTTCGTGTTCACATGTCTTTTATGAGAATTTTAAACTGTTGGTTTCTAAAAATACACTTTTATATTGTGTTCAAATTAGTTCAAGCACGACTTCTCTGATCGTTTATTATTGATGGGATAAAAACTAACACCCGTTCGGGCACTTGTTAAAATGCAAAAATTTTGTTCATACTCTTAAAACCTTCTAATTGAAAGAACGCAATTTTGGGAATACAGAGCAAAGTCTACTTGTGCGTTTAAATGATAAAAAATGACTGAAAGAATTCAGACATGAAAAAACGGTTAAATATAAGGCGCCATAAATCTTGTATTTGTGTTTCCCAAAATTCAAGCGTCATTCAATTTCAATGTTTATTTTGTTTTTTTTTTATTTTTTTTTTTTTTTAATCTGTCAAAATTCGGAACGAAATGATAATGGAAAAAAGACAGTCGAAACGAAACATTTGATCAGCTTTTGCTTAACACAAAAAAAAAAGACAATTTTGTTTATTTAAACGGTACCCAACCTAAGACGTTCATACGTACATGACATGTATTGTTAACAATTTTGCTGCTATGAATTTGATATAGGTAAACAAAATATTCTTATATTCCAGTGAATTTAAATCATTATTTTATACAGAATGTGCGACGTGTTAGAACAGTCTTATTATAAAAGTCATTTGAACGTCATTTGAAACGCGCACAGATCGTTTACTCAACAATTATAAAACATAAATATTTGCTAAAAATTCAAGTTCAGACACTGCTCACAAAATTTAAGGTGCCAACAGAAAATGTTGTGTATGTTTAAAGACATGGAAACAGCTCTTTAAAACGTTAACAAATGGGTCACTAGATGTCAACTTGGAGCTAACGAAAACAAGACTGAACTGATGTTATTCCTTTACCAATGTTAAATGGACAACCACTTGCTTTATCCAAAATAGCTAAATACCTAGAAGTTATCCTAAACTGTTAGTTGAATTGGAAAAGTTATGTAGAAGAAAGAGCCTTTGGTAAGAAATGGGGACAAGGACCTAGTATGATCCTGTAGATTTATACGACGACGATAATTCTCGCCAATCTGCAATATGGATCAATTGTTTGGTGGCCAGCAATATCGATAAGCTAAAAAGAGTTTAAAGGACTGCCTGCATTGGATCTACGGGAGCAATTAAATCATGTAGCGCGCAACACTTCACACCACCTCCCCCGACCAACTGGCCAGCAAGAATAAAAACATTGTAAAAATGCAACTCTGTACACCCGGACTATTAAAACAGCAAGCAAACGTACCACTCACGCTGCTTCATCAAGGCTGGCAACGAGCTTACGGAATCTTTCGACGTCAAAAAAGGATTCAGACAAGGCGATGCACTGGCGTGCGATTTCTTTAACATCGTTTTTGAGAAGATGGTGCAGAACTCCACCGTGTCAACACCAGGGGCACTATCTTCCAAAAATCTGTCCAACTTATCGCGTCCGCCGATGTTATTGATATAAGGGAAAGAACACAGCGTGATGTCAATGGCGCCTTTGTGAGAATTGAGACAGAAGCGGCAAAAATGGGTTTAGCGTTATATGAGGAAAAAACGAAGTATATGCTATCTTCGAGGAAGGACACCCAACAACGACGACTCAGACGAAGAATAACTCTTGCTAATCGCTGTTTCTTTGGGCTAAGAAAACTATTGAGTGAAAAAGCACTCTCTCGAGCAACTAAGGTAAAATTGTACAACACACTCATCATCCCAGTCCTGGTGTATAGTGCAGAAGAATGGACCTTGACAAAATGATGAAAGTGTCTTAGGCTGTTTCGAGAGGAAAGTTCTTCGGGTCATCTTTGGCCCCGTGTGCATTGACGGCGAAGAAGATATAACAGCGAACTTTACGGGTTGTACAACGACATGGACCTAGCCAGAAGGGTCAAGGTCTAGAGACTCAGATGGCTTGGTCATTTAGAGCGGATAGACACCAATGCTCCAGCCCGGAAAGCCTTCGACATTATTCCCGAGGGACGTAGGAGGAGAAGAAGACCGCGACTCAGGTGGCGCACTCAAGTGGAAGAGGACCTAAATGAACTTGGAATGCAAAGCTGGAGACAGCAAGGACCGAGCTGGCTGGCGGAGACTGTGGATTGAGGCCCAGGTCCACAAAGGACTGTAGCGCCACCTTAAGTAAGTAAGTAAACGTACCACCCGGACTATAAATAACCTCGTCATGCATCAATAAAGACAACAGTTTTATGTATTTGCAGAATTTAAGTTATGGTGTGTAGGGCAATTTAAATTGTTCCTTTTTTTGGCTTGAATATTGTTTTTATATTATACTAGCTGATCCTGTAGATTCGTACTGCCTTAATCGATAATCTTTTTTTACTTTTTACTTTTTCTTGCTTATCAGTTCCCCATTTTGAAATTTTCCAGTTCTCCATTTGAAAAACAATGCATCTTCAATTGCATGCAATTTTCCCTTTCTAAACCAATGAGTATTCCTAGTTCCATTCGAAAACCCATTTTGAAATTTTCAAGTTTTCCATTAGAAATTTTCCAGTTTTCCACTTGAAAACCAATGCATTTACAATTTCATTTAATATTCCATTTGAAAACCAATGAGTTTTCCGAGTTTTTTTTATCAAGAACTTTCTATTTTTCCATTCGAAAACCCATTATGAACCAAAAAATTTCAAGCAAAAAAAAAATAAAATTTCCAACCTTTGCTTGTTTTTTTCAGTTTTCCCACTCTTTCATGAGGTTTTTGCATTTTTTTTTTTTACAGAAATCATCAATGAATACAGATGTATCAACCATGAAAATTTCAGAAATATCTGTTGGGCCATTTCGGGGTCTATAAGAGACATACAAACAAACAAACAAACACACAAACACACATCCATTTTTGTACATATAGAGATGCTGTCAATGCTGACAATGCTGTCTTGTATCGTTGAAGCGAGATATACCCCAATTGTCACTGTCCATGAGTGGCACTTGCATCAATGAGACCGAAAATCTCGAGTTTCTCGGTATGTGCATCACTGATCACCTCTTGTGGTCCGAGCACATACGCGATGTCGCCAAAAATGCCGCAAGATGTTTGGGTTTTTTAAGACGGTGCAAGAAATTTTTCTCCCCGTCTGATCTGGCTATTATCTATAAAACCTTTATCCGTCCAAAGCTTGAGTACAATTCTCACCTTTGGGCTGGTGCTCCAACTACTTACTTAAGCCTCTTGGATGGAATACAAAAAAGAGCTGTAAGAATGATTGGTGATAGAAAGATCACTGACGCATTCACTCCTTTGGTCCACCGCCGTAACGTAGCGTGTCTTTCCTTGTTCTATCGCTACTTTCACGGTAATTGCTCTAGTTAAATAGCCAGTTGCATTCCTCCCCTCAACCTCAAACAATTCGCCCGTAATACTCGCGCTTCTAGGAATGCCCATCAGTTTACCTTCGAGCCCAACTTCGGACGTACTCTTAAGTATAGAGAATCATTTTTAGCCGTACTACGCGAATGTGGAACTCTCTTCCACACTCTGTCTTTCCCAGTCATTACAATGTTCAAGAATTTAAGACCAATGTACACCTACACCTCCTTTTCAACCCCTTCTCTTCTTCCTAATGCACTCACTGTGTCTCTGGCATAAAAAGAGTATAAAAATCCCTTGAAAGGGTGCAAATTATTAAAAAAAAAAAAAAGGGTTCGCTAAATAACTTTTTTTTTAACGCTATAAAAAGAAAACTTTTTTATTTGAAAGAACAATCCTTCCGGTAAGTAATAGTAAACAAATTTCCTTCAAATGGCTGCCTCGGCTGGCCATGCAGTAGCCTACACGATCGGTCTTATTTTTAAGCACATTATCGATTGTGTGCAGCTGTATTTCACTAATGGCTGCACGAATATTTTCCTTTAACGCGTCAATTGTCTCTGGTTTGCCGGCGTACCACTTATCTTTTACGGTCCAACGGTGTTAAATCGAAGCTCCGAAGTGGCCAAACAACATCAACTCTGCGGCTGATAATAAAAAATAAAACTGATAATGCGATCTTTAAAAACAGGGCGCAAAACATCGAGTGTTACTGCGGCTATGTGACACGGAGCGCTATCCTGTTAAAACCAAATGTTGCCAATATCCACCTCTTCAATTTTTGTGAACAAAAATTCGTTCAACATAGCCCGACAACGATCGCCATTGACTGTAACGGCCACTTCATGCTCATTTTCGAAGAAAAACGGTCCAATTATGCCTCTAGACCAAAATCCGCACTAAACAGTGAATCGTTTTGGGTGTATCGGCTTTTAAATGTAAGCGTGCGGGTTTTCTGTGCCCCAAATGTGACAATTTTGCTTGTTTACATACCCGCCAAGATCAAAATTAGTTTCATCTGAAAAGATGATTTTTTTTTTTGACAAAATCGGCATCTTCTCAAAGTCGATCGCAGGCACACTTAGCGAAGCGAAAACGTATTGAATGGTCAGTTGGTTTGATGTCTCCGAAACTTTCAATTGTTGAGAACGACGGTCAATTGATTTTGATGGTGCTTCTTTCTGCCACAGCAGCAATATTTTCGGGTGTAGTGTGCGCACTGTTTTTGGCCTTTCGTTTATCGATGACAATGCTAGTTTCTTTCACTTTTTCACAAGATAACGAACATGCGGAACTGATGGTGCATCTCATCTTCCAAAATCGAAATAGGTACTAGTTGAAAAAAAAAATATGTTAGATGGCGGACTCTTTATTTTGCCTCCTTCCGAGAATCCCCACCACTTTGAGGCCGTGACAATAGGACAAATTTGTCAACATTTCAGGGAATCCCTTCATCACTCAGGCGAGTTACAATTAACAAAAAGAAGTAAAATCTCGTGTAGTAGATACTTAACGAGAAGAAACAACGAGCCATAATAGTCAAGAAAGTCATTGGCGTACAACACTGTGCATTATCTTCTTTTTATTGTCCAAATTTCACACTCCCAAACAGGAACAACAAGGATAAGCCTTTCATGGGTACTACTTCTTGCAAAAGTGCTGTCTTTTGTCATGTGAACATATTTTTCAAGTCAGCCAATCGGCATTCGATAGTAAGTCCCCTCAAGTCCTAATAAATTGCAGATATCTTCAAAATGAATGACATCCATTGACTGTATGCAATTACTAGAAACAAATTGCCAGAAACCAAAGAATGGTTTCCTGAATATAATAAAAAGGCTACTAAAAGAGTTAAGGAGTTTCTAGTGAGCGAAAACAGTTGCTGGTATGTTCGAGATTGACTCTTGTTTTGAGAAGCTAAATTTGATAACCATGTTATTTTAACTGTCACTTTTGCACCAACAGCAAATTTTGTTTTGTTGAGGAAAAGGTGTATTGGATAGTGAAGAAAAAATTGAAAAATATGAGGTCAAATAAACATTATTTTTCAAATACAACTAGCCTTTGTAAACTTTTGGGATATTGGAGCATATTCTAGAGCTCTATTAATTTTTGACAACTCAACTGTTCAACTGTCAGTTAAACACAATAAGACTTGAAAGCAGGTACTTGCATGTTTCAACAATCACCGCTTCAGATACACTTAGGCACAGCGATATATAGAATACAAGTGAATTTAAGCACTCATTATCATTAACAAGCCCTTCTGTATAATTCACATAAACGATAGTTCGTTCCGTGACTCACTCTGCATGAAGTACCTTAGCCCATAACAAAACAAATTGCACTCTACGGCCAAATACCCAAAGTCACTTAACAGCCCCAACTACTTGACAAAAACAAAACTACAAAATCGCAAAAATGTAACCCACCTAACCTTGGCATGTGCTCAAAACTAAGTGTGTGATATATTTTGCATTTGAAACAACTCTTGTTGACAGCCACAAAAAATGGCTAAATTTATTATTATAAAATGTTGCAAGAAATTTATTAATAAAAATAACTTGGCCCAAATAAATCATATTTCATCTTTTTTAAGTTTGCGCTTGAGAATTGCAAAAAATTGACATTGACTTCAAAATATGAATTTATTTGCTCAATTTCAATTACTGAATTTGTTTTTGCTCTTCTTCAAATGTCCATTTGGCTACACTGAACTGGTCAACCTAATAACATCACATAACACGGTCAAGATTAAAAAGGTGTTGTTGCTCAATGTGTGAGGTATTAGATTTTTTCATGAGAGAAAAAAACCCCTTCTCTGAAGAATATTGAGGTCGGAGCAATGAACGAAATTGAAATTGAAAAGATTTAACAGGTGGGTATTTCACGGTTTTTCTCGTTTGAGAACATTCTCATGTATGCAAAAATGTCGAAATAGGTTTACATAGTAGAGGGAAATTAATTTGAGTATAGATGAAAAAAATTCTGAAAACAAAAATTGACAATGTTTTTGTCCTTAAATCTAAATAAACATTAATTTATTTAATGCATTTAGTTAATCCACTTTTGAACTTAATCGACACGTTCGTTTAAGACCTTTTTAATCTGTTTTTAAATGCTTAGAGTTCTTTTTTTCCAAAAAAATATTTTTTAAGCTGGGAGAAATAATAAATAATTCCAATATTAAAAAAAAGGTAAGTATACGCCACAGTATACTACTCGAAAAAAATAAACATTTCGCATTAATATCAATGACACATAAATGAGTAATCTCATCGAAATCAACACTAACACAAACACAAATGTTTTATCACCACGATAACAAAGAATCTCGTGAATTTAATCGATAACACGAACATTTCATTCAACTCTTGCCAATGTTGTGAAATTTTTTCGAGAGGCAATAAAAATGCGTAATTTGTAAGAAAGTCTTTAATGCTTCAGTCAGGGAAATTGATTTGTGACTAAGTCAAGAGAAGAGAGAGTTGAAGAGAAAAATTACATATTTTGACGTAACCTGTTAAGTTTATAACAACCTAAACTGTACCAGTGGTGTAATGGGTATGTACTTTGAGTAGTAAAACTTGAGAAGCTAGCTATTTCTGAGGACTTGAGACTTTTCGTATACGTAGAAAAATTGATCAAAAGGTTGACAGGTACAACACGATCAAGGCAGCCAATTTATCGTAACAAAACTGGAAGGTATTTCCTTGCCAAAATTATTCCATAAGTCCATTGTTTCTCGCGCTGTAATGGCTAGTAGCACTGTCTTGTTGAAATCAAACCTTACCGAGAACTTCAATTTCAGGAAGCACATAGTTCATTACTAAGGCGTGATAAAGGTTTCTATATTTTGTTGTGAGTCCTTGAATTAAAAAATCGTTTTTATTGTTTGCAACGTTTCAAGCCAAATCATAGTATCCGGAACCGGATTGCTAATGAACGCCAAGTGGATGAACTGGCCTGTCTCCTCTTCAACCTGGCGTTGGTGAAAGCTATCTGTGAATTTGAACAATCTATCAGAGGGACTATCGTCACCAAGTCCACCCAATTCTTGACATTCTTAGAAGGAACCCACAAGCTGTACAACCTTGGATCAGTAGTAGCAGTCGATAACTATATGAAAGAAGAAATACGCGGGTGGCTGCTTCAAAGGAACTCTGAACTCTAAGCCGCGTTCGTGAGAAAAGTCTAACGATTCCGCAACCGATATAATCACGATCTATAACAAATCTACCGCGAAGCAGACTTGATGGCAAACATTAAGCTTGGCAGACTGCGATGGGATGTACACTTAGCTCGTATGAGCGAAGAGGAACCGGTCCAGAAAGTCCTTTGCGGTACAATTCATGGTAGGAGGCAGAGTGACAAACCAAGCTTGCACCGGAAGGATGACGTAGACCAGAAGCCCCAAAGCCTTGGGGTGCAGAACTGCATGGCGTCGGCCAACAATCGGGATGCAAGGAAGAATTTGCAGAAGGAAGCCCGAACCGGATCCCGGTTGGCGCACAGATGAAGGAAGAAGCTTCATTGGCAACGACTAAAATGATGATGGTGAATCGTAGTTCTTCATACTCTTTAGTTGCTCATGGGCCCTAAGGCTAGGCGCGCACATGCAACTTTTTCGAAACCAAATAGTTCGATCGTTGGTTGCCCAAACATCGCGCACATAAGCAACTCCAAAAGTAATCAACGAAATAAACCAATACACAGAAAACATTTATTCACTTTTCCTATCTCATAATACACGAAACAAAAATGAAATGCAGAATTCAAAATGAATGCAAAAACAAATGCTAGACAACTGCGATTTTTCCAGTTTTTGTTTTCCTTTCGGTTGCCAAAACGCTTTTAACACTGCGGTTTTTGATAGATGTTAACTTTTTTGAATGAAAAAAATAAATAAATAAATAAAATACATTAATACATTTGACGTTTAAAAAGTAGCAAATTGAATTATGAAAACAAACTAATGAGTAGGATATATTATTCTGGAAGTATGCTGCTGACCTCGTCACACTTTAAAGAATCATTTGACTGAAATGCACTAACACATGCATACCAAAGAAACTATTTAGTTGAATGTGGGCGCAGTTATGGCATAGTAGCTGTATACAGAAATTTTGTATGGGTGTAAGCAACTAATAAATTTTCGCAATCAATGTATGTAGTGAAATTGAGATGTAAGGTGGTTTTCTTCTCTCAGAATTTTTTGTGAGAGGAAAATATTGACTAAATTTTTTTCTCTCTTGCACTTACAGAAAATTAGTCAACGATTTAGTTGAATGTCCGCGCAGTTACCTATAATTCCTTGTGACACAAACTAAGGAATTGGTTTGAGGTGATCGTTTAGTTTGTGTCAAAACACAAACTTAAAAGTTGCTCGAATGGGCGACAGAATGGTTTCTGCATGTGCGCGGACTCTCGTATAAGTCTATAGTGCTCAGTTTAGAAACCAAACAGTTTCGAAACTAAAAGTTGCGTGTGCGCGCCTAGCCTAATACGGCAAATGTATAAATAAATATTTTGAACCCCTTGATAATGGTTATGGCATATATGAACGAGTTACAGTCCAGTGCTGCGGCGGCTGCAAGGACCTATCCAGCCGACGAAATGCGACGAGCTAAACCTTACTATATGCAAACATGCCGCAGACGTAGGCTGGACACCCTCTTCTTGCTACTGCCTGAATCGGCCTTAAGATTCTTTTACACCTACATAAGGTCGTAAAGATGGTAAGCCATAGAGCCTCTTCCCTGAAAATAAAACTCAATTTAGAGTGTTACAGCTTCTAAAGTCTCACCACTTTGTACTGAATGTGGTGTTACCAGTCATTTATCATCCACTAATTTACACTGGGACGTAAATTTGCGTACGGTATTGTCAATAGTGGTTCACAATAAGTCGGTTAAGGTCACAACGTATTCCGAATCACACGAAGAAACATTTTTCGCAGATTTTCTTTATGCAGCTGAACAATTTGGAGACGCTGCTGTTGTGGTGTGTTTTTTTTTTATGATGACTTGCATTGATGACAAACCAGTTGGATAGGAATAACATAAGATATGTCAAAAAGTCATTCTAATTCAAACCTTACAACATTTCAGTTGTCAGTCAGTGAGAAAGTCAGTAAAAGTTTTGACCAACTTATGCGCTTTTACTACTACTACTCAGTACTCCGATTATTAAGTCCTCAAGTAAGAGAAGGTCAAAATGGCTTGACGATTTTGGAGTGGATGTGTAGTGTGCCTTTGCAGTTCCACCTATGTTAGTCTCTTATGATGAGCAACAAACGTATGGTTCAACGCCCATACAAATTTTCAGAATTAACAACTTGAACAGCTTAATCTCATTTTTCACATTAATGTGTTGACCGTAAATTGCTCGTTTATTTTTCCGCCCTTAAATGCAAACCAAATATACACTTCCAAACGGAAATAAGACGTACGCAAAAAAAAAAACTAAAAACATAATAAAATAATCAAAGACCTCGCACACACATCAAACTATCAACGCCTCACGTTTTTCCACCCAACTATAATTTACCTTTCATCAAATAAATATTCCGCTTGAATGGAAAATATTTTCCTCATGATTTATAGCTAGACCACCCGAGAAGTCGACGCGACGCGTCGCGGTCACCGACGCTGTGTATGACGGTCGAACTCGGGAGCACGCATTATTCCCCACCCACTCTTAATTGCTGGCGCAATGCACATTTATAATGTTTTAGTAAATTAATAAATATCTATTTTTACTAGAAAAATTAAAATTACACACAGCGAATTATCTCGTGGAAGTCACTTGAAGACAGTTGGGTAGGGCAATGTAATGATTTGACGTAAATTACAAAGAATGGGACTTCTGTTCTGTGGTTTTGTGGTAGCAATTGAAAAATGATAAATGGATGGCATTTAAAATAATAACTGTGTCCGAAGCCAGATTGATTTGTGGCAATTCACTTTCTGTCCACCTTTTCGGGAAGTAGAGAATTTATGAGAGCATTGGAGCGGACGGATTTATGATATTAGGGTCAAGGCAACTGGCGAACAAAACAAAAACATTCTATGCAAGGTTTCGTTAAAACGATGTGCCTGAAAAGCCGAATGCTTAAACTCCAAAAGAGGAAGACCGGATCAATAGGGCAGTTCCAAGGTTGAATTGCCGGATGCATCAATAACACACATGCAAACAGCACAGAGATACAAATCTGCTTTGATTTAATGAATATTCTAGAAATGTAAGCGTGAATATCCTTTATCAGAGAGTCGTCGAGTTGACAACTTCACGTGCAAACTGAGTTCAATGTCTTTACTTTGAGTGCTTTGTAGCGAGCCAATACCGTCTGTCCTTTAACTACACCTCATTGAACACGTTATTTAAGCAAATAGGCTTTATTTATCGCATGACTGATTATAATTGTAATCAGATTGCCGTTGTATGGTTAAATTTTGAACCGCAAAAATATATTTCCGAGTAATTAATTTGAAAAGGCAATGGTAATGCGAGGTCGTTTACCATTTTTTTTCTTATGTCCTAAAATTTTACTAAATACTTTTAAAAAAGCGACAAGGGGGGAATCGTTCTAGATTCAACAATATGGGTGAAGAAGATATTATAAAGCAAGAATTATTGCACATCAGACATCACATGTTAAGAGGACACAAGTCTAAAATCTCGATCTACTCTCAATCGAAAGAAAACATTAAAATCATCATTATTATTCGTATCATTCAATAATAAACACATTGATATGATTTACATTGCGATTAACATCTTCACAAATATTTTTAAGAAAGAGTACGTGACATGTGACTACTTGTCTTAACTCTTGTATTTGGATTGAGATTTTCTGATTACAGAAAAAATGCCAATTCGTCACAATGAATTATTATTTTATTGCTGTTTGATGACAGCTTACATTTTTTTACATTCCATACGTGAAAATTCTTCGTTGAGTATTGATCACGTAACAATAATAATTAATCGATGATAGTATCAAATGCTTATTTGAATAATTGTTTTTCTTGTTGCATAGTTTTTTGTGATAAATGGGACCGCTCGAGGGAAGCTGACAAGTGAATAAAATATTTATTGCCACTGAGTTGAATTTAAACTAAGAAAAATGTAGTTTCTTGTTAAAACACTGAAAATCTGAAAAGAATGTCACGGGAAACCGTTTATTGTGCATTGACAGCTGTTTAATACTAAAAAAATTTACTTTGATGCATTTAAGCATCCAGCCTTTAACACTTTTCATTTTGGTCATTTCAAAATGTGTTTTGCAACAGGTCCGTTCTGTTTCTTTTAAGGCTATTTTGTGAAACCTATTTTTTCAGTTTTGCCAGAACTCTCGCATGAAATTTTTTGGTATATGATTGGGAGAAATTGGAAACATTTTTCTCCTTCATAACTGACAGAACGAAAAAACTTGAGTAAAGAACGAAGGAGTGTGCAAATCGGGCAGTTTTAAAGAGTTAACAAACGATCCTATAATAAATTAAAATCGACAAATGTCACAATCCTACCGCAACGAGAGGGAGAGATAGCAGGACCGCCATATTCGTTTATGGTTCTCTTTGAGTGTCGTGAAGAAAAACAAGTTTCTTTAACAGGTCACAATGAATGGTGAAGTTTGGAAGAGAAAAAATGAATGACAGTTTTACCAAGTTAACAGGAGGCGTAGAATGCAGAAAAGCTAATGCCCAACGATATTTAATAATTTATTAACTTCCCAGAGAAAGTTATTGTAATGAGTCCGATTTTGTTTAAATCCAGTTTTTGCATATCTCCATGTTTCGAGGTCATTAGAATCCGAATCAAGCGTTTTTATGATGATGTCTGTGTGTGTATGTGTGTTCGTATGTGCGTATGTGCGGACGTGCGTTACGTTTTTTCAGCTCAATTATCTCGCGAACCACTCATCGTATTGTCATAGAATTGGTCTCATTCCACGTTCCACGGCATTGTGTTGTTAAGAGCTGATTAGGTTTTAAGCGAAATCGGATTAGCGGTTTTTTAATGGCAGTCAAAAATCTAAGACAACCCTAATATAATGAAAATTATGATAATTTCTGCAATAATTTCAACAATAATGCAAAAAATCTTATAGTTAGTGTGAAAAAAAAAAACAATATTCAGGAGTATCATAGACTACTCCTGACCCACCAAACCATGTTTTGCCATATAAATGTTAATTTTCGGCAATACTAATTCAATTAGAAAAATCCTTTCACTAATAGTAAACTACAGTATTCAGGAGTAATAAAGGCTGTATTTTACTGCGCAAAGTACTTGTGCATGAGTCCACGAGTTAGAACGACAAACTGTTGGCAGATGGCGCCATTATTATTTAATGAACTTAATGTATGTCCTCAAATCATCAGTTTTATGGAATTTGACTTCGAAGACCAACGTGCGTGTGCATTGTCAACTAAACAACAAAAACAACGAATATTTTTACTTATTTTTCTACTCTGGGAAGTTAGTCGTGAGGGCTATATGGGTTGCACTCATATTTTTATTAATTGTTTAACTATTTTTAAATAGTAGTGTCCGCAGCTTAATGGTTAGGTGCGCTGGCCCTCTAAGCAGAACGTCGTGGGTTCGAATCCTACTCGGGCCCAAAGTTTTTATTTCATCTTTCACGGACACTGCCTCTTGCGAAAAACTGACAAAACTTCCAAGAGTATCAATCTGTCATGAAAAAGTGCTTTTCAACTTTGCCGTTCGGAATCGGCATAAAATTGTAGGTCCCCTCAATTCTTCACACGTACCTAGAGAATTGTTGATGAGAGTAAGCCACTTAGGCCTTGGCTCTTCTAGAGCTGTCGCGCCACTCTATTTATTTTTTTTTTATTTATAAATACACGCAGAAAATGGCTATTACCTGAAAATTCCAGCGGGCTACAAAATTTGGTGAGTGATTTGCAATTTCTGAAAGAAAGTATGTAACTGGCAAGTTGCTCTTTTTTTTCTTTTCGATTAAGAAAAATGAATTAAAATATAAGACTGTCATAAATAAAAAAGATGCCTTGTCCTTGAAAACTCTTGAACAAAATTCAGTCCTTCTTTCTAAGGTTTCGTTTGCAATCAATCTATCAAAGGTTATAGAAAAAAAAAAACCTAAAAACCTAAACCTCTCAACAGAGGAGGAAAGGCACAAATGCTAAAACATTATCTTCATAATTCAAGCAGCGAAAAATATTAAGTTGGTATTCAGCCAAAGCTTAACTTCGCGACCATGGACCGCCATCGTGGACCGGAGCATCATATTATTTGAAATATCGTGATGAGTCACTTGATAATCTGCAATTATTTAGGTAACTTACCACTTAACCATTCATACCCCAAATAAACCTCTTGCTGAGAAAAGGTAGGAAAATAAGGATTTTGATAGGGGGTCGCCCATAAATTACGTCACTCTGAATTAAGCTGTTTTGATCCTCCCCGGTGTCACGCTTTTTCACACTTGCTGTAACCCCCCTAAAATATTACAAAAAAGACCCCCCCCCCTCCTTAACAAAACAAAACAATTTAATTGATAGAACACAAATTTCCGAACATAATGAGAATAATAAAAATATTATTCTCATTATTATATCATATTATATTATTCTCATTATTATATTATTCTCATTAATATAAAATATGTTTGCCCCTAAGCGCAAACATATTTTATGGACGGCCTCTAGCAAGTCAGTCAAGAAGGCATAAGTATACTTTTAACGATCTTCATGATTGCACATTGTTAAAAATGACCAAAAACAATCAATCCTTGGAAATACCACGTGCAGCAATGAAAATAGACAAGTTTTGGATTTTCCCAAGTAGGAAAAGAATATATGGGTTTCTGGGTGCACTTTTTTGTTTTACTATTTTGTTCATCAGGTGAAAATAGATATTATGCATTGGAAAAAGTCAAAATTTTGTTTGGGGAAGAAAAATTGAACACCATTTAAAATTCAATATCTGGCAACCCTTAAAACATAACACCTCAATTTAAACGTAGTTTTTAAAGCATCGGCTATGACTCTATTTACTTCCATTGTAAGTCCATCATCTTTCCTCTACAGCATGGTTTCCTAAAGGGCAGGTCCACTACAACCAATTTAACTCAATTTGTCTCTTATTCTCTTCGTGCCTTACAAAAAGGTTATGACGTTGACGTTATCACTACTGACTTCAGCAAAGCGTTCGATAAAATCTCCCATAAAATTATCAACCTTAAACTCAAAGCCTTCGGGTTTCCTTCTGCGTTTATCTCGTGGGTTAATCCCTATTAAGAAAACCGCCACTATAAGGTTGTTTTCAGATTCTCCTTATCCGAATCTATCTCTGCCACTTCAGGCGTCCCGCAGGGTAGTCATCTCGGCCCTTTGCTTTTCGTTCTGTCTTTCAATGATATCGTGGATATAATTCATAGGACTGACCTTTCCATCTATACTGATGATATGAAGATATTTAAAACTATTGCCTCTTTACCAGATTCCCATTCTCTTCAAATAGATTTAAACCTATTTCATACCTGGTGCACTAAAAACTTTTTGGAGCTTAACATCAATAAATGTCAAACCATGCATTTCCCCCGAAAACGTTCTTCCCAATCCCTTAGGACTTACTATTTCGGTGATCTTTCCATTTCGATTGTTTCCTCCATCCGTGATTTAGGGATTATTTGTGACAAGGAGCTTAACAAGGCCAATTCATCCCTTGGTTTTGTAAAACGATGGTCCAAAGAATTTCCTAATCCATATGTTACCAAAGCGCTCTATATGACTTATGTGAGGCCAATCTTAGAATACGCAAGTCAAGTCTGGTCTCCATATCAAATTACATACTCCCGTAGAATCGAAGCAGTACAGCGTCGCTTTACCCGTTTTGCCCTACGCGGTCTCCCCTGGTCCGATCAATATTTTCTACCTCCCTACGAAGAACGGCTTATGATTCTCAGCCTTCATAAACTAACTCAACGACGTGCTATTGCAGACATAATTTTTATCTACCAATTGGTTACCGGTAGAATCGATTGTCCAGCACTGCTGGAAATGATTCAATTCAACACCAACCCACATAACTTACGATCAGTTTCACTCTTCAATCTTCCTCTTCACCGCACCAACTATGTCCACTATCAACCCATCTCTAGAATGCTATGTTTATGTAACAGTGTCCACTTTGTTTTTGATTTCAACATAAGTGTTTCTTCCCTTCTTAGATCTCTTTCCCTTAACAACTTTTCCCTTCAATAATTTTTTTTCCTCAATCCCTTTAGTTTTTAAGTTAGAATGTTTAAGTTTTAATTTTAAAGACTTAGTTTTAGTTTTGCTGTTATTAAGCTTCATAATAATAATAATAATAATAATAATAATAATAATAATAATAATAATAATAATAATAATAATAATAATAATAATAATAATAATAATAATAATAATTAAAAATATATTTTTTCTATTATACACTATTTTTTAGTAAAAGAATAAGGTCCTAAGCATTAGTAATGACAGAGAAATTGATTTCAACAGGGGTCTGGGTACACTAGAATTGTTTTTTTTTTTTTTATCGTCTTGAGTAATGTAGTAGCCCATGGCTTAGTGATAAGCTGCGTTGGCCGCTAAGCAGAACGTAGTGGGTTCGAGTCCTACTCGTGCCCATAAAGTTTTTATTTCATCTTTGACGGGTATTGGCTCTTGCGAAAAACTGACAAAACTTCCAAGAGTATCAATCTGTCATGAAAAAGTGCTTCTCAACTTTGCCGTTCGGAATCGGCGTTAAATTGTAGGTCCACTCAATTTTTCACACGCACCCAGAGAATTGTTGTCGAGAGTAACTCAACTAGGCCTTGGCTCTTCAAGAGCTTTCGCGGCACTCTATTTATTTATATTTTTAACTAGCAAATTCCCTGCCCGCTTCGCAGGGCTTCGGCAAACAACGGTCGTGAAATTAGGGATTGACTGGATGAAGAATACGGTATTCGATGGATTTGCAGAAATGGAACATTATTCCTAGAAATATTGTCTCTGTACTTGTTAATCTGATGAATTTTATTGGTTTTTGAATTCTTTTATATCAATTTTTTAGTTCATGTACCAATTAAACATACCCCAAATTTAACTATCTGAGAAGAGTTTAGTTAGTTTAGGTTTTGTCAGCAAGCCAGGTAGGTATACGTATACTTTTAATCCTCTTCAGGATAGCACAGTGTTATAAATTTTCTTGAAACTATCAATTCTTGGGAAATTTTTAAGTGCTACAATAAAAATATTGAAAAAAAACCCTAAATTCGGTTTTCTTTCCTGTTTTAGATTTTTTCAAGTGTAATAAAATGTATGGGTTTTAAATACGCTTATCAATGAGATTTTATTTAATAATTTTTTTTTCATTAGGTAAAAATAAGAAAACTTTGTGTTCCTTGCACATTATTTGAAAAAAATTGAATTAAAGTCAAAATTTTGTTTGGGCAAGAAAAAATTGAATACCATTTAAAAATTGACCCTAAACATAAGTCAGGGAAGGGTACACCAAAGTTAGCCTCTTTTTAATTCGTCAAAAAGTAAGAAATCAGACTTTATTTAAAAACGATAATTACAGAATATGACCAAGTCTCACATCCCAAAGTATATGGCAGACAAATTACAGGATACCCTGTATAGTTGACCATGAAAAAAACTGGTATTTCTAAATCAACACCACATATTTTTAACAATTGACCTGGCGTCTTATTTATTTTTGACAGGGAATGCAAGTCGAACAGGAAACTGACGACGTTTAGAATCAAATGACATATCTGGTAGCCCATCTGCCATTTTTACGGCTTGTCTTGTACTACTGCAACGTTTAAGTTGATTGATGTTCCGAAACATAGAAATGGACGCTCATACTTTCAGAGTTAAACAATGTGGTGGCAGTCCTGAATATGAATCAAAAAAATTCTAAAAATCCGTCTCGTCGTAAAAATTTCTACAGTTTTCATTTTTGTAATTCTGTCAAACTATTTGTGACCAAAAAATTGTCCACTAATTTATCT
The DNA here is from genome assembly GCA_920937365.1 of Sphaerophoria rueppellii. NCBI lineage: Eukaryota > Metazoa > Arthropoda > Insecta > Diptera > Syrphidae > Sphaerophoria > Sphaerophoria rueppellii. The sequence continues at coordinate 59,126,211 of CAKKXW010000003.1, forward strand.
CGTTCAAAATAAATTTTTGCATCGATTTTAGAAAGACTTTTATCTGCACCAGCTTATATTGCACTTCAACTCAACTAAACGTGATTTTTTAATTTTCTTTACACTTGGAAAGACATCTTGAATCAACTGTTGCCTTGGACTTGCATTACAATAAAAATTGTTTGGAAGTGAAATTCGGCCTTTAGAATCAAGTGAAATTATTCCACTTCAAAGTCCAATAATTGCTTAGGAAATTCTGCTGCAGATACATCGTTCAGTAACTGCACACCAACATTTTTGGCAACTGTAAGTTGCCTGAAATACCTCCATAAAATAGATGGTTTTAAACAACTCAATTCGTCTGCAGCAGTTGACCGTGGTATATAATCGGCAAAGTTTGTCCTCAGCAGCCACAAGATATAGGGCTCCAAATTTTTTAAGTTGTGGGATTAAAGGCTTAACGTAAGGTACGGGCTCATCTCAAAAATATAAACCAATACTTTGATTGACCACATCTTGCATAATGGTTTAATACACATATATACTTTTGTTGATCATGTTACTTCATCTCAATAGTTTGCGCAAATATTCGTAATCTAATGCAATTTGATTACTGTCTTTAACGAAGTAGTGCTTGATCAAGAACATCTTACGCTGCACAACTTCGAGCAACCAATTCAATTGTGGCAATGCTTTATTCGCAAAACGTTTCTGTACACAGATGTGCCAGTTGCATTGGAAAGCATTCAGTTCTCTATCAGACAATAACTATTGACTCAAGGTCAAAAAATGTCTGTTTGTGGATTAGAATTGAGCACACCATGTTATCAAACTATATTAATGACATATTCCATCAACGTTCACAACACTATAAATAAACCTCTACCTCTCACATTCTCATATACCAGAAACGCACTCATTAAAAACAATAGGATATACATAAGTATTTTCATACTCTAGAAATTTCATACATCAAAACAACGTTTGCCGGGTCAGCTAGTTCAAATATAATTTCATATCTTTACTGACATTTTTTTTTTCGATCGAATAAAAATATTTGTCACAATTCTCAGACGAAATTGAGTATTCGTATATTGATCTTTTTTTTTTGGAGTGCGAAACATAAAATTTTTTAGCATTTTAAACATTTGAACCATTTGTGATTTGAAAAGTATACATTTTATTGTTGCTAAACCTTCTACCCTAAAACCTCTTGCATTTAGAGAAAAAATTAGGAAAATCGGTCAATCAGTGTGCCCGGTTAGCGAACGAACACAAAAATTAGGCTGTTCTTTTATATATATAGATAAGAAACACCTAAAAACCCTAATTCAATATAGAACATGAACCCATTTTATGTTGCGTCCAATGTTAATTTTCGCACACAACATGGCATCACTTGCCTAATACTCCTTCTGAGCTTGTTGAAGATTTGTTTACATACTGTTGTTGTTATATTATGATCTCAACAACAAAACATTGAATTGATTTCACAACAAACACGTATTTTCCATTGTACAACATTTATCAGAAAGAAAGTGCTCTTCTGGTATCATTAATTTATATAAATCTTTCAGACTACAATTTTTGACAGTTCATTCAAAAAAAAAATTCATGGGCATTCCCAAAGTTTATTTTACTAGCTTGACAGTCAACTTGTTGTGCATGTCTGTGGTCTGTCACCAATTTATAGAGCGCAAAAACTGACCATGAGTTGATTTAATTCCATACTCGACATATCTTAAAGGTTGACAAACTTAAAACGTGTGCTCTCAAAGTCGTTATGTCACTGGTGTCACACATCACATATCATCATCATCATCACAAAAACTTTAATCCAATTTAAACTCAAGAAGCTGAAGGCCACACTATATACTGAATTAACAACAGAAAAAAAAATAACAGTTAGGCTTACACAAAAGAAACCAGAAACATTGAAAACGTTGATTTATATTTTGAATTTCATTATGCTGGATTTGAGTACACTGATGACGAGAACGCACGGATTTATGGATGAATTAGAGGAGAACCAGCAGCAATAGCACACAACACAAAAGATTAAAGATACTATTTGTATCTCAATTGAATCCGATGGAAAAGCATCTCTGCGACAGTTTATTTCGTTATCTATTGTGTGCGCGACAAAGTAATTTCACTTATTTTTAGATTTGATTTATGCTCTCAGCAAATATAAGTAAACAAACACAAAAAAACAACAACAGCAAATTTACTATATTTAAACTGTTTATGCGCTTAAGTAATCCACTCAAAACGAACTCGCTGATGTGAATCTGGTGGATTAAAGAATAATTTGATTGTGAAAAAAAAACGTACAAAAAGCTATTTGAAGCACTTTTTCGACATGGTCTTCATTGGAGCTGATCTTTGTTTGAAATGTGCTCAACGATCGACAGCAGAAAAAAGAATAATAATAATGAAAGAACGGCTTGTTTTGAATGTTGTTTTCTTTACATGTTGTTTTCGTTTTTGCGTTTTTATTTTAGCAAACAGTTGATAATGTATGTACGTTTTATTTTTAGTATAGCGACTAAAATAACCGACAACGAATCTGTCAATAAAATTATCGACATCGACATGAGTGTATGGGTGGGTTTAAGCGACCGCGCTATCGTGCATCTCGAAGGCAGCAGAGACTACTTACAGTGGGACAAGTTTTATTGGAAATTAGTTTTTGCGATAATAACTCTTTCTCTTTTAGTATTATTTTTTTTTTATTTAAATTTCAAGCACATTAATGCTGGCGCAGACGAAAAGTTCTACCTAGTTGCTCACGAACTTTGTGATGCTATTTTACTTTCCAGTAGGGATCAGGACGTCCAGGGTCGTATGAAGAAACATGTGAGAAAGTACGGTGAATACAAATTTTATACAATACTAAAATTAACAATGTTTGCATAAGAGCCTACAATAACTTAGTATTTCATATAACTAAGTGGGATAAAGTCCCCAACCGGTGAACGCGCATAATAAAGTTGTGATGGATTCCCCGGCCGGCTAAAGCAAAAAAATGGGATAGAATCCCTGGCCGGTAAAGGAATAATCAGCTGGGGATTGACTCCCCGGCTCGTAGAGGTACAATTAGGTCGGCATAGAGCCCCCGGCCGATTAAAACAAAATCAGGTTGGGATAAAGTCCCCGGCCCGTTAAGGCTCAATTAAGTAGGTATAGAGTCCCCAGCTGGCTATGACACAATCGGGTTGGGATAGAGTCCCCTGCCGATTAAGGCACAAAAAAAGTTGTGGAAGTGTCCCCGGCACAATCGAAATGTAATAGAGTTCCCGGCTAGTAAGGGTACAATCATGTTTCGATAGAGTCGCTGGCCAGTTAACCTACAATCAGGCTGAGATAGAGTCCCCGGCCAGTCAAAGCACAATAAGGTTGCGCTAGAGTTTCCTGGCCGGTTAAGGGACAATTAGGTTGGGATTGAGTCCCCGGCGCGGCGGCTTAAGGCATTATCAGAATGTGATGAAGGCCTCCGCCGCCGGTTAAGGCACAATTAGGTTGGGATAGAGCCCCAAACCGGTTAAAGCACAATCAGGTGGGGATGGAATCCCCGTGGATAGATTGCTTGGCCGTGTTGTTTGTGTTAAATGAGCATTGTAATAGGTACCTGCGGCAGATGTATTTTTGTTTCTGTTTTCTGGGTTTTGTTGAGTAGTGGAATTGTTGGATGCGGCGGAGTGGAAGAAAAAATGTGTAATATAAGCAGATAAGAATAGGTGATTACTGAGAAAGGGGAATGAGCTTCAAAATATTTAAAACAAATTAAACCACCCCGGTCTTGGAACTTTGACTTTCATTTAAAGCCTGAAGAGTGTCAGAGATAACATACCTGAATGATCTTATGGGGCTCCTTCAACAATTTCTTGAGTAAGTGAAAAAGTGGAGGAGCCTTAATTATTTACTGACCTTTAATTTGTATTGTGGTGTCTGTAGCTTAGTGGTTAGCTGCGTTGACAGCGTCGTGGCTTCGAGTCCAACTCGCGTCCATAGTTTTAATTTCATCTTTTAGGGGCACTGTCTCTTGCGAAGAACTGATAATACTTCCAGGAATATCATCTGTCAGGAAAAAGTGCTTCTCAACTTTGCCGTTCGGAATCGGCATAAATTGTAGGTCCCCTCAATTCTTCACACGCACCCAGAGAATTGTTGTTGAGACTAATTCACTTAGCACTTCGCTCTTCAAGATCTGTGGCGCCATTCTATTTATTTTAATTTTTTTTTTTTTGGGAAACACTTTTTTCAAGACTTATCGATACTTAATATTTGTCGATGCAAACCATAATTTTTCTTTAGCTTTCGTAGGCCTACGCCATTTCATCGCATTTCTTGGATTTCGGTTTTATCTCCCTTTGTACAGTATACAGTTTCGGTTAATTTAATATGCAACACGTTGACTTTAAACGGACCTAATATTCCTCGTATATACCATAAATTCGTTCCCTTATATCATCGTCACTAACCGCTCCTTTAAGGCCTGGGCTCCAAATATGTCCACCTGGCTGCTGAATTAAACCTAGCAGCAGATTAATTTGTTAAGAGTATGCTAGATTTGGACGGAGGAAGTCATGCTTAACGAAAATTACCTTGGTCGCCTGACCCTCAAAAAATAATTTCCTTTGAACTTCATCCACTACATATTATTAAGTCTTCTACAAATTGCCTCCAGTACGTCAATAAACTTGGTAGTGTGGCTTCAAACCCCGAAAGCCAACTATTAATCAGATACTCATCGGCAGATCTAGGAAATAAACCAAGGAACTTTAAATCGACACACAGCACTTATTCATCGATTTCCGCGTTTGACAGCGTACCAACTATAAAGCCCAGTTTTTCAGTTTAAGCATCGAAGGCCTCAACCAAACTTGATGTGCGGGTTGGATGAGGCCCTGGCCTGGTCCGACTTGAACTATAAGTAAGTAAGTGGCTTAACGATAATTCTGGAATTTCATGAATGAAGAAGTAGAAATTTACTCCTGTCTAGTGGTCCGGTGAGATGTACATCGCATATGATTCAAAGAAAACCGGTTCCCCATTTTTTCTATGAAACTCATCGATACTTGGACCTTAGATGGACGCTATTACTCTTACTAAGTACATTCGAACTTCGAAATCAATTCTATTTAATTGTTTGTTTTGACAGCAACACGAGAGATAGTAAAAATTAACGACTTTATGTCTACAAACAAGAAAAATAATCAAATATCATATTTCTTGTCGAAATTGTTCTTCACAAGCATTCAAAATGTCCCTCTGTTCAGTTCAACAAGCCGAGAGATGAGAATTTTGTTTATATATATATTTTTTTTTTTTTTTTGCCTGATAGATAGACTCATTTATGAGTCAGCCCACCAATTGTTAATTTTTGAAAAGTCTCGAAGGATATTCGACAAGTTGCAAAAAAAATAGCAACAACGATGGTGAAATGAAATTGAATCTTAGACAAACAATGCCATTGACTCTGTTTAAATGTTGTCAGTGTTTTGATTTAATTTCTTGACATTTTTTTTTATTGTTTACATAAAACTTCCCTTCAGTGGCACCTCTTAAAAGAGAACAGCTTGAATTTGTTTTTATTTTTTAGAACTGGTTGACGTTTAAATTGCATAATGAGGTATCAATTTAGTATTCTAATAATCTCTGTTTGTGTCTGTCTTGTAGAAAAACTGTGAATTAAGTAAGTGACAAGCATAATATGACAACGGAAATATTTTGACGATGACGAATATTATATTTCCGTCTACCTCTATGGATTTTGTTTATTCAAAGCAAGTGTTTGACATTTAGAAGCGCGTGTCTTTGAAAAAGACACGTATCAGTGGATTTTGAATTTGGTTCCACATACGCCCGAGTGACTTGTGTTAATTTCGTTCGTTTGACCAAGATCAATACTAATTTGTTTTAAATTGGTTGGTTTTTTTTAAGTGGCGGCATCATTAATTCTAATGTTCCAAACTCACGTAATTGTAAATACTGAGGATTTTCTTAACTTTTTTTTGTTGTTTAAGTAGAAAAAATCAATGAAATGCATTTATTGAAGATAAATCAGAATGAGTTATATTTCAATTGCAAAAGCTAATCAATCGATCAAAAATGAGAAGTGATTAATTTGCTAAAAGGACGTTGTCAGTTAAATTTGAAAGGGACCGCTGATTTGAAGCTAATTTTGATTTACGTCTTGCTCAACTGACAGATATTGTTGCATGGGTAGGTACTGAGAGAGAAACGAATATGTTTGACTGCATTGAAAACCAACATTATTTTTAATTTAAGTTGTGGAACTTTATTGGCATTTTTTCAACAACTTGACGTCTCATTAATCATTCTAACTTTATTTTAAGTCCGGCCACTCAGGTATTGAACAAAAATATTGATAGATATTTTTTGCAGCCAAACAGTCCGCACAATAGATCTTCAGAGACAGCAAAAGGGGTAAAAGCCGCTAAAATATGTAAACAAAATTTATGTTGGCCAACATGCAGGGCATAATGTTTTCTATACATCTACAGGAGAAAATGCCTTAAATAATGCTTCAAGAAAAAAACTGTTTCATAAATTGAGAACAAACTGACCGGCCTGCACATCGAGTAAGGGCCCAATAACTTACATGGCTGATTTATAGAGTGATTGGCCAGAAGGCTTAAAACTGGATACAGCAGCGACTGAATTGGGTGGGGACGTTTGTTGGATGACGCCTTGACCCCGGTTGACTGGCGTCCCTTTAAGGAAAGAAGCTCGAACTAATATTGTTTATTTGCCAAGATAAGACTCCACTTAGTCTCTGATGAGATGCATTAATTTTGAAATTTAAGTAGGACCGTGGCCTCGATTTCTCTAGCTCTCTAACTTTTCAAGTATATCGACCACTTTAATTGGAGTAAAATCTCCTTACAAAACTCTCAAGCCCTTTCAAAAAGAAGAAATGAGACACTGCGGAGGAAGAAAAGCACCCCAAAGCTTTTTAATCAAAAGATCTCGAAGGGTAACTTGCCAAGAACAAAATCCGACGGTATTTCAAACGATCAAAGCAATTAGCTTCTGACCCAGGAACCGGGGCACAGGCTTTTCGCAACAGTGAAGGAAACCTAGTCAGCCGGGTCATACCATGTGGAACTCTTTAAATATGGAGGAGGTGTTTTGATGAATCGCATGCAACAGGCCACCAACTAAATATCTATAAGGTCTGTAAGCTCCATCTATAAGCTCTCATTTACAAAAACGGCGATACTATGTCATGCAAAAACTATCGAGGCATATCCCTGTTAACAAATATTCACACTGATGCAAATCCTGGAAAAGACAAACGAATTTCAAGTCGAAACCTACCATCTTTTCACCGGCTTCAAAGCTACTTATAGCAAACACCGCCAAGAGCTAATGATGGCTATGTCTGAATTCGAGATCCCGAAAAAACCGCAGACGGTAAACAATACGCAGTGCAGTGTGCAAATGGGTTTAGACAAGGTCATCGGTCGATCCAACAGAGCTGTGCTTGAGGCCTTCACAGTGATTGAAGAACAAGCGAAACTCGTAAGTCTTTTGAAATGAAAGAAATAAAAGAGGACAAAACAAAGTACATGCAAAACCCACAAAACCCTAGTGGGATCCTAGCGAACCGCTGCTACTTCGGTTTGGCCAAATACCTGGGTTCAAAACGCCAAAAAAGTCTGCTCTTCGCAGCCTCCAGGTTCGAGACCTCTCTTTCGCTGACAACTCATCAATGGAAAGATTGAGCCTCATAAATAGCGTATGCCAATATTTTGAACAACAGCTCGGTAAGAATTTCCTTATAACCGACACTTCTACCACACTCTGCACCTTGCGAAGCCGATGATTTGCGTAGGAGAGTTGTATTTTTGGAGTAAGGATCTGATCATTGAAATTTTAGAATGATATCAACTAGAAGCTGAAGCGCATTGAAAAGTCACCAAAAGGGCTGGCTAAAAGACTGGCCCTTTAATGGAAAAAAAAATGTCTTAACTAAATTCTGATTTTGAACTTTTTCATCGCAAACATTGCACAGTTAAGTGTCAATCATAATAATTCACTAAACCCCAATCAACGAAAACACACAAGTGGCAACGACATTTTCGATAACCTCAAATTTCCCTCAAAAACTATCTCGAGAATTCAATTAAGGTACAAAATACAAGTTAGTACTCTTACAGCCTTGAAAAGTACACAAATAACAAGAGAAGAAAAAAAAACAAATATTTCTACACATTCCATTGTCATTTTCATTAATAAAATGCAAATGCAATATGCAAAACAACCACTTCCGACTTAAATAACTGTCTTATTTCTAAATCTCTCAGTCAGTCAACCAAAATGCACATTCATTACTCTCTGTGCGTCAAGAAAAAATATCATTTCCAACATCTATGTTCAAATTTACGTAAATGATGTTGACACTTGCCTCATAGCTAAATTTTCTTAATTCATCCCACACTCACTCTTGTTCACTATTAAGAGAAATTCGCGAAAACTATTTGAAAATGATAATTTTTTTCTCACACACTTTGCACTTTATGAGTATGCAAGATGACAGCGGTGTCATTAAGAGTAGTTATGGGGATGGTGATTCCATTACTTATTACGTTACGTGGTGCAGCATCCCGGTATAACTCAACGACAAGAAGAGGATGTGGAAGAATTTTGCAATCACTTAAGAATTTCCAATTTTAATTACAACACCAAGTTAATTGATTAAAAAACCGTTCGAATCGTTCTAAATATAAGCAAAGCAGAGGTAGCCCAAGCTAACGCGACACTACTGCTAAAAAAGACTCGTCTAGTGATCTACGACACAGGTCTACGTACTGATGCCCACTATCTATAAGATACTCGGTAAACTATTGCTCCCAAGTATCTAAATTTAGAACAAGACTTTAAACAGACAATCAAACAAAACACACAAAACGAAAGAAAATGCAACTCGACGACGAAAGACGAACAAATAAAATAACAAATTGCAATTGTGGCAAATGAAAAAGTGGAAATAAGAATAGATGCAAAAATTACAAGTGACAATGGTGTCGCACATCCCTTTTAAGATTGACTGTCTTCGCCGCCGCTCTCCCACTGTTTCATCTTCATACAGTGGAAGGGATGGATTGTTTTTGTTATATTTTCAAGCAAAGAGAGATGACTAATGACAATGAGAGCCAAAGTGCACTAAATCAGCTAGCAGGCCAACAAAAGCGCGACAGCAACAATAAAAACAAAAAACAAAAAAAATCTGAATCAAAATAATGAATTCTGATTTGGCGGAGCTATTTTTAGAACCACGAGCAGATAGATACCCAACCCACTCGCTACCGCGAAAAACGCACTTAGACAAAAAAAATACCAATGCGGACAGCTCGTATTTGTGTGCGTCAAAATTGCGTTACGTTCCATCGAGTTGACGACAACAGCGGACGTTGGACGTTGTGTTGCCTGCCTATATCTGTGGAGACGTCATTTCAAAAGTTTTTCAATGAAAATGCAAATTTTACTCTCGCTAGAGTCACTCACGTTTGGTAGTTTTGGCGTTCAAAAAAGATAAATATTGTTTTAAATTTTTGTTCTGTTTGTTTTAATATTCTACTTGAAATGGCAGAAGACAATAAATATTGCAAGCTAATGTAAAGTCTGAGGTTCAAGATAAACCGATTATGGTAAGCAAATTAAGATCAAGGTCTGGTGTGGTGAGGTTTGAAAAAATGCACTTCAGCGCGTCCATCGGTTTTTAACTATTTTAAGTAAAAGTTACTAACAAACAAGTTTTAAATGTTACTAAGGACCTTAAATCGAATGGAAATCTCAAATGGAATGGAAAAGCAATTAGCTATGCAACTGTCAAATGAATGTCTAAAAAACAGGGTTAACTAAAATCTGACATGTTCAAAACAAGATGAAGCGTAAAAACGGCTTGTTTTTGTGATGTTGACAAATATGGTCAGTAGAGGCAATAAATCAACGAATAATGAGGGCAGTGTGGTTGTTTACTATACAAATTGACATAAATAACCGCAATTCCATTGACATGTTACTATGTGGAATTTTTAATACAAAATCAATAGGTATCGACAAATTGTTCAGTTTAGAATTATTTAAGCAAACCTACCACTGTAAATATGACGATGATTGTTTAACTGATAACTTATCCGAGCCCCCATTCAACATTCACTTCATATGGTGTCAGGCCAGAAGACATTCCAAGAAATTGTAGGGCTGATAAGTTAGAAATAGGCAAAACATAATTTAAACAATACGTTCTACAATCAACAAATGCTAGAAGGTCACAGGTGGTACTACCATGGACCTTTAGGGTCTAAGAGAGGCAAAAGCATCCAGATAATCTAACCTTAATACCTAACCTAGAGCTTGTAAATAAGTTTCCTAATCATTTGAGTCGGAATATGTTTGTGCTAAAAACAGCTCTCTTTATCTTTCTCTAATATATAAAATTCTTGTGTCACGGGGTGCGTATTTGAACTCTTCCGAAACGGATTGGCGCGACAGCTCTTGAAGAGCCAAGGTTTAAGTGGCTTACTCTCAACAATTCTCTGGAGGCGTGTGAAGAATTTAGGGGACTTTCAATTTAACGCTGATTCCGAACGACAAAGTCGAGAAGCACTTTTTCATGACAGATTGATACTCTTGGAAGTATTGTCAGTTCTCCACAAGTCGGTGCCCGTGAAAGAAGAAATAAAAACTATGGGCACGAGTAGGGCTCGAACTCCGACGTTCTGATTAGCAGCTAACACATCTAACCACTAAGCCACGGACAATACTTCATTCACAATATTGTAGCAATATTTAATTTCAAGTCATATTCACCCTACTTGCATTTTTAAATATTTTTTCCAAAACAACTTTTCGTTAAATAAAATTGTAATTTATATTACTTTGAATTATTTAACGTCGACCTTTACACTGAGATGGCAATAAAGATATTATAAAAAAAATTACACAAAAACAAACCTTGACGAAACAACGTTCGTTGGGTCGGCTAGTATGTATATAAAATTCTACTGCACGTGTGTATGTCACTGGACTCCTCCTAAACGGCTTGATCGATTTGAATGATTATTTTTTATGGGTTCAGGTGGAGCTCTTGATGGTTTAGATTTAGAAATCAGCCCGGCGCTGCAGTCGTTATATATACTGCAACTACAAGGCTAAATCGTCGTGAATGAATTATTTTTGTATGCACTATTTCAATAATTTATTTCAATTATTATGGGTATGCATTATACTTTTCACTCTACTTGCTGACCCGGTAAACGTTGTTTCATCATATAGATAAATAATTTCTACGAGCTGTCTTAGCTGCAAAAAATATCGATGTTGACGCTATAAACAGTCAAACGGCCTTAACCCAGAAGTTGAAGACAACTTATTCAAAAGTGAGTGTATGATATGAAACGGAAAATCATTGAATTTATTAAACGTACCCAAGCCGAATATAGTGTATGAAATTTCAATACTCACAATACCAATGACAGACAAACCCTCCTTCATTGGATTAGAAACTTTCTTTCGAATCGTTCAATACAAGTTGTATTGGACGGATTCAAGTCTGAAACCCCTGGTGTGACCCAGGGCTCCGTTTTGTCTTCGACCCTCTTCCTCATTTTCATAAATGATCTCTTTTCTGTTACTTCTAATCCAATTCATTGTTTCGCTCACGATAGTACGTGCTTAGCTTAGCTTAGCTTAGCTTGGCTTTTAGCTTTTAGCTTTTACTATTCGTTCCCAGACTCACATCCCTCCTCTTCGGATGTGGAATTGCAATGGCTAAATATGATAAGCTCATTAAACCCTCACTTAAACAGCATTGTACAATGGGGAATACAAAACCGAGTAGAATTTAATGCTTCGAAAACTCAATGCTGTCTTGTATCGATGAAGCGCGACATACCCTCCTTGCCTCCTGGCACTTGCATCAGTGAAGCCGAACATCTCGAGATTCTCGGTATGTGTATCACCGACCACCTTTTGTGGAATGATCACATATGCGATGCCGAACGATGTTTAGGTTTTTTAAGACAATGCAAGAATTTTTTTCTCCCCTTCTGATCTGGCTATTATCAATTAAACATATATACGTCCAAAGCTTGAGTACAAATCCCACGTTTGGGGTACTGCTCCAGCAACGTACTTAACTCTTTCGGATACTGTCCGAACAGAGCATAGTATTTAGATGATTGGTGAGACATTTACGTCACTCGAACATCGCGTAACGTCTCATGCCTCACCCTCTTTTACCGTTACTTCAATGGTTTATGCTCTAGTGAAATAGCCAGCTGCATTCTTGAATATTTTAATTCAACCGTGCCGAGAATTGTTCTTAAGCCGTCCTACGCAAATGTGGAACTCCCTTCCACACTCTGTCTTCCCCAGGCACTGCAATATTCAGGAATTCAAGAGCAATGTTAACCGACACCTTATCCTTAACCCTCTCCGTCTATCCCACTTTCCCTAACGCTCGCACTATGCTTTGGCATAAAAAGGGAACAGAAACCCCTTGACTGCGTGCATATTATTAAAAAAAAAATACACATACGCCACAGTGTGTCATTATCATCATAATCATCAATTAGATTTAAATAAATATCATAGCATTTTGATAAAATCTGTATTATATTACTATTCTGGAGTTGATCTGAATGATCATGAAGTTCGTGGGGTCAGCTAGTTAAAATATAGAAAACTGCCTTAAACTAGTTAAAACTACACAAAAACAGATTTTACCATTTTCTATGCGACCGAGAACTTCGAACTTTTAAATGAGAATTCGCAATCCACAAATACAAACAGGGGCGATTTTCTTATACGGGCTCATTGAGGTTAGACTTTTGTTTTGTTTTTTTTTTTTTTTTTTTTTTTTTCTGAAGTATGTTAGTGTGGGCAGATGAGTAATATTTTACACAATGCAGCTTTTTTAGCAAACAGAAAGTATATGTGGCGGCTTCGCTGCTAAAGGGATTTTAACCCTCGATGTGGAGTGCACGACTCTGGCTACGGGCTCGCCGCAAACGGCTCGACAACGACTGGGTATAAATTCAAAACAAAATGTCCTCAAAGGGAAATATATAAGAAAATTCCCGCTCGAAAAAATCCCATAAATATACGCAGTCTTTCGGTACTAAAAATGACATTTAATCGTGAATTCTGCCCAAAAAGTGCAATTTTATTTAATTAATTAAAAATAGAAATAATTATTTTCTAAAAAAAAAAAAACAGTTTATTTGTGCTTAAATAACAAGTATCTATCGATTGATTGATTTAATGTCAAAAAATAGAAAAAAATATTTTCTATTTTCTAGTCTCGTTTGGTACTCAGCTAAGGAAAATTTAAAAAATGAGTGATTCCACAGAAAAAAGGAACTTCACTTATTTTATGATGGTTTACAGCTCTCTGCGGAATTAAATAGCAAATACAATAACCATTCGCAATTTGCAGACGTAGCTCGTATCTGGACATGAATAGTTCTTATAAATCAAAATGAGAATACCAAGCCGCCGATAGCGGAATGAATAGCTTGTTCCAGGTTTAGATCCCACCCAATCTACATTACAAGCATCATGTAATGAATGACAACTTAGAACTGGTCTACGGAAATTTAAAGATATTTCAAATGTTTTACCAGCCGATTACTATGAGGACGCAACACCGTCGTAAATAAATTTGAGAAGATAGTACTACACAAATGTTCAATTCATTTTGGTTAATATTTTCATATGGCAAAGCAACGTTTTCTGGGTAAGCTAGTAAGTTCGTACCAACTCAGAAACCTTCGCTTTCACAGGCTCATGAAAAATAACTTTGTTCAAATAGCCAAATGCATAAGGATTGTAGAGGAGCTTAATCTTGATAAGTTTAACTGTTGGCCAAATTGGCTGAAGACGCTTTATATTGAAATTATATTTAGCATGGTTTTGATCTGATGATTTTCTTTAAGATTCTTTCATAGAACTGGGCTGTCAAGTGTCAATGCTCGCAACGCAAAGAGAGACAAAAACGATTTTTCAAATTAGAGCCTAAATCATACAAACCAAACCTTTACGGTCCAGTGTAACCATAGAATTGTGATAATCCTAGACTATCCCAGACAGACAAAAAAAAAGCCCTAGAACGTATAGAAATTTTAAATTTTGTTGATCAACATAAAAAGATGTTATCAAACAGCTTTTACTCAACAGTGACGTTTTTTTCGTAAAAAATTGGAACGTAAATGTTTTCTGTGACCATAACCAAGCGTGTCGCGTCAGCTCAGAACAATTGCACAAACAAATTTAGAACAATAACAAATAAAAGAAACATTGTTCTACTGTACCCCGAGCCGAGGCGAATTGTTCCGCCATTTAATTTTTGTCCATATCGTGTGATGTCTAAGCCCGGGTATCATATTCCAATTTTAATTGAATGCAAGTTATCTGATGATGTAATTAAAATCAATTTGTCAATTTAGCGGAAGGTGTAATTGACGAGATCGGGAACTATTTGCTTTTGTCCGACACACACAGACACACATAAGAACAAGAGAATCTACGAAAAAAAATGTGTCTTCAATTTTAAATGAGTAATTTAAAACGCCCCAAAGCGCCGAGCGTAACACTTTAAGTTATAAGACAAACAACAATTGACAGCTGATTATAATTATCGCACACAATCACACGAAAACGTATGTTTTGTTGGATACACGAGCAAGTGGTTATAGGAGCCAAGTGACAAATTATGTTTTTTTGTGCCTGTTTGTTGTAAAGTGTCATTTCAAGTTTAAATGAATGCACGAGTTTATTTTGGGGTGTTTTATTGATAATGATCGGGTTCAAGTTCCAATGCGAAACACATGTCAAAATTTGGACTAGATTTTGAGAGTCGTGTTCTTTTGACATTTTGACAGGTAATGTTATTATAATTTTTGGGTCAAATTTTAATGAGTGCTTGTTTGAACTTGGCCTACATAGATTTTCGAACTTCAAACACTTTTTCTTTCCAAATCAAAGAGAACAAAAAGGATGTACTTGACAGATTTTACTGGCCAAACTACATCCATACCCATTTAAGTGCAGATAGACTTCACTTCATGTTCGAGAATTTTTCTCATAATTGACAAGCGCGTATTGAGGCAACCACCTCACAAAATAGGAGAAGTTGTTGTAAAACCCCCTTTAGCCGTTTATAATCCACTTGTGGACTTTATTGAAAGAACTGACACAATGGCATCGACATCGTTGCCAACATCAATAACGAAACCTTCAAAGTGCACTTTATGGCCTGTTGAAGTACTTCTCCTGCTTGCCAACCATCCTACCTAAATCCTTGTCAATGCGACAGTAATTTCAACATTTCCAACATGAATGTATGTAAGTCGAGCGTAGGAATGTCATCATCCAACTTGCTATTGCATTGTAAAGTATCACCATTGCTTTTTGATTTATTTGATTTATCGATTTGGCGCCGCACCGTTCGTCGTCGCCACCGCAACGTATAAAATGCAAGAAGTAGCGGATGGTCTTGTGGACATGCAACATGTCGAAGGGAGGGAGGCGTTCGAAAATCCAGTATAATATTTCAAAGTGAATGAAGTCAAGGGGTGCAAAATGAAAGTAATGCGGAAATTGATTTCAATGGGAGCGGGAAAGAATTTTATAGAATCGAGTCGTCGATTCGAGATGATATTAATCTTTCAACAATTTTTTATGAAGACTTTCAATGAATTTAAGAAACAAATGGCTGCCTCGGCTGGCCATGCAGTAGGCTACACGATCGGTCTAATTTTTAAGCACATTATCGATTGTGTGTTGCTGTATTTTACTAATGGCTTCACGAGCATTGTCCTTTAAAGCGTCAATTGTCTCTGGTTTGTCGGCGTAACACTTATCTCTTACGGCACCCAACAAGTAATAGTCCAACGGTGTTAAATCGAAGCTCCGAGGGGGCCAAACGAAATCAGCTCTGCGGCTGATAATGCTATCTTCAAATGTCATCAGATGTTGATGGCACTTCACGGACACTTTGTGCCACAACAGCAATATTCTCGGGTGTTTGCACTGTTTTTGGCTTTTCACACTTTGGTTTATCGATGAGGATGCCAGTTTCTTTCACAAGGTAATGGACATACGGAGCTAGCTTCTCTTCTTCCAAAATCCGTACGTAATTTTCGCACAAATTCTGCAACATTACCATGATTTTCAAAGTAATGTCGCAATGTTTCTCAGCGTTGTTCAAGCGTATACACAACGATATTCGTTCAGCGGAAGGATAAAACTAATTATCTGTCAAATCAGACATGAGCTTAGTATTACCATTCACGAAATAACCAGTAGTTGAAAAAAAAAAAACGTTAAATTGTGGACCCTTTAGGTTCAGTATTAGGTATTTTTTTTTTAAGGCTTTTACTTTTCGGAACGAATAAAGCGACTTCAATATGTTTCGGCCTTAAGCAGCAAACCTGTCCAGCACGCTCCGTGTCTAGCTAGATGTCTCCAGTTTTGCATGCCAACCAGGTTGGTTGAGGTCAACTTCAAATTGCGCACGCCAGTCACCTGAGCCTTGAGTCCAAACTCCACGTGACCAAGCCATCTGAGTCGTTGGACCTTTACTCTTTTTGGATCATTTAGATAGATCAGTGTTGCTGTATAAGTGTCGAATCGGACGGAGCTCATGGGTTTTCTCCAGGATCTGCCTCAGGTGGGACATTCCGGGTCTAAAGCTACACTGATATGGATCTTACATTTTGATTCGTCATCGCTGTTGTACAGTCTACAGAAGTGGTCGTTCCATATTCTCAACACTGAATGTGGCTCTACTACCATATTTCCCTGTTGTTTGCTATTGTCTTCACTTTGGTGCTCGGTAACCTTATTGGTAAAACTTCTGAACCTCATTCCTGCTTTCGAAAAGCTTGTTTCTTTTGCTTTCTTCTGCTCGTTAAGCGCTCACCAAGTTGAATTATATACCTGTTGTTGCATAAAACTGCCTCGATTCTTGATCAAATTAGGCTTCCTGGCAATTCTGCCACTGCTTCTCAATACTCGACGCGCGCTGGCTGTAGCGGACTTCTCATGAAGCTTCTTGACACTCGATCGGAGAATATGGCGGTATTTTGCGATTGTAGCCGTCCGTTCTAGCACTTCCGGCTTTGGTCGTTGTTCTACCTTGGCCACGAAGAGGGAGTAGTCCGAGTCGATATTGGCCCCTCAGAATGTTCGGACATCAATGATGCTTGAAGAGTGTCTTTCGTCGATCGCAATATGATCAATCTGGGTGAAAGTTGATTTGTCTGAACACTTGCAGGTCCCCTTGACGATTTTGAGATGGTGAGAAACTCGTACTTGGTACTACTATGTTTCGCCCTGCGGCAAAATCGATAAGCCTGATTCCTGATTCATACAGGCTGTATTTTCCAAATGTTTCATCAAAGATGTTCTCTCTTCCTAGCTTGGCGTTAAACTCTCCTAAGTCAATTTAAATGTAGAAGCTTAGGCATTGCTCGTTTGTCTTGTCTTGTCTTTGTTGTCGTCTTCTTAGGCACATTAGGCTTATTTTATGAAATTGAGCCTTAGTCGTGAGAGGATCGTTGACAGCAGCTCTGAAACTTAGGACAAAACTCATCCCCAAAGAAACTTAAATCTATTGGCAGCACTTACTATTCTTCCACTTGCTCTTCAAAAATACAGTACAGAAGGTATTAAGAAACGAAAGTGTCATAAGTACAAAGGCCCTCAAACCTTTTAAGGTCATTTATCATAACCTCAAATTATATTTTTCTTTTCTTTGGGTAAACCATCTGTTCATTTATGTTTATTATCACCCGAAAACCTTTTAATGTTGATGAATACGTATACGGCCCAGTTAACAATTTATCAAAGTTCAAAAAGCACCTTTCCTCAAACATTCGGGACCTTCTCCTGCAGAAACGCATCAAAATTATGATTTAATATGAAACTTGACGAACATTAATCAAAAACGTTACAATGTGCTACTTACCACAACCCCAAACTGCTAACTACTGAGTCTTCTGTTGGTGAAAAAAAAAAAAAAAACATAAAAATGGAAAAGCAAGAAGAGGGCTTGGTTTAGTTGCTTCTGCTTGCTTGTGAGTTTGTCGGTTGTCAGCGGGGTTGATTCTATTTTTAGTTCTTTATTATTTCTTGCTGTTTTCATGTTTTTTTTTTTTCAATACAGTGGGGAATACAGTAATAGCTTTATGGATAGTTGAACAAAATTTTGTACGAGTCGTGTTCATTCTCTGTTGTGAATTTCCATTCGCAAAACACAGCAGTGATTTTCGAGGTCAAAATAAGACAATAGCATCGAAAGGGGGGCAAGAGAGAGAGAGGTCGGCTGTTGAGACTTAGGTACTGACTGGGATGAATTATTATTATTATTGTTAAACTGGTGGATAATAAATCTCTAAGTAGGTAAGGAGTAATCGACAAGAATCTATCGAGAGTCGATTATAATGAGATTTTATTTTATAGCTTAATGTGGGCTGTTTTTTTTCTGTGCAGATTAAAAGGAAAATTAAAAAAATAATCAATAAGTTTTAACAATAGAAGAAAAAAACAGTTTTCTTGCAACATAAATTAAATTAGGCGGTTAATTTTTAATTGCAAACAAGATTCATAGACGAGTTTCTTATTTATCGACTCGTTCGACTTTATGGAGCGACAGAACACAGAAATACGTCAATGCAGTTTATTGCTAATAAAACGCTTGACTGTGCTGTAATTTGCTAAACAATTCAATATAAGGTGAATATGAATTTATTAAACAGAAGAAAAACATGTCTAGTTTTGAGTTAAGTTAATCGCGGAAAAAGCTGCAGAGATGATCCGGTCTTTATGTAGGGACTTGCTCCTTCAAAGTAAATTCAAGAACGAGATAAGAAGCCTGCCCTGGAAACCTCTTATGGCCACCTATGGACATGTAAAGTCAACATAACAGCGCTAAAACAGATAAAGTGACAAAGAAATGGTTTCCCCCGAGCGCATCACGAAAATCCGTATCAAGACTAAAGTCGGTAAAATAAGCCTAATATCAGCCCGCACGAAAGAGAAACATGACGACAGTCAAGATAGGTTCTATGAGCCTCGCGATGAGACACGAGACATACGAGCAATGCCCTATCTTCGACTTCAAAATAGTGGAAGGAGATTTTAACGCCAAGCTAGGAAGAGAAAATATTTCTGGTGGAACAATCGGAAAATACAGCCTGCACGACAAAACCTCCGATAACGGCTTCAGGCTTATAGATTTTGCAGCGGGGCGGACGCGTTTCCTACATTTCAATATCCACAAGGGGATCTTGAGGTGTCTAGACCGATCAACTGTCAATTTGATCACATTGCGATCGAAGTACTACACTCTTCAAGCATTATTGATGTCCAAACCTTCTGAGAAGCCAACATCGATTCGACGTAGCTAAGGTAGTACAACGGATATCTCGACAATAGCCGAAAATAGGAAGAGCTAGAAAATAGTACCTTTATCGCCAGATCCTTTTCCGATCCAGTGTCAAGTAACCTTTAAAGAAATCCGCTACAGCCTGCCGAGTATTGAGAACCAGTGGCAGAATGTCCAGGAAGCCATTAGGCATGCTTCCTGTGATGTGCTTGTTTTCATACGGCCACCAAAACGAAACCCCTGGTTTAATGTCTTCATTAAGGTACTTCATGGCAAGAAACATATATAAAGCAGCGCTGCAGAGGAGGACGAGAGCAGCTAAGGAACACAACGAGCAGAAGAGGAGAGAAGAACACAAGCTAATCAAAAAGAAACTGTTGAAAGACTAAAAAGCAGGAATAAGGTTCAGAAGGTTTACCAGGAGGTAAAACGAATGACTTAAGGTTATCGATCAGAACTGAAGCCTGTGAAGATCACCAGGGAAAGATCGTAATAGAGTAACAGTCAATGTTGAGGATATGGAAAGAGCAATTCAGTAGACAGTACAACGGCGTGGCGAATCAAACTAATAAGTCTTTGGCTTTAGGCCAGGAAAGATCACCATGGATCAAATATTCTCACACAACCCATTAGCTCCAAATCGACACCTGAACAGCCTTTGAAATTTGACTCAGATGCCTTGGTCATGTGGAGAGAATGGCTCGTAGAGTCCCAAGAGGGAAGATGTACTCAACCAAATCGGCACTCGAAACTGGAGGTAGCTAGCAAGCTAGCTTGGTTAGAGAGGTTTATTGGTCGAGGCCCAGGTCCACCGTGAGTGTAGCGCCACCTTTAGAAGGAGAAGACCCAAAGCCTCATTTTTTCAGGCGTTGTTTTCTAGTCATCAAGCAAGCCTTTGGGTGTGAGCCAAATTACCAAAAATCGGAAAAAGATGCCTCGTAGTTCTTCGTACCTGCCCAATGTTTGCTTAAGGTAGCATGGAAGAGTAGTGTACAAAGCAAATGTCAAAAGTCGCAGACAGCAGAGCGATTTATTTGATGATGAATGATACTGAACGAAAGAAAAAAGATTAGTAGATCACGAGGCCTGTAGAACACTCAAATCCATGAGAGGATTTGCAGCAATTTTCCAGCCAAGAAAGCCTTTGTCTTCCAGCTCCAAGTTCGGAGAAAATCATTAAAATTCTAATCTACAAAGACCAAGCAACTGTTGATGCGAGAGAGAGAGCTTGTTTTCATGGGACGTACTCTATTGATCTAACAAAAAACCAAACAAAACACAGAACACAAAATGTACGAGTTAACCAATCTGATGTAATACGAACACAATCCTTTAACCCTTAGCTTACTCCTCAATCTGAACAGTTGCGCAGCAATTGATTACCTAATCCGATTGACACATTTCATCATTCTCGTCATTGTCCCATTCCAAAACAGAAAACAGAAAAGTGCTGCATTAACAATCCTAATCCGTCATTCTCTCAATCACTCTCTTTCTCTCACAATCATTGCCCTTTTCAATTGATCCACTATTCTCCACAAAAAATTGAAAAAGCAAAACTTCCATTTCACATTTCTTTAGATTCTTTACAAAGGGCAACCGATTCCATGCAATGACATGTGTGCAGCGTTTCCGTTTGTTTTCTGGTTATCCCTTCAAAGACAGACCCAAGAACTGGTTTGTCTCCAAATAAACTTAAACAAAAAACTCCCCACAAAATGACATAAAGCAAAAAGCCGGTTCCTGCGTGCAAAGGAGTCATGAATCCATACGTCAAATCGACTCCAGGTTGGTACACAAATTCCTTGTCTCCTCGTGTCTGTCGCTACCTTCGCCCTCCTTTTACGCTGTTGTGAAGCAAAAAGACAAGAATAACGAGCTTCATTTTGGCAAACAATTTTTAAGGTAATTTTATTTCTTTTATGACTCTTGGTCTCGATATTCCAATGGCAATGCCGGGCGACTGACGCCGCCGCCATCTAGACCAGCCTCAACCCACAGCTCGTTAATGGGGTTACGAGGAAAATCGATAATCGAGCTCTAAGCACGCCCAGCCCAGCCCCTTTTTTGGTTCTGCTTAATGTCGGGAATGGGGAGTCATCAGCTTCAAAACACGCAATTTTGTATTGACGTATATAGGCGCTGCTTCTGACGCTCTCACCGTGTCGTCATAGAATTGCATCTGCCTGGGCGCTGTTCGGCACAATCTTTGCCGGCGGCGCTATATAACCTCAAATTACATAACTTTTGAGATAGGATTTGTAGAGAAAACTAAAACGGCCCAGTTTATATCTTGAAGTTCGAATTAATTAAGCGGTGATGAATTTTGCATGCTCCCGCTTGAAAACGTTCTACAGTCAGCTCGACCACGAAGACGACAGCTGGTGTTCCATTTTTGTCGTTCATTGGGGCGTTGGGGGTGGCTGACGGACGGACGATGAATGTATGGCATTAAGGTGAAAGGGTGGCGGATAGTGGGCAATGCAATTATTTAGTGGCAATGGCAAAGGTGACAGTGGGGTGCTGGCTATGGGTGAAGTGACAGATGGCACAGAAAGAATCGAAAGAACGAACATAACGAACAGCGAAAGAAAGAAAAATCAAGAAAAAAAATTGCACTAACCTTAATGCGGAATCAATATTCTCGCCTTGCAACTAAATTATCCACAAAATGTTTCCTTTAGCAGGTTTAAATGTTGATAAATTAGTTTTCTTTTTATTCAACTGCGATTAATCACAATTCCGAAACACTGTTTTCACGATTTTCCGAACCCGAGAATGATGGTGCAAATTTCTTCTTTTGGAATCAAAAAAAAAAAACTGGATTTCACCGATTGACAGAGTAGGTTCCTGAAGTACCGAAGTACGATTTTTTTTCTGCAAGGTTATCTCGCGAGGAGGAGCTCGTTGATTTTTAAATGCAAATTGGATTGCCTGATGAAATGCAACTCGTTTAGTTGTTTGATTAGAATTTTATTTTTGCAAACGAACAAAATACCACGAAGGAGACCGCACAGAATTTTTGTATTGGAAAAAACCGAAATCACTTTTTTCTGACGACGTTTTTTCTTTTTCTGTGTTCTGGCTGTTCGTTCTTTTGGTTTGGCGTTTCGATTCGGTTGTGTTTCGTTGGATTTTGACAGTTCGAGGGTAAAATTGTGGGAAATTATTTTTCAGGCAAGTGTCAGTTTGAAGCGGAAGGCATTGCCAGATAAAAGCTATTGAGTTGTGAATGGGAATTTATTTCGGATATTATGTTTTAGTTAGCCATTCCACCACTAGGGACAACTTGTTTGATTTTATGTGTCGGCATTTGAGATTTTGGGGTGTACACAATTCTTTAAATGAGTATGCTAGAGGAAGCATTGATTATGAAGATTTAAATAAGAGGGAACATTAACGATTACAATGATGCATTATAGCTTGAATTCCTATCATTGTTAAGCAATCGCAATTGTTTCCAAAACAGAGATGATTAGGGTCCTTCCTTGTTGATAGCATTTACGACATCAGATTTTGACAAATATGCTTAGTACAGATAAAGCTGAAATCTTCCAAGGAGGTATGTTTTACAAACTCAAAAATTGAACCGAACGAAAATGTTCATATTCAAACTCAAATACGCTATAGCTTAGCTCGTGACGTTTACGTTTACGCATTCAGTCAACGAATTCTATGCATGCTATCACAATGAAGGCTGAACTACAAAGACGCTTCAGTTTCAGCTTCACTTGACGTTTGCGATGTCAGCAATAGGAATTCATTGCTTCAATAAATAACAATAAAGCTTCGAACTTACGTTTCGTTTGACAACCGTAAGGAAAACAACGTAATGTAACGTAATGTTACTCCAAACGGAAGCTCTAGTTCAAATTTGCTGAACTTTTACATTGTCTAAAAGCTCAACAGCTGTTTAAAAAAAAAGTACTCACGCAAAGTAAGTATATTTCATATTTCTTAGAAGCGTTACCACTTGAAAAAAGCATGTAATCGAAGTAGATTGGGAATAAAGCGAAGTAGTTAGTATATAAACTATAAACAAATCTACAATTTGGGCCGTTTCCGAATTGTGTTAAAATGTTCGATTTAATTTTGACACTTCATAGTGGATAAAATGTGTTAACTAGCAGGCTTAAACGTGACAATAGTGGTTGCATTCAACCAACATTTAAACGCAAGTCGCACTTACTTATTTACTTACTTATTTAAGGTGGCGCCACAGTCCGTTGTGAACTTGGGCCTCAATCAACAGTCTCCGCCAGCCAACTCGCCAGCCAAGCTAGCTGTCTCCAGTTTTTCAATCCAAGTTGATTGAGGTCCTCTTCCACTTGAGTGCGCCACCTGAGTTGCGGTCTTCCTCTCCTCCTACGTCCCTCGAGAATAGTGTCGAAGGCTTTACGGGGCGGAGCATTGGTGTCCATCTGATCTAAATGACCGAGCGATCTTAGTCTCTGGACCTTGACCTTTCTGGCTAGGTCCATGTCGTTGTACAACGCGTAAAGTTCGCTGTTATATCTTCTTCGCCATTCAATCCACACGGGGCCAAAGATGACCCGAAGAACTTTCCTCTCGAAACAGCCTAAGGCACTTTCATCCGATTTTGTCAAGGTCTATGCTTCTGCACCATACAGCAGGACTGGGATGATGAGTGTGTTGTAGAATTTTACCTTAGTTGCTCGAGAGAGGGCTTTTCCACTCAATTGCTTTCTTAGCCCAAAGAAACAGCGATTAGCAAGAGTTATTCTTCGTCTGAGCTGTCGGTGTTGGGTATCCTTTTTTGCCGCTTCTGTCTCAATTCTCACAAAGGCGCCATTGACATCACGCTGTGTTCTTCCCATTATATCAATATCATCGCCGTACGCGAGGAGTTGAACAGATTTTTGGAAGACAGTGCCTCTGGTGTTAACGGTGGAGTTCTGCGCTATTTTCTCAAGAACGATGTTGAAGAAATCGCTCGACAGTGCATCGCTTGTCTGAATCCTGAAGCGAACAAGTTTGGTAGGGATGCCAAAACTCGACTTAGCTTTATACAGTTCGTCTCTGTAGATGCTGACATACGCGGCCTTAAAATCGATGAAAAGGTAAGGGGTATCGATTTGGAGTTCATAGGTCTTTTCCAGGATTTGCCGCAACGTGAAAATTTGGTCGATGGTTGACTTTCCTTGCTTGAATCCACATTGATAAGGACCAATCAGATTGTTGACGAAAGGCTTCAGACGTTCACAAATTACGCAGAGAGGATCTTGTAGGGGATGTTAAGTAGACTCTTCTGTAGGGGCATCAGTCAGAGGAACGCAAGTCGCACACGACCTAAAAGATTAAACAATTCAATACAAGCACGTAACTCATACTTTGCGTATGGGTTGAAACTTCGTGTTTGTAAACTGTGTCCGCTTATTGTTCGCGTATAACGAGAGAAACTTTATTGCAAATGTCACTTATCTATTTTCCCGCTGGCTGAAAATAGGAAAAGTATGATGAAGGCATGCCACTTTTCACTATAAACCTAAGGCATAAAATGCCTTAATGAGTTAATCGAAGCGGATTTTGGAAATATCAAGTTAAATCGAATTACATTTTTAAGAAATTCTTAATGGTGCGAAGTAGATTTTCAAAGTTTTTTTTTTCAAAAATCGAAAAGAGTAAAGTGGCAAAGCTGTTTTGAAGGGATGATGATGCGATGCAGGGAGAACTGTCATTCAAAGCAAACTCAAAGCGGGTGCATCGTAACGCAGGCGAAGCTGAAGCTGAAGCGTCTTTGTGATTCAGACTTGAAGCTTCGACCTAACGTTTCGTACGTAATGTTACGTAATGTGACTCCAAACCGAAGCTTTAGTTCAACTATGATGAGCATTTGCTTTGACTTGCAGCTTAGCTTGTTTTTGGAGGGATGATGAAGATGGACGGAGAAATGTCATTCAAAGTAAACTCAATGCCAGTGATTCGTATCGAAGACGAAGACGAAGACGAAGCGAAAGCGTGTTTGTGTTTGAGTCATGCAATAATTTCACGCACGTTGAACTGTCAAACAAATAATGGTTGCTGCGAATTTCGATTTGCTTGTTTTAAGAAATTAGTTACTTATGTCAGCTGAAAAATGTAGGTAGTTTGAAATATGTGAATCTACACGATTGTTACCTCTGAAAATCATTGTCAGATAGTCAAACGTCAGACAATGTCTGAAAATGAGCTAGAAAAATGCACACGTTTTGCAAAAAATCTACAAATTTCTTCAAATGTGTTGCCATATATTTGACAAATTAATTTCTTTTTCTCGTTCAGTTACGGACGCGCAATCCTCACCGTTGATTATTATCGTTCTTCATGAACTTTGAACTTCCTTATTCCATAAAACATAGAATATGGTCTTTCAACTAAAATGCTCGAAGTCACAATATCAAAACTCAAGTGGTGACAATCACGTCTATCACTTTTCGCATAGCCTCGGTTTTCGAGAAGCAATGTAAGAACCCACTTCATGAACTTAAAACTTTAAGCAACGGGAATTTTCCCTGAGTTAACACAATTTCGTACACTTCAAGCAGAACGTCCATCATAATTATCTGTATTATCCTTGAAAAGATTTCAACTGGACTCTTCTCTTTCAAAGGATAAAAAAAAACTCATAACTTGTCATGTTCCCTTCCCACACATGTGACATCCTTTTCCGCCAACATCCCAAGGACACTCCCGAATCCAACCCATCTCTTGTGTATAGGAAAACGTTCGGTTCAATGGTAAAATAGTAGTTGTTACAAAAACTTATTAAAATGCATGTCAAAAAATCTCGCATGCATATAAATTGTCGGTAATGCCCAGTCCTGCTCCAAGGAACTTTTTATAAACTTTAAACGGACATATTTAGCTTGTTAGTGCAGAAAATATTATATTTTCCACCCCGATCAACATAATTCTGTATGGGAACCAACATTGAAAATGAATTTCAAAAGCGAAAAAAAATAACTTTCTGGTCATCCGTGAAATTTTGATAGACAAAAAGTCCAACGATGCGAAGTCAGCAATTATGTCATCCTTCTGGGGACACGTTCCTCCACTATAGACGCTCCATAACCAACGCTCACACACGTTTTCGGTCGTTGTCATACATGATGACACATCTCATCGTTACCGTTAATGTTATTTCAAAATTTCAAAATGTTGAAAATTTCGTAATATCTGTACATCGCATACAACGTGATTACGAGAGGCTCTAACTTGCACATGGACATAATATGTGGCTGTGGTTATTCCATTATTATGTTAACCCAAGGATAAAGGACTTCCTAATCATAATCAAAACTTCTTTATTATTGCAGTTTTGCAAAGTTCTCTTAAAGGATAATAAAAGTCCTCAGATTAAAGCGAAACAAAAACATGAAAATTGAACAAAAAAATACCTAATCTGAATATTTATTTATCTGAAAGAAAAAACCTTTGCATACATCCAGGCTTGTTTAAGAGAATTACGCAGAATGAGAAGAAGTGAGTTTGAATTCGCCTCATTTTCAATTTGAATTTGAAAAACGGGACAACTCCGAACAAACGTCCGAAAATGAGATTATTTTATATTATTTGGTCCTTGTTGACTTTTTCCAAAGTTAAGTTAGCAAAGTTAAGACAAATGCAATTTGCCAACTTGAAATTCTGGCTGGCTGCAGTGATATGGCTCGATGGCACGAACGAGATGCGGCGGCGGTGGTGGCGGTGACGGCACACAATTGGATTCAGATTCCGATTTTGATGTGGATTCAGATTTGTCCCGAGGGAAAGCAACTCACCCGCTCGGAGGGTGAAACTCAAGGAACAAATATTTTTTCTAATTTTTGAATTCAAAACACGCATTCTGTGAATGTTCGTCCTCGCTGTGAGGAACTTGGTCGGTTGGTGCTGTGGCGCACTTCTTTCCTGCCTTTCATCTTGTCCAGTACAAGAATATGTGTAAAGGAAGGGATTTTAGGATCACGGTTTTTGTCCACACTGTTCCGACAATGACGTTGCCTTTTCTATTTTCGAAACGTTGCCACATTCAAATGAGGGAGAGAGAGATTATTATTAAAATCAAATGAAATTTTGTTATGGGAAAAGTGGAAATTCTCATTTGAAAAGTTCATAATGCGAAATACATGGGTTTCCGTTGGGTATACGGAAAATGAGGTAAGGACTAAGGTAGCGCTGGCAGTTAGAAAGGACATTACGGTAGCTATAGATAGTAATAAAACGTGTTTTGTATCTACGGTTTAGAGGTTTCCTGATAGTGAAGTGGCACAGGCACTCACACGATGATGTGACGTTGACACGCAGTTTTGGTGTTGCAATTACGAAAAGTTTTGAGTGGTTTCTTCAAATTTCAAGCGGAATTGATGTAGTCATTGACATTAACTTTTTTTCCGAAGTAGGTGGGTTTGTGGTTGCAAAGTAGGTGCAAGTGTATAAGTGTACATTGGTCATGAAGATCTGAACTTTGCAATAATTGAGAAAGACAGACTTAAGTTTTTAAACAAATCTCTTATTTAACAGAACGACTGATCGAGAGCAATTTGATAAGTAAACCTAGAAGCGGGAATATAACAGCTAAATTTCTTTTTGCTGAAACACAAACTCGTTTTGACTTTCTTTGGCTTCGCCTGACGTTTGCGAGTTCAGGAATTGAATGTATGGTATCACAATGAAGCTTCGACCTCACGTTTCGTTTGACAACCGTAAAGAAAAGAACGTAATGTTACGTAATGTGACTAGAAACAGAAGCTCTAGTACAAATATGCAGAACCTTGCTTCGCCTGACAGCTCAACAGCTGTAAAAAAAAAACTACACCAACAAAATTAATTTTTATTTGGAGGGATGATGATGACGAAGGGAGAAATGTCATTCAAAGCAAACTCGAATCGGGTACATCGTAACGGAGATGAAGACGAAGCTAAAGCGTGTTTGTGTTTCAGCCATTACAAAGAGGAATGCAGCTGGCAATTTGGCTGGAAAAGTATTGGAAGAGAGAAATATTTCTTACATCTCTTCAAAAAACCCAAACATTTTGCGGCATTTTAAGCAACGCTGCGCCCGCCGCGCCATGTTGTTCTCGTATAGTCTTTTTTATGTCTATATACTTCAGAGTCTTGAACTCAGATTCTACAGAAGTACAGAGCTTGTTGAAACCGGTAGTTCTGAAATTTTCTGAACACTGACTGCTTTAATATTGAAATGCAATGAAGCACTCAATATTCAGAAATATGATGATTTTATATTTTTAATAATAGGTTAGGTTAGGTTAGGTTAGGTTATGAAGGGTGTGCACAGCGTGAACTGTTGCATACACGGGGGCCTACTGTACCATTGTGATCCCCTATAAAAATAAAAAGTTAGCATCGATGCTATTCAAGGTTGTCGATTAACGTAGACCAGCTCGTTAAGGAACCAGCCTGTGCTATCTATAAATGTCTTCATGTTTGCCATTGAGACCTGTGCTAGATCATCCAGTTTCCCAGCAAACCTGTTCCCAAAATGACGGAGTCGGTTAGTTTGGAGGTTCGGACAGTCACAGAGTAGGTGTTTAATGGTTTCTATTTCCTCCTCATCCTGACAGCTCCCACAGAAATCGGGTGCAAAAGCCCCAATCTTGTTGGCCATTGTGCCAATGGCTGTATCCAGGAACCCAGCAGAGCTTAACCTTGTTAGTGTGGCAGATTCAATTTAATTCTTTCCTACAGTTTAAGACTGCCTTTGATCTTATGGCTAAGGCTTTGATAGCAGCCTGGCTGTCCACGAAAAAAGTAATCTCCGAGGACCTTAGTTTTTCATGATGTGACAATTCAGCTGCTTTTTCAATGGCCTAGATCTCGACCTGAAAGACACTACAGTCAGCTTGGAGTTTATACGCCTCTCTGGTGTTGAGAGATTGGCAGAACACTCCAGCACCTGTTCCTGATTCCATTTTCGAACCGTCAGTGTAAAAAGGGATACCCTTTTCACTTATAAGTGAGTTAGGATCCCAACCCTGTCTTCCTGGTATGCAAATAAAAAATTTCCTGTCAAAATCCAGTAGATGAGTAGAGGGGGAATGTAATCGGTGATCTCCATCAGTCTTGGAATCATGTCATATCTTTGTAAGATTGACCCGTGTCCATAAGTGCTGTGCTTCCAAAAGCTCAGTTCTTTTAAACGAATTAAAGAACTGAGAACTAACTAGTACTTACATAAATTATTAATAAATAATATACATATGTAGGTAATAGATAGAAAATTACAGCTAAAATTTGTATAGAAATGTCAGATTCGTCGCGCCACAAAATTCATCTGTCATTTTTGGCGACTGGCGACTGCATTCTATTCAGCTCTTAACTGAAGAGAAATTTTCAAGAAAATGTCGAAACAAAAAAACTTGATATGGCAGCGAATATTAGGAGCTCAACAGAATCTGTCAATTCGTTAACGTCAACGTAGCGTTAGCGTCAACGTATACTATGACTGCTAGTCAATTTTAGTTTTCAGCGGATCAACGGACGCAAAAAGTAGAAAGTTGACCAACTCTATCTATAGCATCCGTCACGTGCGTTGCTTATGGGATGCGTTCCATAAAAACATAACTTGTATTCCATTGAGCTGTCAGTCAAATACGTCAACGTTGACACACTGACAGGATCTATATGGATCGCAACCTTTATGCTCACTAATCTAAAGTCACACACTAGTTGTAGGTATAGCAAAATGGAGTCGATACCATGATTAATTTAAGTCAATATATGTGCTTTGGGACTTTTTTTTTTGTAGAACGCGGCGAGTGGAATAGTTCTCAAGTCAGTGTCCAATAATAACGACTCATAAGTCTTTAACGGTAGCATTTTCGAATTAATTGAAGGTTTTTTTGAGTTTTAAGAGTCTTGAAAGACAAGAGGTTATTCTATTAAATATGAACAGCGCAGCGTTCTGAGCATTTCTTATAGTCACGGGTTTCTAACTCCAGTGCCAGGGTGAAGAAGAAATCGGCTAGTCCATGGCCTTGTCGTCAATGGACGGTGTTGACGGCTCTGAAGAGAAATTCGTACCATCTTAATTTGACTTTGAACGTTGGATATGGTCAGCCTTAATAATCTTATCCGTTTGAATGCCGAAACTGATACCTTTCAACGTTTTTTCTTTAATGTTCTGCTAGTTTTAGGGCGGTCATCGATCTCTCACAGCCAAATCTTTTGTTCAGGTTTCTTTACTTATTAGTATGTGGACATGTTAACCTGTTTTCAACTTTCTTAGCATCTTGTACATTCTTCGCAGGATGAACGCTTTTTATGGGACTGCTGCATTGCTCAATTTATATGTTCAGTAGGTAGATTGCGTTCATCTTTAAATCAGTCGCTCCGATCTCTGCAAACTTCTGCCGAGGAAGTCCTGTATCATTTCAAAAGTTTAAGAATATTCCTTTTTTATTTTCTCAAAAATGTTTTAGAGTGTAAATTTGATTCACCGGTCTACGAATGGATTTCTAAACTTTCAAATAAAATCCGATCTGCAAGAATCTAAGGATACAAGATGCTTTAAAAATTCAAAAAAAAAAAAAAAAAAATAGAAAGCAACCAAATTGTAACACAACAATGCAAAAGTCCAGCCAACTGCTCTTTTCTCCACCCAAACACAAAGGACATTCAAAAATGAGATTTCCCTTTGAGCCACACAAACTGAATGGGATTTGAAAATTCCAAACACAACTTTAATTTACAATAACAATCGATTCTTTATCCGGATGAAGAAAGTATCGACAAAACTTAAAACCCATCATCGCATTGAAGGATTCAAGTTCCTGGGATCGATTTGATCGAGAGACAGAGTAACAATGACATTGTTCGATGAGGGGGCGAATAAGCGTAGGCGACAGTGTGGACAATGGGTAGTCGATGAGACGGCCTGTATAGGGTACCTCTTGTTGAGTTTTGTATATAAATGGAATAAAAATACCTAAGAAAACACTTCGTGAAGCACTACTTCCTTCGTAATCGTCAATCAATAGACACCAACTCACACTGGGCACACGGAGTAGATATTGTTTTTTTTTCTTTTGTTGTTGTATTGGTATTGACCATTGTTTGCCCGGTAAAGGAACTCATGACTGAAAGGATTGTTCTTGGGTTGTTGCAATTTGTTTGCTTTGGCACATCATGGAAGGAGCGTGTAACCACGAGGCACGAGTTCTATTTTAAACTATTTTCATTGAATCGTGATTTTCATTTAATCAATGGTATTTGGGTATTCAGATGAACTTGGGATCGAGATACATTGTGGAAAGGGAACACAAAGGTTCTTTATACTTTTCATTTTGATATTTATACATCATTTAGGAGGTGAAAGCGATTGAGAACCAGGCTCAGTGTTTGAAGTCCACTTCAGAGTTATGCGAAAGTGACGAAAATGTTTCTTAATTTCATTTAAGTTCGTGTACAACTTGATTATAAATAATTTAGAAATTGGAAGAAAATTGAGATTTTTTTGAAAATAATCCGAAAATAATCCCGAGCGAGATTTTTAGCGAATTAAAATCAATACGCTTGAGGGTTCCTGGTTCCACAAGGTTCAATGTTAGAACCGATTTTTTTACAGTTT
The DNA here is from genome assembly GCA_920937365.1 of Sphaerophoria rueppellii. Taxonomy (NCBI): domain Eukaryota; kingdom Metazoa; phylum Arthropoda; class Insecta; order Diptera; family Syrphidae; genus Sphaerophoria; species Sphaerophoria rueppellii. The sequence continues at coordinate 59,158,199 of CAKKXW010000003.1, forward strand.
AGATAAACTCTCTGTGTATATTCAATTCACTGGTTTTGTGTGAAACATAAACTTAACACACTGCAGTAATTATTCGTACTATTTTAAGTTAGACACTGCAAAAAGCCTTCGAGTATAGAGGATAAGGAAATGATCTAAAATAAATTTTAAAGAACAATACAGAAAATCTTAGGCAATACATTATTTTTACTTTGAGAAGCTTATCTATTTCATACAGGTTGAGATACACGTACCTAATAGAATTGTTCATCCAAAATTATTTACCTATATACACTTTCAACATAAGGTCTTCGAAGGACATTCAAATGGAACAGATAGCTCCAACTCATCTATGTCCGGCTCTTCATTCGTTTTCTGTAAGATATATACTGCAGCTGACCTGTCATTGAATCAAAGTCCACATTCGTTGATCAATTTTGTCAAAAAATTATGAAAACATTACGAGGACATCTATTTAAATATTTTTCCAGCTTATAAGTGATAGCTGAAGTTGCTAGGATATTAATCGGTTTGTTTCGATAATGCACAATATAGTTCAAGAGCTGCGCAGCAATTAGCTGACACGTAGAGACAAGGAAGGAAAAATAAAACCTTCCTTAATCGGCGTAAAAAGAAAGAAGATGATCATTGAAACGATCTTTCCATTTTTTAAAGCTTTCCACTTATATTTTGCGCTTACCACTAAGCTACGGACACTACACACAGGGCGATATCTATCTATCTATCTATCTATCTATCTATCTATCTATCTATCTATCTATCTATCTATCTATCTATCTATCTATCTATCTATCTATCTATCTATCTATCTATCTATCTATCTCTCACAGGGCGATAGCCAACCTTTATTCAATGGATTATTGCCGCTTGCTGAAAGGAGCATTGTAGCTCAACCGTTTATTTCACAACCGTCACTGTGAACAGGAGTCCTATTTCGACGATTCATCCAGAGACCGAGCTGGGAACGGATAGCAGGTTGTCGTTGCTGTGGTATTATGAAGGTTTACCTAAAATGCAATTTTGCTCACTTAATATCACCTTAGTGAAACTTAACAAATCGACACGGACCGTATGAGCAAAGCATAAGGCTCGAACTATATTGAACGGAATACGGAACGGAGCGGACGCAGCCGTTATTAAACTTCGTTCGTTAAATTTTCGTTCAACTTTGACTAGCGCGGTTTCAGTCGCACATTGCTTAGGTAAGTGAATTTAACTAAGTAAAAAAGAGACGGCCAAGTCTATTTCTTTTGCTAACTTTAGGAAATTATCGTCCAGTTTTTTGACATTAGCTAATGTTCACTTAAGCAATTGTAGTTGGGCCTTAAGTATTATTATTGTTAATTGAATTTTTTAATATAGAACTCTTTTAGATTTAAGGGCTTACTATAATGAGCGGAGGCAAGCGAAAGCTAGTGTCAGAACCGAACCTTCTGTCAAGTAGGCAAGTAACCCATAGTAGACGGATGTGTACGGGAGTATCTTTCAAAATAATACATCTGTTAATTTTTAACAATAGCTTGCGAATTTTGTAGCCCATAAAACGAATAAACAATTTAAAGAAATACGAAGAGTAAAGTTTGGCTGAGTTATTTGGTTTGGATCTTCAACTCGACGTTAGGTGCTTAGTGGAGAACACTTTGGACAGACTAAGCTGATCATACCTTCGCCTTAGAAAACAGGCATCACAACATTTTAAAACATCAGTCTCATGAACGGTCACAGACCAAATGAGGAACCCACGCCCTACGCAAAAGAATATGCCAACTTCAGTTCGTAGAAGGACCATCAACGTCTACTCATGGAAACATTCAAGGTACATATTTGATAAGGTATGTGGCATCTTGCTCTCTCATTTTCCTTTCGAACCGTTCTTTACAAGTTATTATGGACGGATTCAAGTGTGTAACCCACAATGTTATTGCTGGTGTGCCTCAGGGCCCCGTTTTGTCTCCGAC
>CAKKXW010000003.1:59244052-59257860 GCA_920937365.1 Sphaerophoria rueppellii
TGGAACGGCTGCGCGCCAGCCAACAAATGACAAACTACAAACTTCCTCGGCCATTCGTTAATCAAACGAATTGTATTTGGATGCGGCGTGTCAACAGGTTTTACTGAATAGAGCAACGTTTTTAGTATTGAAAACTTGCCTAACTCCATCGCCATGTTAAAAAAAAAATTTAAACGCAAAACAAAAGACAATTTTTAAGGTTTTACTTCAATTTTTTTTTTCTATAAATTTAGTTTTTTGAGAAAATCTGTTTTCGGCCGATGATTCCGAAACACCCTGTGAAATAATTTTCTTGGAACTCATTAGTGTAACAGCCCTGGAAATTTCCTTCAAATTTAAAAAAAAAATTGTACCGCTACCTCAATCCGTTCAAAAGTTATGATTTTTGCAACGAGATAAGTCATTTTGGACAACTGTGCGGCGTAGGTTTATGTTAAGCAAACTAATTGCTTACCGGCTCCTTCAAACATCAAACAGTAAACAACCGACCGCGCGTCGGCAAGGTAACATCGTAGGCAGGCAGCCTTTAAATTGTCAGCTACCAGTCCTAGTAACATCAATTGAATCCAGGAAGTCAAGCGAGTAGACGTGTACTCCGGAGGCAGTAGGTGTAAAGCCATACAAACCGGACATAGCCATCCCCCACCAGTGGTAAGAGGTTTTGTCACACATACTAACCCCGTAGCCAGAATTCGTTCTGTTGATTGACCGGATTCGTCGTTGTTAACCTGATTATCCGGCAGAATAGCAAAGGAAGTAGCAGACGAGCTAGGAACACGGATCCCACCAGATTAAGACAACGCTAGATTAATAAATTTGTAATTAATAGAAGTTTGTAAGAATGTGACTAATATTAGATTTTCTTGTACTCCTTATTTCCAACTCTCTCACTTTCATTCCAACCCGCGCCGGCGAGCTTACCTACCTCAGCCCCAAAACAAAATTATTTCCCAAAATTTAAACAAAATTAATGTTCTCATCCTGATTTTTTAATCAGAGCAGTGATTGGATTTCTAACGGTCAAACGGTGATATTTGTTTAGTTTTGGAACAGCGCCAGATTCATAAATTATGTCTTTTCTCGTCCAGAGTCTACTCCCAATTGACAATGGCAAAGCGTTCAGCCATATGTTCGTTTATTTGTAAAAAGTGGGCAGTTGGCATTGAAAGCCATAAAACGTTTTTTGTGAGCTTTTAAACAGAATAGACTTCTAAAAGTTTAAGTATATAATTATAGTAGAAGGATTAAATTATTATTAGGGAAAAAGAGGATTGGAAAATGAAATAAAATCAGAAGGATTCCACGATAAAATAAAGTATTTGCGATTAATTGCTGTTTGGTTATTTCTTAAATTCACAAGCAGATCTTGTGTGTTTACTGTGCATTGTTCTGCTGCCTTGTTTTCTTTATACATTTTTGGTTTTTCTGAAAAATAAACCAAATTGAAAAGTATATCATTTGCGGTTCTTTTGCCTGCTTATTGTTATTGACAGCAAGACTAAACTTCGGAATAAATTGGTGCTGTTACCCTTATTGAACAACAATCCTTAGTCTAAAGGGTTTTTCAACAATTGAGCGTCTAGTGGAAAAATTTGAATCCACAGGCTCAGTACAAAATGTTCCCGTGCCAGTGAAACAAAGAAGTGCCCGTAGTGTCGAGAATATTGCTGCCGATAGCGCATCAATTGCGGAAGACCCAAATCAGTCTCTCACACGTCGTTCTCAAGCGTTGGGCATCTCTGTGACGTCGTTGTGGCGAATTTTGCGAAAAATATCTTGGCCTACATCCTTACAAGATCAAATTGACGCAAGAACTGAAGCCGCTTGATCACCAGAAGCGTCGTATGTTCGTGAATTGGGCTGAGCAACAACTTGAAAATGATCCGGATTATCATCGAAAAGTTATCTTAAGCGATGAGGCTCATTTCTGGCTGGATGGCTTCGTCAATAAGCAAAATATGCGTTATTGGTCAGGCAGCAATCCACATGTGCTTCACGAGGCACCATTACATCCTGAAAAAATCACTGTTTGGTGCGGTTTACATGCTGGTGGTGTCATTGGGCCGTACGTCTTCCGTGATGATCAAGACCGGCACGTTACTGTGAATGGCAATCGCTACCGCTCAATGCTAACCGATTATTTTTGGAATGAATTGGATGATATGGGCTTGGACGATTAGTGGTTTCAACAGGACGGTGCGACATGTCACACAGCGGGCCAAACAATCGAATTATTGATAACGAAGTTCGATGAGCGCATTATCTCCAGAAATGGACCTGTGAATTGGCCGCCTCGTTCATGCGATTTAACGCTGTTAGAGTATTTCCTGTGGGGCTACGTCAAATTTATGGTTTATGCCAACAAGCCAGCGACCGATTTATGCTTGAGGTTTTAATATCTGTTTTTTGACTTCAAGAGCAATCCAACCAAAAACTGATACCAACGACCATTTCTGTCGGAAGGAAGTGAAGAATTACGTACATTGCTCGACGTTTATTGGACATCGACCATCCAAAGTATTTCGAAACCATCAACACTCCAACTTCTGCAACATTTCATTCAGTGTACCAACAAATTTGTCAAAATAATTTTTCAGTCTGGCAAACAAATAATCGATACGAATCCGATTGCTTCAAGTTTACATTTACATTCAATGTTGGTAGCAAACAACAACAACAACACCCAATCATGCAACTAAATTAAGACTCCCCAAATCCGATTTGTCGTCCGAGCCATATCCATGCTCATCCATGTAAGTCGATATGACAATATTGCAAATTTATAAGCCAACTCCCTTCATTGATATGATAGGCAAACACACACTCTTGTCAAAATCCATTGTTTAGTAATAAAAGCCAAAACTGGCGTAAGCTTACAATTGGATTCCAATCATTTCCAACGGAAGGAAAATCAAAAATGCCAAAAAAAAAAAACAAATCCTTTAAATAAAACGAAAAAATCCGATATTAACAAACATCCACCTTGATGTTGTTGGCCAGCCGTTGGGTTTGTTGTTCCGTCTGATGGTCAATTGCCCGCTTCGCTTTCCTCCTCTAGACGACCCACTGCACTGGCACAAGAATCCAGGTCTTTTCAGCATTTGCTTTTGGAATTCTTTGTTTTTATTTCGCTTTCTCGTCGGCTTAGAGCGGGTGCCGCCGACATCCTTTTTTTACATGTTCTTTTTGTTGCCTTACCGCACTCTGCATGTGATCTGCGGAACGGAAACTACTCCTTGATTACTTTTATAGCCTCAAGGGTTTTTGTTTGTGTGCTATGTGGGTGGGTTGTTGGTTAGCGTTTGAATATGCATTTACCTTCGTCGGTCTTGGTGTTGTTTCATGTAATATCATTAAGATGAGGCACATCAGCAATGGCTCGCCGACTGGGATACCGGCGGCGGCGGCTCAAGTTCGGTTGGCAGAGGGGTAGGAGACGATAAGGAACGTTCTAGTTGTGTGGCAATGCAGTTTGATGTTGACGTTGATAGCTCCCAAGTGGTGGAAGGCATAGAAGAAAAATATAGAAATAAAGCAGAAAATTGTGGAACTAGGACAGAGCGAAGTAATGGGAAGGACTTTAATCCCAGGGGCTGTCTGGAACGATTTATTTGTTTACCCGTTTTCTTAACACCTTTAAGAATTAGATCAGCACTACTTGAGAAGAAGGTTTCAGCTTAAAGTTGTATTTCCAGCAAGTCACTTAAGCTGTCTTTAAGCTGAAAATGCAGTCTTGAAATGTGAAGAGAAATGTTTTCGATATTATTGTTAACATGATAATAAATGAAGCTTAAGCAAAGCCCCTTGACCTTTTATAATGCAGCCTAAGTAACCCAAGAGTAGAATTGAAACTTTTTAAAAATATTTTGTAGATAATTTTAACTTGAGATTCAATGGATGAAAACTTTGCCTTATTGGCTCTTCGAATCATATTTTACTTTAAGTTAGCGAACGTACCTCAAGCTTGAATTACGACTCGGACTGAGGACATATTGTGTTCCTTGAAAACGCAAATAGATCCAGATTAAGCCGTCTTCAACAGTGGATTGTGTGTAATCGAGGAGACCTTCAGTTTAATGCTGATTGCTAACGGATGAGTTATGAATCACTTCTCCGATACAAGTGATACTCTTGGAAGATTTGTCAATGCTTCGTACGAAAAAGAAAAAGGGCCACTCCAACCCGCAAAATTGTATATCTATATCTAGTCTCTTCCAGCCACCGAAAACCACAAAAAGACAACTGCGTGCACTCAAACTATGACATAACATAACATTGCAAATTAAATGCAGATAACAACAACTGAGACAACCATTTAATGTTTTTTTACAATTTAAGTTTTTTTTACATTTTATAATTCGCTGGTAGTTTTTGCGGAAAAGTTCGTAAGTAGGAGTCACCTCACCATGAGGCTTTAGGCTTATCTATAGCGATAGAGTGTTTTTTTTTATACTGAGCACGCACTCAAGGGGTTTCATTCCCTTTTTATGCCAAAGCACAGTGCGAGATTAGGGAAAATGGGATAGACGGAGAGGGTTAAGGATGAGGTGTCGGTTAACATTGACTTTGAATTCCTGCACATTGCAATGACTGGGGAAGACAGAGTGTGGAAGACAGTTCCACATCCACGTAGTACGGCTAAAGAACGATTCTCTGAACATGACCGTACGACCGAAGTTGGGCTAGAGGGTGAACTCATGCGCATTCCTGGAGGCACGGGTATTACGGTTGAATATCTTAAGGTGAGGAATGCAACTGGCTATTTCTCTAGAGCATACACGTTGAAATAACGATAGAAGCGGGTGAGGCATGAGACATTACGTCGGTGTTCAAGTGACGTAAATCAATGATGTTACGGTCACCAATCATCTTAAATGCTCTTCTCTGGATGCTGTCCAAAAGACTTAAATACGTTGCTAGAGCACCAGCCCAAACGTGAGAGTTGGACTCAAGCTTTGGACGTATATATGTTTTATAGATGGTAGCCAGATCAGGAGGGGAACAAAAATTCTTGCATCTTCTTAAAAAAACCTAAACATCTTGCGGAATTTTTGGCGACATCGCATTTGTGATCATTTCATAAGAGGTGGTCGGTAATGCACATACCGAGAATATCGAGATGTTCGGTTTCACCGATGCAAGTGCCACTCATGGACAGTGGCAAGGGGGGTATATCTCGCTTCAACGATACAAGACAGCATTGAGTTTTCGAAGCATTAAACTCTACACGGTTTTTAATTCCCCATTGTACAATGCTGTTTTAATCAGAGTTTAATGAGCTTAACATATTTTGCCGTTGCAGTTCCACATCCGAAGAGGATGGATTTGAATCTGGGAACGAATATGAGAAGCTTAGGGTATTATCGTCAGCGAAACAATGAATTGGATTAGAAGTTGCAGACAAGAGATCATTTATGAAAATGAGAAAGAGGGTCGGAGACAAAACGGAATCCTAGGGCACACCAGCATTTATTTTGTGGGTTTCAGACTTGAACGTGTCCAATACAACTTGTATAGAACGGTTCGAAAGAAAATTTCTAATCCAACGAGGGAAGAACTCGTCAATACCGAAATCACGTATTTTCGATAAAAGAGCCTGGTGCCAAACTCTATCAAATGCCTTTGAAATATCAAGTGCAACAATCTTACTTTCTCCAAAACGATGTAAAGATTTGTTCCACTATTCGGTGAGATATGCCATCAAATCACCAGTGGACCTGCTGCTGCGTACTACCGTCATTAAGAAGCTTTCGTTCTTCAAGATATTTCTTGAGCTGATAATTTATCAGCGTTTCTATGACCTTAGAAAGAAGGGACGTTAGTGCAATCGGCCGATAATAGGAGGAAGAGGAGGATTCGCCTTTTTTGGGTACAGGCTGGACAAATGCTGTTTTCCAACTACTCGAAACGAGCCCAGAAGAATACGATAAATGGAAAAGCTTACGCAAGGGTTTTGCCAGCGTTGAAGAACACCTCTTCAGAACAATAGGGGGGATGCCATCCGGGCCAGCGGATTTGTGTATGTTGAGATCTTTTAGGACTCTCATCACAGCACGAGTGCGAGAGAAGATTGGTCCCATAGAATCATTGACGCGCTCAAGAACTGGGGGAGTCATGACACTCTCTGGCAGTGTAGAGTTGGAGGCGAACTACCTAGCAAAAAGGTAAGCTTTTGCGAGAGAGCTAACGACTGGAGTATCATCATCAACGAGCGTAGGGACCAAGGAAGAAGAAGAATTCTCCATATTTTTCACAAAAGACCAAACATTTTTACTGCCTTTGGGACATTGCAGTATTTTTTGCCTTCGTTTTTGGTTATATAAAAATATGGTCCGACGAATATGAACATTGCAGGCCTACCTGACTTGTTTAAACTTATTCCGGTTTTCCTCAGTAGGGTTGGCTTTGTAACAACGGAAACTTACCTCTTTAACCCTGATAGCCTCTTTACAGCTCATATCAAACCATGCGTTCTCTTTAGGTCTGATGCTTTTTCCCTGTTCGGGATAGAAGTTCTCATTCCCAGAAGAATTAAATTTGTGAGCATATCAGCACTGGAATCTACGTCACTATCGAGGAAGCATAGTGACCAGTTAAAGATCCTAGGAGCTCTTTCTTTAACTGGGCTTTTTTGACAAGAGAAATCTGCGGATATGACACAGTCGTCAGATCGGCCTAGAGGCGATAATACACTTATTGTATATTTATCAGGGTCAGAGGTAAGGAACAAGTCAAGAGTGTTTTCTGTTTGGCCGTCAATGTCCGGAGTTCGAGTGGGCTCGTTGACCAGCTGATCGAGATGGTTAAACTCAGCAAAGATCTCAGCACACACTCCTTCGGGTGTTGTCTTGCTCGAATAGAGAAGCCAGGAAGAATTGTGTACATTGAAATCGCCCGTAATAACGATTTCAGTGCGAGGATACAAGGAAAGTCAAATTCGTTAGAAGTTGAAATCCTGCCCAAATTTGGGCTTCTATAAAGGAAACAGTAATGGATGATGTGCTTATTTACGGAAAATTTGAACCACATAAAATTAAAGAGAGGATTAAGATGAGAGCTATACTGTGGTTGAAATAGGTAAGCAACATCACTTCTAATATTAACGGCGAGGCCATGGTGGGAAAGGAATAGTGGCACTAAGTTATACCCTAAGTTATTACGGCTGATGATCGTTTGTGGCTGCCTAGTTTGGTTCCACTTTGACCCATCTCAAATTGAGAAGATTTGAGAATTCGAGAGGCAGTGTCTTGGAGAATGATCGGTAGGTACTGCTAAGCAGACAATGCCCCTTGTGGCACGAAATGAGAGGTATAATGCATACATTAGCAAGAACAATATTACTGGTGGTACTAGAAACTTCAGTTAGTAGGTACTCGATTACTAAAAAAAGTTCTTTAACTCGAGTAAAATCCAATTTTTAGAAAATACTTTTTTTTTCTTCAAAATTCATTTTTTTTTATTCATAATCACTTATAACTACTTATTACTAGACAAAGGAATTCAAACTAGCTTATTATCTAAAATCTTATATTTAACTTACTGGCCCCAACCGGGCGCTCTAAGCAATTCATAAGTTTCTTAAAATTAATGCCTTTCGGCCTATGAACTACTTGGTTTCTTGTTTTTTTTTTTTTTGTTTATTTACGTTTAAAATTGTTAGAAAAATTGGAAAACTAACACCATATCATTTTTATTTGTTTCTTACATGCTACTTAAAATTAGGTCCTTAAAAATAAAACTTAAGATTAACTAAAACTACCTATTCTACCTAACAACTACTTACAACTAGAACAACCACAGCAGCAAATCTCTATAATTTTTATTTCATTTTTTGGTATGCTTCGTTGCTTTTTGTTTTATTTCTTTTTTTATTTACTTTTTTTTTATTCTGTTTATTTCCTTTGTATATTTTGTATTTACCATCTGTTGTCTTTGTCAATGTGTGTGCCACCATGCCTACTCTACTTAAACCTAAACCCAAACCGTTAAACTAAAACAAGTATTTAAGCCAAGGCTCAAAACCCCACCCCGACTACTCATTGTCAAGTGCTGACTGAAGCCAATAGAACTGGTTCTCCTACTTCACCCTATCGGTTCGGTCCCGTTCGGACACAGCCCTACTGAACCGAAGGAGCTCTGCTCCGCCTTGTGCGAGGACGTCTCGACTGTAAAGGAGCCGCCGATCGACGGTTCTTCGCCTGACGTGGTAGATTAGCGACACCGCGAATCTGTCCTGTATCAGACCGCATCTATCTAAATAGAGGAATGCCTCTGGTGGAATGAAGCCGCTCAAGCGTGCACTATCAAAATATTCGTCGTTTGAATAGAACACCCCAAAGATCAAATTATTCGTCGAAGTCATAGCTCTCGCAATGTGACCCCGAACAAGTTTTATCACGAAATTGTCAATTCTGTTGATCCGAGCCTCGTTGTATAGAACCTCGTTGGAATAGAAAATACTTTCTCAGAAGTGATGCAGGCAGTGTCTCTATGTTTTTCTTTTTTTTTCTTTAATTTGCATTTAATATATTTAACAAAGCACCATCCATTACCCATCTTCCTGCAACATAAAAACCTACCGGCCAGCAGCTATAGAAGCCTAAACAACAATTAAAGCACTGACAACATAAAACGACAAAAAATAACCCTGAAAACGACCAGTGACTAACCACCCCACTTCCCATCGTTGTTCTAATGAGAATAGCTGTCGGCAAAATTTCTTCGTTGCCTGACATTGTTGCCCCCTTTGTTTAGCTATGGCTATGGCAATCGATGTGTCCACCACACCGATTGTGGACATTTCGTCCACCATGACCACCCCTGTACTTTCCTTGGATTCTTTTAATAGATTCTTATCGTTTACTTATGTTAACCTTTTTTTTCCAATTTTTTTCAATTTTGTTTCCTCCCTTCCGGTTGAACAGCACATGCAATCGTCCAGCTAAAATCCCTGCCATACCAATCCTGAGAAGGTATTGAAACTGAAAACATCCGGCCATCTACTATATTTCTCTTCCGGATATTTACATCAAATTACACACTTACTTTCCAATCTATGAACAAATACAATCAAACACGCAAAAAACATATAACTCTCTTCAATTCGGCTTCTCTTTCTCTCTTTGAATCTCACCCTATCCCGACATCAATGCACGATAAACTATATTGTTCGATGTAAGAAAGCTCGTCACGCTCGCATTTCATCTGCCAATAACTCAGTATGAACCTTCTTCCGGTATATGCACAAAATCTTGGGTCTAATTCCGTCCCGGCAGGGCTGGTCCGCTAGACGACACCATTCGAACCGAAGGTACACCGCCGACCGGCTTGGCTATTTCATGTTACAGAAGAAGAAGCGAGAGCAAAAAGAAACAAGAAAAAAACCAAACCCATCGCACCACACCAGGCGTTTGGTCGTGTTACATTTCCAACCCAATTGACCCCCTCTGCCACCCACTTCATCAGTCGTTTTCGACACCTTCATAACATCATCGTCTGTCGTCGCCGCCGTCATCGTCGTTTTCGTTAGCCAGCACAAACACTATCTCTATAACCACAACTACCAACAGTGCCTTCTTCGGTGCATTCGTATGTATTACATAGAAAGGCGTGTGTGGCCTTGACCTTGTTACTCTTGCAAAAGCTCTGCACTGCACACACTAAACGATACACGTGTAGGAAAAGAACATAACAAAATACTGAAACCGAACATTTATTCTGAAAAGGGAGATGGCCGAGCGGTTGGGTGTGGTAGGAGAGTGCACAAGTTACTCAAATAACAAATAACCCATACTCGCTTAAAACACCCCCAAAAAGCCTTAAAGGGTCTACATTACTAACACTATTGCATCGATTGATAAATAAATGTCTATCAACAACCCCTGGCAATGTCTACATGGACATGGTAACGGTACTTTAAATGAATTTTACATTTTGCAAACTCAGAGAGCTATCAAAATTCGAGAACTGAGGAGGAGAACGCCCTTAAAACCGAAGAGAAACTTAAGTTAATGTTAGTTTACAGCGACCACAGTTTCAACAGAATGTAATTGTAACTGTGGCATGGCTCTTAATTCAACGAAACGACACGTGTTCATCTCACTGCCGGGTGTCAAACTGTACCGGCTTATATCACTATCACTACTTCCCGGAAGTACTTGTTCTCTTTTGTTCCGCTCTTTACTTCTGTATTGTTAACAGACTCAAGTTTACATTTTACAAAACAGCACTTGTGCTGTTAACTCTCGAGTGCATTTACAGCAGAAAAGGGATTTTGCATACCAGTATGCAGTTCCTTCTCCGAGGATTATTATCGAAAGGGTTTGCTTTTGAGAATTACAAGTAAATGGCTTGCACTTGCACACACTAATCTCACGAAAAGCTCAATCAGAACACCCACACAAAGTTTTGGTAATGGATTGGAGAGCTTACATTACCGCTATGTACAAAGCTGGTTGCCAGCCAGACATTTTGCATATACATTACTGACTAGCGGTATATACATTGTTTTGTATGCAGTTAAGTTCAAATTGTTTTTTTTTTTTTGCTTTTTTGAAGTGGCACGTGTAACGGAATGCAATGCAGTACATTAAGGGAATGAATTGCAAGAGGAAAGATGACAAAACAACAAAGAGATAAAAAAGTTTCTGATAACGATTTTTTTTGTCAGTTTTGTTGTGCTTTGCTGTCGGTCGGTCGTTCGTTTAGTCGTGAGTAGGTGTTACAAGCTTTATAGGATATTCAGACTTCAAAGGCATATCCTCTTTGAGCCCTTTAGCCTCTATGGGGTCACCCGCAACACCACTTCACTCGTTCCCAAGAGTCCGACCGACCAATAATCCGACGCACTCAGCGACACACCGACAAATGCAGCGACACGGCCGGTAGCAGGCGGTTGGTGATGGTGGCTGTGGTGTCGGCATCGTCAATAGAGCGGCAGCTGAAGCTTGTGGTGGCTGGGGATGGTGTAATATTTTTCCTCGATTACTTCGTGTCCTAGTTTCAGTTTATCATATAGACGAACGGACAGACTGCGCCCGCCGCCGCCGCCTGCTGGTGACGATGATGATGATAATGAAGATGATGATTATGATGATGATAGCAAAGAAGAAAGAGAACGAGGAAGATGTAAGGAATTAGAGCGAACTGAAGAGACGTGGAGGAACAATTGTGTGACCACATTTTGATACACAAAGAATTTTATAGATGTGTATAGGACGATGAATAGGAGAACACGTATTCTTGCGTGTATGTGTTGCGCGTGCATTTAATGAATTGGGCTTTGAGAATCTTTAGTTACGTTAAGGGAACTGAATTCTTATCAGTTGTGGGACTTAACTTTTACAAAAAGAACGGCAGAAATGAAAACAAATAAGTTCTTCGGTATCTACACGATTGCTTTCAATCTTTTAACTCAGAAGTGGGATTCATGATGTAAAGTTAGAATAAGAAACTAGAGGAAAGCGTTTGGATGTTTGCTTTTTTGCGTTTTTGCTCACAAGTTATGAGAGTTTGGAGTTTACTTCAATTACTTTGTTTTCCGGAAAACTTAAATTAGAATAGTTACTGTAATATAGTAAAAGAAGAATCTGTCGTAATCAGTTTGAAAGGCTTGGTGGTTGGGAGAGTTTTCATCAATATACAGATGTCTGTCATCTACTGTACTTGTAAGTCTTTATCATAAAAGAGAAATAGCTGCTAGGAATTCATTAAGTTTGAACAAAAACACGGAAATGTTGAGAGAGTCCACAGCAGGAAAGAAATTTGGAATTTTTACCCGGCTCAAGGTCATCGAGCAAGAAGCCATGCCTGCAGAGATACACAAGGAAACATCAATGTACAATCGCACATTGTAGACTGTATAACGCCGACGACGAACAGTATCCCACTGTCAGGCAGGAACCATTCATTCGACACGACGATATCCAAGAATTCTGTGAACCTGACCCAGACTAAGTAAAATCGGCAATATCGTAGCTGATATCCAACAAAGCCGCTGAACAAAAGGGCCTAATTTTCGAGCTGTTCAAAGCAGCATTAAGACGTGGTCGCATCGCGATGAATGGAAACTGATCATTGCTAACCCGATTCTGAAGAAGGAAGATCCACTAAACTGCGCCAACTACAAAGGAATCAGTCTCATTAACATCGCGTGTAAGATACTTTTTGCCGTAATGTGTGAACGTGTGAAGGCTTTCGTCAACAATCTGATTGAACAAATTCATCTACCTAGGCTCCACTATTACCTCGGGCAATAACACCAGCTGCGTCAAGATCAGACGAAGAATAACGTTTGCTATTTCTTTTGATAATTTCCGTTTCTTTGGGCTAAAAAAGCAATTGAGTGTATCCTGCTTGAAGAAGCATAGACACTGACAAAATTGAATGAGATTAAAGTTCATCGGGTTCTATTTGGCCCCGTGTATATTGTGATGAATGGAAAAGAACAACATCGAGCTTTACGAGTTGTACACCGACACGGACCTAGCCAGGAAAGTCCAACGACACAGTTTTTGGTCATATAGAGCGGAGACACCAATGCTCCAGGCCGGAAAGCCTTCGTCACCATTCCCGAGGGACAAAGGAGTAGAGGAAGACCAGGGCTGCGTACTCAAATGGAAGAGAACCTTAGAAAGTGGCAGAAAAAAAACTGGCAACCAATTTTCTATCAAAAAATTGGCCGACTTCTTCTAATCGTGTGAACACGTCTTAACACACAATTTTTCTTATTTTTATTGGACGATTTTCGACAAATTTGTTATTGGATGAAATGCTTGCCAATGATATCGTTCAATTTTTAATCGGAAGACAACAAAACAACTGCTGTAGTTCAGAAGAATTAAAAAGAGTATTATTTTTTCTAAACAACGAGAATGGATAAAATGGTTAACGAGTTACTCAAAATAGGACAAAAGTTGAGAAGAATTGGACGCATGAGCTAAGTTTACAGCTTTTTCGGGAGATCGAGACCGGACAATTGTTGTAGGATGCAGGTTTTGACGTTTTTGGAGGCCGTCATTAGGATGCCCGTCAACGAATATAAGGCCAAATGGGCCAGGAAGCAAGTGACAATGTCTTGATCTCCTGGAAGTTTTCAAATCTATGTTGTTCTTAAAAAAAAAATTAAACTAAGTTCTACAATCGACCGAATCAACATCCTCTTTAAAACTGTTAAGTTTGTTGGTTTAGTTTTTTATTTATTTATTTTTTTTAAGTCGTGTAAGATCGGACTTTTCGTTAAAAACTGGGCAGACAAGACACAACATGTTTTCGAACAAAGACAAGAGGGGGAAAACGACCCAGAAGTCAAAGCAATTATGTTATTATAACATCATAAATTACTTTTAGACATTTCATTCTATATCCATAAATGTAAATACCCATCTGGTAATACTTTCAATTTTTAAATATTATGCTATAGTAACATTTCAGTCAAAGCCTACTAGGATTTCAATTTTTAAATATTATAACGTAATGACATTTTCTTCAATGTCTACTAGGATTAAAATCTGTAAAATTTAGTATAAAGCGGAAAACACAAAGCTGCTTTTCTGTTAGCGCTGACTCCATTAAGGGGCCGACCCATAGAATCCGTCAATCCGTCAGCGTCAACGCATACGTTGCTGCCAACGTATTTGCCGGATGGAACCGTCCCATAGAGCGCGTTGTAAACTTTGACAATATCATTTGTTTGATGTAAAAATTATTCCCAAAACCGCAAATCTGAACAAAAAAATTTAAATAAAAATATCAAGATCGAATCAAAATTATTTTTTTGCACATAATTTTGATAATTCATTGCTTTTCCT
>CAKKXW010000003.1:59273859-59430879 GCA_920937365.1 Sphaerophoria rueppellii
CCCCTGTCGAATACATGCGACTCGCGACATTGACAGTATCACCCCAAATGTCATATTGCAATGTGAGAGTTCCGATCACTCCGCTCGTTGCATCACCAACATTGAAACCAATTTTCAAATAAATTCGAATTCAAATAGTTTTTCATTGAAAGAACTAACCACCAACTGCATGGATTTCGAAAATTCAAATAGTGCATAAATATGATGATTCCTAACACACCGATGGAGCGAATCTAACCCGCTGGCTGCCATATACGTGCTGCCCATTGTCTTGATCTTCTCAATACACTGGAATTCTGGACGAGATAACTGTTCGTCAATGTCTCCGATTAGTTCGTTGAGCACTCGTAAATATTCCTGACCACCCATGTAGCTTTCTTCGTAGATGTCATCGAAGTTAACAATGCTGGCGAAAATGATGGCGACATTTCGATGATTCGCCGAGTATTTACCGTAATTTTTCAAATGTTCTGCAACAGATTTCGGCATTATGTTATGCAACAACAGTTCTACTTGGTTCTTCATATCATGCACTCTGATTTTGTCTCGCTTGGCAACTTCATTACGATAAAATGTGACTCGATAACCGATTTCAAGTTCCCGGTTGAGGAGCCATACAAAAATGAGCAGCAACAAAACATCAATGTAGATCTCATAAAAGTATTGACTAAACCATTTGACTTCATCCTTAAGTATTCTCTCGCTTGGTGTCAAAATTGTTCCATTCGTAAGACTATTCTGATTTTCCTGATCTATCATTTGGATATAAAAAATAACGATAAAACCGATGGTCCCTAAAAGTGCCAAAATGTTGCGCATCCAGAAGTTAAGTTGTGTGAAATTGCAGAAGTGCACAATGGAAACAAAAATCAGGAATCCATAATGGTACTCGAATGCTTGAAGCTTGTTCAGGTCGAGGAGAGCATAATGAATTATGATCAAGACAACTGGCATTGTCAAGAGAAGTGCTAAACATATGTGCCATGGATACCAGCTGGAGATGGCTGCGAAGATTCGTTCAGTCGTTTTGTCTGTTGAAATTTTTCGGCAGCATAATTGTCGGGAGCAATACATTAAAGCGAACAATTGAGTGCTCGCGAAAATAGAAAAAATCACCAACCAATAGTTGGAGTACGCGGCTGTATTCGGTGATACTAGAAGAAGTGAAACTGCAACGCAAAAGTACACTACAATGCTGATAAAGATGTCGAGGCAGGTATTGTAGCCTGGCCTGGCAAGCGTTCGTGGGCCTTCATTTTCATTTTCGGTGCCAAATCGATGAGCATTCGAACGGAATACTCTCTCCATTTGTTCCGATTGAAAGAACAAGGTGAATCGCTTGAGCGGGGGTCTAAGCAAGTGGATCTCCTGCGATTCAGCATTATCTCGAAAACAGCGTAGCAATTCGACATCGGCTTGACTTTGCAGAAATTGGAGGAATTCCGCTAACGGATAAGCAACAGGCCGTGTTGGAATTCCTGGCATCGGAATAGGAATTTGTGCTTTACGCAGATTGAAGTTCACTAGTGAACTGTTATAGTATCCACCATGCAAAATGGCAGTGTTTTGATTATAGGCATGAATCTGGTTTTGTAGGTAATTCTCATAATGCAACATGTCAGATCGAAATTGGTTAAAAGGTGCTGAAACCATTCGAGGAGTAGTTTGAGCAGTTGCTGTTGTTTCATGTTCCGCTGGAGTGAATGTGGACATACGTAGTCTTCGCTCAGGGTCATTCCGGTTATCAGTGATAAACGACGAGTAGCTTGCAACTGGCGTTTCGATCATCGTCGTTGGAGATGTATGACCTTGCCGCTGTGGAATATTGGGCTTGGATGCGCAATCCGTGGTTTTTGTAAGCAACGGAATTTGCTGGTTGCTGCCATTTTGTTCAACGTTTGTGGCGGTTACATCCGGAGGTGGTCGATTATCACTCGACTGATCGGTGCCTGTAATATCCTTGATTTTTCTAATAATATTCAGTAAACCGATATTTTTCACTCTTTCTGTGGTTGGTGTTGTTCCAGTGTTCGATAAACGTTCGTCTTCTTGGTCTGAATCCGAACTGTTGGGAAGAGATGAGATTAAGTATTTGAAAATGTATTGGGCTGTATTTCTTAAGGCTGAAATATTGGCACTTACATTTTGAGCGATAAAAATCGCTGGTGGTGGTTTGAAAGTTTAGGCGATGGATTCAGTGAATCCGATATTTCTTGGACAAATGGCGTGCCTTGCGGAACACCAATTACATTGCTTTGGTTCGTCAAAAGCTTGCCATCGTTGTTTTGAAGAAGCGGGATATGTGTAAAACGACTTGAAGTCTCTATGAGACTGTTTTTTTGCGACAGTTGCTTCTTACGTCCCGTCACAAAATACGTTCGTTTATCTGATAAGAGATTGTAAACTATCCGATACTAACAAGTACTAAACAAACTTACCCATGACCTCCTCGCCCTCTTCTAAAAGAAAATCATCTCCCAAATAATTCCGGGTCGCTTCAGAGATGTGAACTTGTTCTGGCTTCCCAGATGATTCCATTCTTGGTTGCAAGAATAAATCAATTTTGAAAGTAATTTGTTAAAAATAAACTTACAAATTAGCCATTTTTACATCATTGCTCCATACGTCAAACTTTACCCTCCGAGTTCCGACAATACCACAAAATACAGTGCCCGTGTGAATACCCACTCTCATCTTTATAGCCTCATGCTCTTGCGCTACAAAATATTGCATAGCATAGACCATCTCCAATCCCAACTCCACACAACAGTGAGCATGGTCCGGCCTTGGATCGAGACACCCTGAAACGCAGTAGTAACAGTCTCCCAGAGTCGCAATCTTCTCACATCCACTGAACGTACATAGATCATCGAATCTTTTGTAAAGGTCATTCAACAACTCAACCAACTGTTCGGCGGTTTTTTTTGATGATAGAGTAGTGAAGCCAACAATGTCAGCAAACAAAATGCTCACATTATGGATTCTGTGCATGTAAAATGGCCGAAAAAGAGATTTAACATCATATAGTGATCCTAGCCTCTTGATATTAGTTTCTTCTACTAGTTGTGGCTGCTCAATTCCGCTCTCATTCAGCAACATGTCAGTTACTTTCGGTGGCATCATACAATGAACCATATTCTCCTTCAGTTTTTTCTCCATTTCCAAGTGCCGTCGAACTAACAGATTCTGACCGATCTTCATGAACGTTCCACGTCTGCGTACAGTTTTCATTACATGTACATGAAGCGCCATCAAATGCACACTGAACTGCAAAAGTATGCGAAGTATCAGAATGAAGTTGTAAAATGCGGGATTGGTTCCATGCACTCCTATATTGCCTGGCACAAAACTACTAAGCGTCTCAAAGAGTATTGAATATGAGACAGCAATGACGACTCTAATCCATAGTTCCATTGGTATGCATGTGTAGATGAGAAGTAGGATTTCTAGGCACAAGGCGAAATGGCCTAAGGGACTAATTGTGGAGCCGGTGAAACTAAGAAAACTTAGTCCAAGCGTACAAAGAACAATGGCTGTTAATACTGATATCAGATGGTAATGAGCCCGATACATGTTTGTATTGGTGAACCATAGGGCCATAATTGTTATAATCGCTAAAATAATGGACGGCCATAAGAGTTCAATTCGAGTTTCTGGGTTAATATCTCCGATCAAAAAGTAAATGCACCACGTTATTGTGCAGAACAATATGTACAAAAGTGAGAATCTGAAAATAAAAATGTTCAAACAACTTTTGAATGAAGGCAAAAAGAATTTACTCACCGGTATACTGTTCGCATTTCTGGAAAAATACTTCTCAAATATTGTTCTTCAAGCTCAGGTGAGTCGAATTTCGGATTCAACCAAGATCTTGGAGCAGCTCGTTCGAATGCAATTGGCAGCGAAACATTGAAACACGGATGCCTTCGTTTGGTTTCAGTAAAATAGAATTGAATATCATCTGTTGAATTTATTCGACTATCGGTGACTAGATCTCCGGATGGTGGTGTTGTCTTAAAAGTAACTGGTGTTGTATTAAGCAAGAATGGCTGCTGTATTGAATAATGTATTAGGTTAAGCTTGAATTGCCTATAAACATGCTGTTTTTTTATTTAATTTCTGCATAAGACTTTCGACATACAAACATATAGAACCAGGTTCCAGAAAATTCATCAAATTATGTGATAAATCTTTATTTCCATGCAACTCCAATTACTTGGAACTGGAAGCGTTTTCTAAATTCAAACTTAACGAACTCACTATGGAATTGGAATGCATACCCACTTCTCCAGATAGTTGATCATTTTCAGGCATTTTGCTGTTTTTTATGGCTTTGATGAAAATATATTATCCGATCATAGACATCTATTTTTTCAAATGTCAATTGAGTTAATTGAATTGAAGTAAAACAATATCAATTACTGCAAATTTTTGAGATATATAGGTGGATTGAAGATTTAAAAAAAATTAATTGAAATTGAAAACTTCGACAAGGCTTAAAAAATCGTAAGAATTGAAGTGCCATTTTTGTTTATATTTTTGTCTTATTGACTGGACATCAAAAAAATATCAAAATAGCAAAATGTTTAAAGAGTGTTTTTTTTTGTTTATGTTGACAAATTTTGTACAGTTCATCTCAAGTCAAAAAGGAGCTCCAATCACTGCATCTAGTACCGGATTATAAAAATGTATTTCAAAGGTTAGTTATAAATAATATTGGAAATATGTAATTTTTTTCGCTGATGGCGATAAGTGATAATAGCTTGTGTATTGTAAAAGATAAAATACGAAATTTATTTTAATACAAATGCAAATAAAATGTTCACTAGGGCGTATACGTGTTTTTTTTAAATATTTTTTTCATTTAATACTCTTCCCTTACTTTATTTTCTGAATCTAACGTTTTTTGTAGTTGTTGGGTGTTGTAGGATCTGGTGGCGTATGCTGTAACTCTTCCTACACACCAAGTGCTTACTTAACCTCCTCGTGGTAACCAACGGGTACTGATTATATCTCTTGCGAAACTTATAAGCGCGGGTGCAAAACGGAGAAACAGAAGCACATTATCAACGAACCAACAAATTTGGAGGTTAGTGCGAGGGGCTAACAACCTCCACAGTAAAACACTAAGAAGAGTCGATGGGGGCTTCTTTAAAATCAGACCCAAAGAACTTTTGGAAATTTATAAACTCAAAGAAAAAATGTGACAGTTATCCTATTAACTTCACTTATAATAACTTAACCTTGACCACTACTTCTGACATTTGTGCCGGTTTTGCAAAAAATTATAGTCAATCTTTCATTGATTCTCCTGTCGTTGTTGTTGTCGTTATCTGAAAAACTGCCCCCAAGTGTCTTTTAATAGTATTACAATAGAATATAATAAAACCTTAGAATTTATGTCTCATCTTAAAGAAGACTATTCTGTTGGACCAGATGGAATTCCACCCGTAGTTCTTAAAAAGTGTAGGTCAGTCTAAGCACTTCCCTTGCGTAATATTTTTGATCTTTCATTCAAATCAAGTAAATTTCCTGCAGTATGGAAGAGTGCCTTTATAACTCCCGTTTATAAAAAAGGTGATAAAAACAATATCTGTAATTACAGGCCGATTTCTAAACTCTCATGTATTCCATGTTTGAGCAATTAGTGTGTGACAATTTGGCATTCAACTGTAGGAATATTATATGCTATCAACAGCATGGCTTTATGCAGAAACGATCCACGGTGACTAATCTGGTTATTTTTTTAAATAAATGTTTAGATGCTTTGGAATGTGGCCAAGAAGTAGATTGTGTTTACACGGACTTCTCGAAGGCTTTTGATCAACTTTCTCATGAAATCATCAAGTTTAAATTGAACTCTTACGGCTTCCCACTTTTTTTAATTTCATGGATTGTCTCTTACCTTGAGAATAGATCTTATCAAGTTAAATTCAGAAATACTTTCTCTAAATCATACTTGGCTAAATCAGGTGTTCCGCGGGGGAGCCATCTGGGGCCACTTCTCTTTATATTAGCTATCAATGATGCACCGTTATGCGTAAATAATAGTGAAATTCTCATCTTTGCTGATGATATGAAGATATTTAAAAATATAACTTCTGCAAATGATCACATTTTACTTCAAAATGATATTAACCGCTTTACATTATGGTGTGAAAAGAACAGTTTAAATCTTAACCCGATAAAGTGTCAAAACAATGACCTTCTCTAAAAAACGTTCACCTTCATCTTATGACTATGTCATTTCAAACCACACTTTAGCTCGCGTTTTTACTGTTAAGGACCTAGGAGTTCTTTTTACACATAATGTAGATTTTTCTGAGCATAGTCAATAAAGCTAATTCTATGTTAGGTTTTATTAAGCAATGGGCAAATGAATTCCGGGATCCTAATGTCACTTGTGCTTTGTACAACAGTTTGGTTCGTCCCAACCTTGATTATGCATCGCAAGTGTGGTCTCCTTTATATGATATTCATATTGAAAGACTGGAATCTGTGCAACGGAATTTTACCCGTTTTTTGTTAAAAGGGTTGCAGTGGATTGATCCCCTAAATACCCTTCCATACGAAAATCGTTTGTCAATCCTTAACATGCAAACACTACAACACCATATTCACCGTACTAATTATGGAAAGCATGAGCCTTTGACACGTATGGGTAGACTTATAAACTGGAACTCAAAACTTTTTGATTTTAATTTAAGTAAAATTCAACTCAAATTAATTTTGAAAACCAGTGTTCCACTTTCTTAATGTTTTATGTTGATTTTGTAATGTTATTTTTTTCTTTATTTTATGTTAATTATTTATGTGTGTTGTGTTATTTGTTTTAGTTTCGTTATGTGCTTACTAACAACTAACACCACACTTAGTGATGAGCCGGTGGTATAACACAGTCCCTGTGTTGGCAAACCATTGGTCGTAATATGGTGCTTGCTATTAGTCTATGCGACCAATTCTGATAGTGTGAGAAAAAAAAACAAAAGTTATGAGAGAGATGCCAGCCTCGCATAATGACCCCCCTCTTATGGTAACCAGACCCGGAACGACAACGGACTATTGGGAGTTTGTACCTGGAATATAAGAATACTTTATACTCCAGGTGCAACTCAGAAACTTGAATCTGTCCTCTCACAGTATAAGGCAGACATTACTGCGATCCAGGAAATACGATGGATAGATCAGGGATAGTGAAAAGAAAAAATTGCGACATTTATTACAGCTGTCATCAAAAAATGCACATATTTGGATGCGAATTCGTCGTGGGGAATCAGCTTAGATTGAAAGTCATGGATTTCAAGCCAATTAGTGATCGCTTGGCTGTTATCCGCACCAAGGCCACACTACAAAGCATCAGTATAATATGTGCACACGCCCCTACCGATGATGCCGAGGAGTCAAGCAAGGAAGATTTGTACGACCTCCTGGATAGAGCCTACGGATCCTGGTCCAGAGTATGACGTCAAAATCGTACTCGGAGAGTTCAATGCAAAAATCGGTAAGGAAGACATTTTTGTCGGATAAGTTGGAAAGCACAGCCTCCACGAAGTGACAACAGGTAACGGCTTCCGACTAATCGACTTTGCTGCAGATCGTAAAACGGTGATAAGTAGCACTAGATTTCCAAGATGAAATATCTACAAAGCAACCTGGCGATCTCCGGATGGTCGAACCATTAACCAAATCGACCATATGCTAATCGGCGCAAGGCACGCATTCAACATCTTGAACGTGCGCACTTTCCGAGGAGCAAATGTCGACTGTGACCACTTTCTGGTAGTGGCTAAGTTTAGAGCTCGATTATCGAACGACTAACAAACAAGTGCGGCCTCAAGGAAGAAGTTCAACATCGGTTGCCTTGGCATTCCGGATAATGCCAGAGACTACAGTGAGCGCCTGAGTGAGTGACTCTTCGCCGTACCCAAAAATACCACAGATGCCAACACCTTGTGGAACCAATATCGCGAAATAATAAAAAATGTAGCCGAGACAACCATAGGTTACCAGCCACCCCCGACAAAGGAACAGTGGTATGATGATGAGTGCGCGTTATTGAAAAGAGAGGCGGAAAATGCATGTCTGCAGATGCTGCAACGGAAAACAAGAGCAGCAAGAGAAAAGTATCGAATAAAAAGGAGAAATGAGAAAAGTACCCTGCGAAGGAAAAAAAAGAGAATCCACAGTTTCTCAGCTCAAAGATAAGAAGATTCTCGGGCAAAGAACAACACCCGGCGTTTCTTTAAAAGGTCGAAGCAATTAGCTTCGGGTTTCAGAACCGGGACACAGGCTCTTCGAAACAGTAAAGGAAACCTAGTCAACGAAGCACAGGGAATTGTAGATGTTTTTAAGCAGCACTTCGAACAGCTCTTGAATGCGCAAAATGTCGAGCGAGCTAATGACGAAAGAGAAGCAATACCAATCAATGAAGACCCAGCCCCAGCCCCCAGTGTAGAGGAGATAGAACGAGCCATCCAAAAGCTAAAAAAATAACAAGTCCGCCAGGTCGGATGGCATACCTGCGGAAGGCTTTAAATATGAAGGCGGTGTTTAGATAAACCCTATGCACCAGGTCACCACCAAAGTGTGGGAGGTAAAATGCATGCCCACTGACTAGTCAATAAGCTCCATATGCCCTATCTACAAAAAAGGTGATCCGATGTCAAGCAGAAACTGCTATGGCATATTCCTGCTTAATGTTGCATACAAAATCCTATTCAACGTACTGTGTGAGCGTCTTAATCCTTTCTGCAACACAATAATCGGCACGAACCAGTGTGTTGGCTAGTTAACTTCCTTTGCATAAAACATTTGCGGCATTGATGGATAATCTTTCGGATAAGATCTTGGCTCCCCATTATCCAAAATTCCTGTCGTACAAAAGTGAAGGTATCAGAGATACCAGAATGCATAGCGTAACGGGTACAATGGTTGGCACCTTAAGCATTTTTTCACTTTATTTTGCGAATTGCTCTCACATTTAAAGAGTGAGTTATATGTTTCGTATGTCAAATTAAAGCTTAGAGAATTTCTAACTTGAATATTATCATAAGAAAATGTTGAATAAACAAAAAATCTTATAAGAACTTCAAAATAGGAAAAGCCTGCGAAAAGGCACAATCACTGGCACCAAGGTACAATTGTTGGTGAGAATTGCAACCGAAGATATTCCAGAGTTTTATATAATAAGATTCGACAAATAAATAGAACAAATATTTTATTTGAGTCAAAGAAAAAAATAATATTTGATGTTATCAAACAGCTTATTGAGAACGAGTGAAAAATAAAAAAATAAAATATATTTACAAAAGACTCACAACAAGTTTTGATCAAAATGTTTAAAGTAGTTATATACATGTTAAATTACAGTAACTAACAGTTGGCACCCAAGGGTACAATTGTTGGCACCCTTAAAAATGAGAGAAATACCATTGTTTTTCGTAATAGCTAGCTATTTTGATCAAAATTTTGTTTAGAAAAGAACTTTTTACTATAACAAAATCACTTCATTTACCTAACGCAAATAAAAAAAATTAAAATTATATTTCATTAAAAAATCTCTAACATACATTTTAAATTTTAAGTTGTTTTTTTAATTGCTCTATAATTTATTTAAAGACATTTAAACATATGTTTCTGTCGGTGTAGTCTTATGAAACAGGAATACATACAACAAAAACCGGTACTCAAAAAATGGTTATTAACTTTAAAAACTTAAAAATCTCAAATTTTGTTAGTAACGTATTTTTTAGTTTTCACTCCTTTTAAAAAACTTCTTAACTAATCTAGGTGATAAAGTTAATCAAGTGCAGTAAGTGGTTCGCGAGATAATGGAGGCCAAACATACCTGCGTAGGTATGCAGTAAATAAAGAGGGGTTGATTCGATTTTGGGGGACATGGAAATATGCAAACATTTAAAGTTCACATTAAAATACACCTTTCTTGGAAGTTAAAAATTATAATAAATACAATATTATTCAATTATTAAAGCATGCTGATTGTTTTCTTCTGCATATTTGTGTCTTTTTTGTCCCATTTTTCAAACTGAAATCAACAACTGATACGGGGTACAATTATTGGCAGTCACTAAAATACAATTATTGGCAGTGTCAATAACTGATGCCCCATAGCACGAATCATTGGCACCCCCCTGTCAATAGTTAAACCACAACTTTATATTGGACCAATTATTGGCAAAAAAAAACAATTGAAAATATTTAATTTATTATATTTCTATATTTAAAAAATAAATGTTCATCCAAAAACTTAAAAAAATCGAAAAACAGACAGTTACAAAATTTAGTCTCCTTAGCGGGAACACTGTATTTTGCACGAATTTAGAACGACTTTACTTTTCTACTGATAAAACTAAAATGAGATTGAAATAATTCTCAATAAAAATGCAGAATTGTAGAAAATTGATGCATCTTATGAAAAAATATGATTTTAAGTTCCTAGGTATAGTAGTTTTTCGTAAGTTCTTAATGTCATGAGGGGTGCCAATAATTGATACAAAAATTGGGGATGCCAACCATGGTATCCGTTACGCTATATCGCTGATGTATATCTGTAATAATAAGATTTGAAACTGAATTATATTTTGTTAAAATAATAGGGTGTTTAATATTAAATGAAACAGATGCCGACTTTATTCGTCCACCAACGCGAAGCAATCCGTCATTATCGAGAAATGCTGAGTACCGTAGTAATTTAAGACTTTTTGTTTTGGATATCATCTGGGTACGAATTACATTGAATAAAGTTCAAAAAGCTAATTTTGCGTTTCGAATTTCTGGATTTTTAAGTCCCTGAGAAACCCTAGCGGATGGTTGCTTTAAATTAGAAATAAATCGTCTTACTTAGGTAACAGCTCTCAGTAGACGAAACCAAGATCAGAATCTTTTGATGAGATCGTTGAAGACATGATAATCAGCAGCTCGTTATCCAAGGATTTTGGAGGTAAGTCAGATTTTGGCCATCGCTCATCAGGTTCCGATAGCCAAGCTGCACCGTTCCACCAAACTGGCTGCTGAAACAGGACTGAGGGTGACACGCCTCTTGACGCACAATCTGCGGGATTCGATTCCGATAGAACATAACGCCAACAATGTCTTGTTAAAATTTTTGCTGCTGTGCGGTTTGCGACAAAAATGTCCAGCGACGAGGGGGCAATGAAAGCCAGTGTAACACTGTTTCCGAATCACACCACGCAATTATTCTATTTATTTGGAAAATTTTCATAGATGATTTAACAAGGACTATTAACCGTGATAGCAAAAGGGCACCGCAAAGTTCAAGTCGTGGAATAGACACCGGTTTCACAGGGGCAACTTAAGTTTTTGCAGCACCGATTGTTATTTTAACTGTACTGACAGAATCTTTTGAAACAGCATAAACAACGGCGGAATAAGCGAGTGACGAGGCATCCGAAAAGCCATGGAATTCTATTTCATCTTCGGGTGAAAATATATTTCGCGGAACTTGAATTTTTTTCAAAACATGATAAGTTTTCGCGATATGATAGCCATTGCAAAATATGGAACTTGACTGTGAATTTAGAAAAGTCATGATATTGAGGAAAGGGGGCGGGCGTAACCGTACCTAGGGATACTAATGACTAAGAACCTGGACATGGAGAACCACTTTAACGATAAGCTTGCAAAGGCTAAGACCGCAGTCACTGCCACGTGGAACAGGTGTTTTTCGAACAAAAATATTAGACATAGTGCCAAATTTCGAGTCTTTGAAGCAGTTTCAGAAGCCATCATGTTATACAGGGTGATTCACGAGCGTTGTGCCAAAAAGCTAGACCGTGTAGGTTGAGTTGAGACAAGAAAAAAAACGTATGAAAGGGGGTGTATTCCTCCCGTTTAGCCGGGAGGGGCAATTTTTTGAAAAATTAACTTATTTTATTAAGAAAAATGTTAAAAATCAACGATAAATTGTGAGTATTTGTTTTGTAAATCAGAATTCCTTTTAAACCGACGTTCTATCGAGTACAGGCGCGATATTGTAGCATCTAGAGTCCCTACGAAACTTGGTCTAGGCGTTTTAAACGGTAACGATACAATGTATTTTCGATCCAAATCTCGATAATGTTTTACGGAAGTGTTCTTCTGCTGATCATTCAACGTAGTTAATGCTGAACGTGAATTAACCTCCTCTAATTCACAAAACCTTTGTACAAGATTATCTACATCAATCGAAGATTGAAAACTCGATACCCGAAAGTCTCGACTGTCTATATCCAATAATTCTCCAGAAATTACCCATCCAAACGAGGTCTTTTTAGCAATAGGTTTACTGGGTGGTCCAACCGTCAAACCACCTTATCTGCTTCTAAAATCGACCAGACCTTATCCGCTCCGAGAATAACATCCACGCGGCTATTGATGTTAAATTTAGGATCAACTAGGTCTAAATTTCGAATGCATTCCCAAGTTGATTTATCAAATGATTTGGAGGGTTAGTTTGACGTTAATTTATTGAGAACGAAAACATCAACTGATAATTGGGACGATGACAAACCTGAAAGAATCAGTCGAAGATAATCCCATAACAGGAATTCGGGCATAGGTTCTTTTTAGACCAAGCTCCTGAGCGAATGACTCCGTAATAAGGGAGCTTTGAGAGCCCGTATCTAACAGAACACGAACATCAATCATATCATTCCATTTGTTTTTCAGTTTCGGCAGAACAGTTGGCAAAATAGGCTGCATACGAAGATTGAGCTTCATCGTATAATTATTCATTAACGAAGCCACATTGTTTGGATTTAAAGACAAACTTGACGTTGATGAATTTGAGGATGTCAGGGGTGCTACAGTTAATGATGGCCTTCATCTAGGCGAACAAGATGATGGTGACGAGCCTTGCAAACACGACAACGGAAAGACGACCGACATCTCTTTGACGAGTGACCTGACCGTAAACAGCAAAAGCAAACTGAATTAGTTTTAGTAAATGGTCGTCTAGAAGGTATTTCTAATTCTATAAATTTAGAGCACTGAAACAATTGATGAGAATCTTTACACATTGGACATTGTGATTTGAGGTTCGAAGATTTAGAAACTAATGCTCGAATAGGACCTGAATGTTTTCCACGCGATGTGGTCGAACGATTAGGAGATTGACAAGCTCTCAATGCATCGTAGCGGATTTCAAGGAATTCAATAAGATCTTAATGGAAGCGTCTTCGCGAGATCCGATTTCTCCTGACCAAGCTTGCTTAGTGTCATTGTCTAGCTTATTAAGCAAAATGTATACAAACCATGGATCATGACCGGTTTTATTTAACGCATGTAACCCACGAATAAGTTCGTCTGCTTTGTCGGTAATCTTCCGAAGATTTTGCGTATTTAAAAGACTCATAGAAGGAAGCGATAAAAACATTTGGACAAACGATTGCACAATCAAATTAACTTGATCAAAGCGTCTTCCAAGCTTATCCCTTATCCCAGGCTTCAGTGTAATTAGCATCCGAAATTTTGATATGCTGAACAAGATCAGCCGCTGTTCCACTCAACACCGATTTTAAATAATGGAACTTTCGTGTTGCCGACAGATTTGGTTTGGTATCGATCGAAACCAAAAATAAATCGCGAAAACTTAGGGATTGTAATCGGAGGCAAATTTATATTTCCTGTATCACTAGTCGAAGCGTCTAGAACCTTCATCAGGTTACCTTGTTGATTAACCATGAGTTCTAGCATCGCGGCTTGGTTATTAGGCATTGGATTTTCAACCAATTGTCTCTCCCGAATAGCCTTTTTAAGCCCCGCATGAGCTTCGAAATATTTTGCTTCATAAATCCCGAAGTCATTATAATACACCTGAAAATCTTCTTCCTCATCCACGTGTTTGAGGCACTCGTAGTGAAGTGTGGAATACTCACTGCACGCTTCTTCAATTCTATTTAATCGTATTTCCAATATCTCCAATGTTGTAGAAGCTTCGATTGTGGATATATAGTCAACCGCGCGAGTTATACATGCCTTGGCATTACCACGTTTTTGCTTGAGTACATTCATTTGGTACGAAGAACAAAAAAAATTGTTCAATTTTAATCGAGGAATAAAAAGTTCAAGGAAAAAAGCACCACGGTAAAATGCGCTACCCCAAATGCAAGCAAAAAATCATCAATAACACCATGTTACAATTGAAAGAGTTTGATACAGTTAATTTATAATTTAAGTCTGATAACGTTTTCAGTTAATCAGGTACCGCACAATCAAATTTTAAAGTACACGAGGTTCATTTTTCTTCCTCCAATCAACTATGAGCAAAAAAAACAAATTTGATTAATTATAGTTCCTCCAGCAAATATTGTAATAGTTTCAAAACAGCTGAGGACCATCAATTATATCGCCAATTGCGAAACAAATGTGTAAGTCTCATCAACGTTCCCCAAGGTTCTATACTTGGACCGCTTTTGTTCTCGGCATACGTTAATGACATTCCCAGAATAATTAACTATGGGAATGTGCAAATGTTTGCTGATGACGTCCAATACCTCCAGAGTTCATCTCTGGGTCTCATAGAAAACTGTGTTAGCAACATCAATGACAACCTGTCTTCTATTCACAAATGGTCTAACGAATGTGGTCTAATTCTTAATCCCCTTAAAACCAAATGGTTAGTAATCTCACGGAATATGGTTGACCTTTCCTATTTTCCCACAGTGCTCCTAAATAATGTTCCAGTTGAATACTTGCAGACGGTCAAGAACTTGTGAATCTGCTTTAATGTGGTTGGAAATGGAAAGACATATGGCGCTCTCAGGACCCTAACAATATCAAAAAAATGTACATCAATTGAAACTAGAAAAATGTTAGCTAAAACCCTTGTTGTTCCAATCCTGACGTACGGATGTGGAATCTTCTTCAACTTGGATTCTGTGTGTTTAAGAAAGATGACAGTTGTGCTCAACAATAATATTCGTTATGTATTTAAGTTACGTCGTTACGACCTTATCTCTATCTTGTACGGTATAAATTTCATCAACTTTTTAAACCAAAAGACTCTTACTCATATCTCATATCTGAGCAACAGTTCTTCAGAAGAATAGATTAACTTAAATTATTCAAAAAAACTTTTTCGAATAACTGTCCACCTTGTAGATACCTTTTATTTGTCAAATCATTAAAATTAAATCTTTTATGTTCTCAAATCATTAAAATTGATGTAATGGCGTTATTGGGGATAGTTCTATAATTGTTACTTCTTCTTCTATTTATCTCTTTCTCTTTTCATTCTCATCTTCTATCTACTTCCTCTACAATCTATCTTTCTACCTATCTATCTACGTCTTTATTTTTATTTCTGTTTCTTACTTTTTTCGTTTTTAATATTAACTTTTAATTTTAGATATTTAATTTACTTTTATTTTTTCAAATATAATTTTCTAATGCCCAGTTTCATAAGCAAACACAAAAAGTACTTCTAGCAAAATTCTTTTTAAATTTTATCAGACACTTAAATCTTTTGAGTTTCACCAACTTAAAATGGGAAATTTCAGGGAATTTTTTGTCAAAATTGACATCCTTATGAAAATTGAAAATTGTGTGAGAAAAATGAGAAAGCATTATTTTCAGTTTTCAAAATATTCAATGACACTTTTAAAATTTAATGATTCAATGGGCATTAAGTTCTAAAGGGTGTTTAAAATTTTGTTAATTTAAAAAAACCCTTGGTGAAACCAAAAAATCTCATTTTACGTTTTAAAATCCTGTTAAATATTTAAAAGTCGTCTATGAAATTGGGCATAAATGTTTTAAAATACGAATGTCCTTTTATTACCATCCTAAGCAAGGCTTAATTATCTAAAAGATGTTTATCTTAATATAAAGTTCTTTTAAATAAATAAATAAATAAATAAATAAATATGTTTTTAAACTGGTTTCAATAAAGAATCCCAGATCGAAGGACCAATTTTATGATTAAGATCGCAACAAAAGAAAATCAAATGTTCAGACAATTAAATTGCAATTAACTTTCACAGTTTAATAATAATTACTATATTAGCTTTATTCATCAATATACTTATCGTTATCAGAAAAGGTGTTGTCTGGGCTGTGGCGTCGATCAAAATGAACGAGTTTAGGATTTTAGGTACGAAAAGCGCAATAAGAATAAACTAATTTGCAGCGAGAGAGCAACATATTCACCACACAATTGATCATTAAACAATAGAGTATTACACAAGTAAATTACAGTGGTGTCAAAAAGAAATGGTTCGTCATTAAATTACAGAAAAAATTGACAAATATTAACAAAATAAATTATACAATTAAAGGTAATTACAAATCAAATGAATCTTAAACAATGAGTTTTCCTCGTCGCCAACTATTATGTCTTTTATTAATAAATGTAAGTAAATATATAATTCAGTATTAATTCAATATTGTAAAAGTTAAATTAAACAACTTTGCTCTTCGAAAACTATTCAACCAGTGATCTTTATTTTCTTAATCGAGCTTTAGACTACACATTGGTTTAACGCATTGCAAGTACATACAATATCGGATGAGTCGATTACCCGTTGTTTCTTATAAATAAGTCATACGATTCTTACAAAACAGCACGAAAAAGAATAAATGAGTATACCTACGGTAATTTAATACATAGCATAAGGTAATCTCTTAGAATTAATGTACACTGCGGTTACATAGATTGATGCTAGTTTAATATGAAAAACCTACATTTCGGCCATACCTGACATTAAATCGACTCGATTTTAATTCGTTTTTTATTATTTTTTTTTTAATATTTTAATGCAAACGAACTTTTCATGTTATGTTATCATTAAAAAATGATTCTTAGAATGTAAGGGAAGAATGGAAGTTTATGACATATTACGAAAACAAAATAGTTTTATCGAACTACCGAATTGTGTTGATATATTTCGTATATTTATTTTTCCACCTCGTAAGGCTTCATGTTTTGCGGGCAGCAAATGCCTTCATAACGTGTTCTTGAAAATGTAAATTTTCTGGATCCTTTATTCTGTACCGGTCATTAAGCAAAACTTGTTCTACTACGTAAGGGCCCTTGTATTTTGGGAGAAGTTTTTTGTTAACGCCAGCAGGAGTGACAACATTTCTTATGACAACGTAATCCCCTACATTGTATTGATGTGGTTTCTTGTGACTCTTATCGTAATAAATTTTATTAACTTCTTGACTGTGCATTATTTTAGAGCTTGCATTGTCTCTTGCTTCAGATGACCTCAATGGGTGTTTTTCAAAAGCTTCGGATTCGAGGTAGTCTCGGATCTTATCATCACCCCTTTGTAAAATTCCAAACAACAACATACTTGGGCAAGCACCAGTACTTCTGTTTATGTGTTATTAATAGAAAATTCTATTTTGCTTAGGTTTTTTGACCACTCACCAGGATAGGCTTCAGTCTTTTTCGATAACATGGCAGTCAATAGCCTGTTAATTCTCTCAACTTGGCCATTTGATTGCGGAGAATGAGTTGCCACTTTAATATGAGTCGGACGTGAAGCATGATCCCCTGTCTGAAACAAGTCGTTTTGGGCGACTGTAAGTTGAAAAATATTCTTGCAAGCAATTTATTGCTTCTTTTGTACTTGTGGTTTTTACCGAGTATAGTTTTGTAAACTTACTGAACGCGTCAACAACTAGAAAAATATGTTTCCTTAGATTTCGTATACCAGATGGTAGGGTCCACATGAATGGTTTCAAAGGCTAAATTGCCTTTTGGAATACTGTGCAGCTCGCCCTCTTTTTTCCCAGAGGGAACTGAAAAATAAATACATTTCAAACATAATTTGATGTAGCTATTCCTTTATTTCTAGTTTCATTGATGGAAACCAGTACGTTTTTTTCAAGTAGTCAAAGACGTTATTGGCACCCACATGACAAAGAGCATCATGATGGCTTTGGATAACTATGGTTTCCATTTGTTTTGGCACATAAAATGCAATGTAATTTTCGGTAAATTAGTCCATTAATAATTTCAAAAAATGGATGTTGGTTTTCTTCCAAAGCCTTGACGATTGTTTGAATTTCTGGGTCTTTATTTTGAGCACAAACAAGTGCATTTTCAAAGGAGTCTGATTCAATTAAAAGAATATTATGAGACCTGCTTAATGCATCCACGTGATTTATCCTGCTAGAGTCTCGATGCTTAACGTCATAGTCATATTCCTGCAGCTCTAAAGCCCACCTTGAAATTCGAGGGTTAATCATTTTCTTGCTAAGAGTGAGCGTCAAAGACTTTCAGTCTGTAACAATTTTGAAGCTCAAGCCCATAAGGTAAGTACGAAATCTTCTCAAAGCATATATAATTGCCAGGGTCTCAAGTTCAAACGAATGATGCCTTAAACAAATAAAAGGCATTGCCATATAGTTGATTCAATTTTAGTACAATTATAAATATTTAAATATACTACAATATTTATATATTTTATATAACAAAAGTTTTCTCCCAAAAATTACATTCAATTATTGATGGCTTTTAATCGCTCACATCTTCTAAGTTTAGATGGCCATTTCCATCTAGTACGGTCTCTTTGTTTGTAATTTGTTGGAAGAGAACTTTTAACATTTGTATTATTTTCTTTCCCCAATTGTTCTTCTTTACCTAAGGGATCAACAACCCTTGGCAACGGATCCACCCTTGGGTGATGCTTCTCATTCAAATTTGATTTCCTTATTTGATTTGTATGAACAAGTTTGATAACATCATTGACTTTAATTAACATGGTTTTAAAACTTAATATTTTCATTATAATTCCAGGAATCCATTTAATAAAATTATTACGGAAATGATTCAGAAATAAAATTTTATCTCCTATTTTATAACAATTTTTTGATTCAGAAATAAAATTTTATCTCCTATTTTATAACAATTTTTTGACTTTTGATTCTCATTTTTGTGTAGAGCATTCGACTCATTAATCTTACAATTATTCTCCTCTTTTAAATTACAATTTTTATCAACAACCTTATTTTGTTTTTTTGTCATTCACAATATCCAACTTAGTTTTAGTTTTGTAAGAGAAAATCAATTCCGCAGGAGTTCTATTTGTCGGTGACGTTGGTGTATTCCTTTGGTTGAACAAAAACTTGGAAATCATCGTTGAAATATCTATTTTTTCATTTTCCAAGTAAAATTTTTTCAACGCTTTCTTAACCGTTTGTACATTTCTCTCAGCAGAACCATTGCTCTGAGGGTGATAAGGTGGAGATTTCGTTACCTTTATGTCATTTACCCTACAAAATTTTATAAATTCATATGCCCCAAAAGGAGGCCCATTATCAGACACAATTTCACACGGCAATCCAAAAATTGCAAACATCTTCTCTAACCTACCTATTAAATTTGAAGCATTTGTATTTTTCATCAGAACTACATCGACGAATTTTGAAAAAGAATCAACCACAATTAAAAACTTAAAATTTAAAAACTGAAAGAAGTCTAAATGAATCCTTTGAAATGGATAATCTGACTTTGGCCAAGGTATAAAACTTCCCCTTGGAACATTTGCAGTTGACTGACATTGTGGGCATTGCTGCACTACCTTAGCAATATCTTCATCGATCCTATGCCACCACACATAACTCCGAGCCAAACACTTCATTTTAACAACACCAGCATGATTCATTCCATGTATCATGTTAAGAACAGATTTTTGAAGTTGTAAAGGTATTACTACTCGGTTGCCATAAAATATACTTTGATTTTCTGTCGATAAACTATTTCGCTTTCGGAAATATGGTGCAATATTGTCGCTTAAACTTTTTGGCCAATCATTATGAAATACATATTCAAAGACTTTTTTAAGAATCGGATCTTCTTGCGTTTTCTTTGCTACCTCCTCGCTATTAATATTCAATTCTTCTGAGCAATTTTTTATCATATTTACCATTTTTAATTCCTCTATACCAGTTGTACCTTCTAATGGAAGCCTTGAGCATGCATCGGCATTTGCCATCAAAGAACCTTTCCTGTATTCTACTCTGTAATCATACATTGAAAGTATAATTGCCCACCTTTGTAACCTTGCAGCAGCAACACCTGACATACCCTTCTTTGGATTAAAAATTTCTCTTAGAGCTTGATGATCCGACACAATTAAAAATTCTTTACCGTAAAGATATTTATGAAATTTTTTGACAGCAAACACTATTGCCAACGCCTCCTTATGGAGTTGGGAGTAGTTTTTCTCCGCAGCAGATAAAGTACTTGAAATAAACATCACCGGTTTTTCTACTCCATCACATATATGTGACATAACTGCACCCACTCCATAGGGGCTAGCATCTGTCGCTACCACAATAGGTTTTTTCGGATCATACAATTCTAAATTTTTGTTATTTGACAAAAGGTATTTTGACTTTTGAAATGCGTTCTGACATTCTGGGGACCATATAAACTCGCTTCCTTTCTTAAGCAAACCATATAATTCCTTCAATTGACTTGATAAGTTTGGTATGAACTTACTATAATAATTTAACATGCCAAGATATGACTGCAGCTGTTGCACGTTTTTCGTTGCTGGAGCATCAACAACTGCCTTTATTTTTTCGTTATTTGGAGAAAGCCATTAGAGAGACTGTGAGCTAAATAATCCACTGTTTCGACAAAAAATTTACACTTTTTTGGATTAATTTGAACATTATGCTCACTGAGTTTATTTAATACTTTTAACAAATTTGCGTGGCAATCCTCCTGATCTACACCTCCTACTAAAATGTCATCTATAAAACAAAAAACATTAGGTAAACCTTTTAAGATTCGATCCATGACTGATTGGAAAGCTGATGGAGCATTCTTTAGCCCTGCTGGACAACGCACAAATCTTAAAAGACCCATAAAAGTGTTTATTGTCAGCAATTCTACACATGCCTTTGATACAACTAATTGTTGGTACGCTCCAGAAAGATCTATTATGCAAAAAACTCTGCATTCAGACAGAGATGCAAAGATATCTTCGATTTTTGGAAGAGGATAATGTTGCAACACATATTCTAACCTCTCCAGACGACTTTGGAACGCACACGATTGGACTAGCCCATGAACTATACTTTACTGGCACCAGGGCTCCTATACTGATTAATCGATTTAACTCTTCCCTGACTTTGTCTTTAATACGAAAAGGCACCTCGTAAGGCTTGTGAAAAACTGGGACAACATTTTCTTTAAGAATAATGTCCATTTCAAACCCTTTGATTGACTGATTCGGCTGAGGATCAATTATGTTCTTAACATTTTTTCTTATGACTTCTAGATATTTATCATTTGACACTTTTTTAACATCATCTTTTAACTCACTGTTACCCATATTTCCAAATAATTTTGTTCTCCAGTTGGGCACCAAAACATCCAACCAACTTCTGCCTAATAGCGGCTTAAATTCTCGATTAGTTTCAATGACAATTAACTCCAACTCATACATTTTATCGTGAGACTCCATGTGGACTTTGATTTTCCCTTTGCATGTTAATTTCTGACCTGTAACTGAACATAATTCTACAATACATGGTTCTAATTTTATTTTTGAGAATAAATTCTTATACTCTCCTAATCCGAATAATGAAGAGCAAGCTCCAGTATCCACCTCCATACACAGCAGCTGGTTCTCTACCTTGACCGAAAATAAAGCATGCTCAGCTGACTTTACTGAATTGATCTGGTCCACATCCATGATCTGATCAACAACATTTATTTTGGCCTGCGCTTTTCTTATTTTATTCCTACATACAGTTGACGTGTGCCCCATTCGATTACATGTAAAACATTTCCAATTGATTGCAGGGCAAGTACTTGGATTATGCTGCCGTCCACAGCGATGACAATTTATTTTTTTGTGGGTATACTTTGCCTGATGATCCATTCGCTTTTCTTTTTTGTTTGAGTCTTTTTTAATGGAACCTGATGATGATGACTGCTGAAAGACTCTGTGACAATCTTCTGACAACTGATTTGGGCGAATAGCATGTGCTTCTTTTCTTGACATTTCCATATTGAGCCCAAGTTCACAACACTCTTCGAAATTTAACTTTGAGTTATTTAATAATTGCCGCTGAATATCTTCAGACATGATTCCAGCAATAAAACGATCGGTAAGAGCATCGTCTAAAGCTCTTGACTTAAGTTGAACCGGAGATATGATTTCGGGCTCTTGGAAATCTTTACAGCACTTTGATGGTGTTTTTACTACTAAAGGCAAAACCTCCAAAAAATTTCCAAAACCACATGTCGAAGCCAGCGATTTAAGACGAATGATAAATTCTGTGATACTCTCTGCTTCACGTTGAAATGCTTTGTTAAACTTATAACGCTCAGCTCGTATGTTGACTCTTGGTGCGAAGTGGTCTCTCAATGCACTTACCAATTTATCAAATGAAATATCATTTGGCTTTTTTGGTTGGACTAAATTTTTTAGAATTGCATACGTATTTTTTCCTATTAGACTTAAGAGAATAAGTGCCTTTCTTTCCTCTTTGATTTCATGAAAATATATTCGTAATCGGTCTTCATACGATTCGAAGTCTTCACCAGGTTCATATTCCTCTAATTTTCCCAATGACTGAGATGACATTATGCACTTGTTTGATTTTTCAGTAGTTTGAAAATTAAGTTATTTTTTTTTTTTTTTTTTAATCCTCGTCGCCACTTTAACGTTTATGTTGAGGAAATAAAACTCTGGTTACAATTTATAATATAATTCAAAATTTCTTTATTCATTAAAAATACGTCTTACTCTAAGCTGAGATTGTTGGAGAAGAACCAGTCTGAAATATATTCAAATGGATGTCCATCCGGAATCTAAGTATAATTTGGTATAATTTCTAAGTTGTACCAACTTAAACAAATAAAAGGCATTGCCATATAGTTGATTCAATTTTAGTACAATTATAAATATTTAAATATACTACAGTTTCCGTAGATGTTGCTCGTTTGGAGAAGAAGAAGACGGGATGAAAGTTTCCTTCCAGCTGCTTTTGAAGCAAAACCGCACCAAATCCTACCGCACTGGCATCGCAGTGCAACTCAGTTTTCGCTTTTGGAGAATAAATGCATAGGACTGGTGCCTCAGGCAGCTTTTGTTTTAAAGCTTCAAAAGTGAGTATCTGTTTTTCACCGAATGTAAATTGAATATTTGCTTCAAAAGATCGTAAAGTGATCATTGAAAAATTTTGAATAAATTTTCTGAAGTAGGAATACAAGCCTAGAAGTGAATAGAGCTGCAGTGAGGCCATTTGAACTAGGTTTGATACCGTTTCTGTCAACCTGACATCCAAGATACGTTATTTCTTCAACCATTAATAGACATTTGTCATACCTCAATTCAAGGTTATGTTCTGAAATAAGCTTAGCCACTTCTTTCAAAATAGCGAAATGTTCCTCTTTAGTTTCAGTGGCCACGAGCAGATCATCAATATAAATTAATATTTTGCCATCGGAAATCAAGTTTTTAAAAATAGAGTTAATGTAACGCTGAAATGTAGCGGCGGCGTTCTTAAGGCCGAATGGCATAAATAGGTACTCGAACTGTCCTAAAGGCGTGACGAATGAAGTGAACTTAACAGATTCATCCGCCATTTTGACGTGATGGAATCCATTTTTGAGGTCAAGTAATGAGAAGAACTTCTTACTCCTCAGCCTATCAAGGTGGTCCTCGATGAGAGGGAGAGGGTAGTTTTCTTCTTGCGTCACTCGATTCAACTGTCTATAGTCAATACAAAGTCTAAAGCAGTTTTATATTAACAACTTCAACAGTGATCTTCTCTCCTCTTCTGCTTGCAGATCTCTCGAGCCTTATATGTTTCTTGCTTGGCTGCATGTACCCGCTTGCATTTGTCATCAAACTAGAGGTTTAGGTTTGGTTACCGTGTGAAACCCAGCAGCCCTAATGGCTTCCCAGCATGGCGAATTTCTCATGAGATTGGTTAACACTCGATTGGACAAGAATCTTGCGACTGTAGCCGTCCAACGTCCTACTTTCTCGGCTACAACAGGTAGTGGTCCGGTCAATGTTTTCCCTCAGAAGGTTGGGACATCAATAATGCTTGAAAAATGTCTTCCGTTGAGCACAATATGATCAATCTGGTTGACAATTGATTGACATGGAGGCCTCCAGGACTTGTTATGAATGTTGAGATGTGGGAAACGCGAACTAGATACAACAATTTTTCGCCCCGCCGCAAAATTGGTAATACCAAATTCCGCAATCTCTTTCCCATATTTCTCTTGCTCCTAAAATAAATATGCTTGATTAACATTTTTCATAGGAAGGCTGGTCGAAGAGATCAATTTTTTTCCCTTAGTTCATAAAAACGGAAAATGAAGTTTGATTCTAATACGTTTTTTATTACGGTTTCTTGTAAATGAACTAACGACTAATTGGAGTTCCTTGCTTTTATTTTTTGGTAAATTTTATCAATCTGATGATTTTGCAGTTTTTTTCTAACTTTAGAATCCAATATCAGTGGCAGCGGGACTAAGGTCTCACAATAGGAACTATTAGAACGTTTTAAGGCCCCCTTCAGACTAGCAAAGGTCATGCATTGTTACAGTTATTTTTCTCTTAAAATGTCAGTTGGTCAAATTTTCGTTAACTCAACTCCGTAATTAAACCCACATTCATTCCCGCAGTCATTCTCGATCGAGTACGGTTTATCTTTCGTATACAAAAACACATCCATATTTCCCTTACCCTTCACATAAATTTCCCCTCTCCGCTCGAACTCATACCTATCCACCAAGTACTGCAAACAATTCTTTCCCACCTGAATTCTACCCTTCACCCCTGTCGAACACATGCGACTCGCGACATTGACTGTATCACCCCAAATATCATATTGCAATGTGAGAGTTCCGATCACTCCGCTCGTTGCATCACCAACATTGAAACCAATTTTCAAAATAAATTCGAATTCAAAAAGTTTCTCATTGAAAGAACTAACCACCAACTGCATGGATTTCGAAAATTCAAATAGTGCATAAATATGATGATTCCTAACACACCGATGGAGCGAGTCTAACCCGCTGGCTGCCATATACGTGCTGCCCATTGTCTTGATCTTCTCAATACACTGGAATTCTGGACGAGATAACTGTTCGTCAATGTCTCCGATAAGTTCGTTGAGCACTCGTAAGTATTCCTGGCCATCCATGGAGCTTTCTTCATAGATGTCGTTGAAGTTAACAATGCTGGCGAAAATGATGGCGACATTTCGATGATTCGCCGAGTATTTACCGTAATTTTTCAAATGTTCTGCAACAGGTTTTGGCATTATATTGTGCAACAACAGTTCTACTTGGTTCTTCATATCATGTACTCTAATTTTGTCTTGCTTGGCAACTTCATTACGATAGAATGTGACTCGATAACCGATTTCAAGTTCCCGGTTAAGGAGCCATACAAAAATGAGTAGCAACAAAACATCAATGTAGATCTCACAAAAGTACTGACGAAACCATTTGACTTCATCCTGAAGTATTCTCTCGCTTGAAGTTAAAATTGCAATTGTTCCGTTCGTAAGACTATTCTGATTTTTATGATCTTTCATTTGGATAGCAAAAATAACGATAAAGCCGATGGTCCCTAAAAGTGCCAAAATGTTGCGCATCCAGAAGTTAAGTTGTGTGAAATTGCAGAAGTGCACAATGGAAACAAAAATCAAGAATCCATAATGGTACTCGAATGCTTGAAGCTGGTCCAGGTCGAGTAGAGCATAATGAATTATGATCAAGATCACCGGCATTGTCAAGAGAAGTGCTAAACATATGTGCCATGGATACCAGTTGAAGATGGCAGCGAAGATTCGTTCACTCCTTTGGTGTGTAGAAATTTTTCGGCGGCACAATTGTCGGGTGCAATACATTAAAGCGAACAATTGAGTGCTCGCGAAAATAGAAAAAATCACCAACCAATAGTTGCAGTACGCTTTGGTATTCGGTGTTATTATATATAATGAAGTTGCGACGCAAAAGTACACCACAATGCTAATGAAGATGTCGAGGCAGGTATTGTATCTTGGCCTGTCAAGTGTTTGTGGGCCTTCAGTTTTATTTTCGGTGCCGAATCTATGAGCATTCGAACGGAATACTCTCTCCATTTGTTCTGATTGAAAGAACAAGGTGAATCGCTTTAGCGGGGGTCTAAGCAAGTGGATCTCCTGCGATTCAGCATTATCTCGAAAACAGCGTAGCAATTGGACATCGGCTTGCCTTTGAAGATATTGAAGAAATTCCGCTAACGGATAATCAAAAGGCCGTGTTGGAATTCCTATCATCGGAAAAGGAATTTGTGCTTTACTGAGGTTGAAGTTCACTAGTGAACTGTTATAGTATCCATCCTGCAAAATGGCAGTGGTTTGATTATGGGCATGGATCTGGTTTCGTAGGTAATTTTCAAAACTCAACGTGTCAGAATGATATTGGTTAAGAGATGCTGAAGACAATCGAGGAGTATTCAGAGGAGTAGCAGTTGTATCATGTTTCGCTGGAGTGAATGTGGGTACACGTGGTCTTCGATCAGGGTCAGTTGGGTAATCAATGATATACGAAGAGTAACTAGCATTTGGCGATTCGATTATCGTCGCTGGAGATGTATGACCTTGCTGCTGTGGAATGTTGAGCATGCATGTGCAATTCGTGGGTTCTATTAGCAATGGAATTTGCTGGTTGCTGCCATTTTGTTCACCTGTTGTGGTGGTTTCATCCGGGGGTGGTTGATTATCCATCGACTGATCGGTCCCTCTAATATCCTTGATTTTTCTAAAAATACTCAGTAAACCGATATTTTTCACTCTTTCGGTGATTGATGTTGGTGTTGTCCCAGTATTCAATGGACATTCTTGGTCTTCTTGGTCTGAATCAGAACTGTCGGGAAGAGATTAAGTATGTAGCTGAAATCGTTGTTGGGCTGTATTGGTTAAAGGCGAAATATTGGTTGTAAAT
Organism: Sphaerophoria rueppellii; assembly: GCA_920937365.1. Lineage (NCBI taxonomy): Eukaryota > Metazoa > Arthropoda > Insecta > Diptera > Syrphidae > Sphaerophoria > Sphaerophoria rueppellii. The sequence continues at coordinate 59,300,801 of CAKKXW010000003.1, forward strand.
TTTTCAGCGGCTTTTTTTTAATTTGTCGCGCACTTACATTTGGAGCGATAAAAATCGATGGTGGTGGTTTGAAAGCTTAGCCGATGGATTCAGTGGATCCGATATTTCTTGAACGAAAGGCGTGACTTGCGGAACACCAATCACATCGCTTGGTTTCGGAGAAAGAGTGTCATCGTTGTTGTACAGTAGCGGGATATGCGTAAAACGACTTGGGGTCTGTGTGAGACTATTTTTGTTACGTCCCGTCACAAAGTACGTTCGTTTGCCTGGTAAGAGATTTTAAATTATCAGATTTTAACAAGTACTTATCAAACTTACCAATGACCTCCTTGCCCTCTTCTAAAAGAAAATCATCTCCCAAATAATTCCGGGTCGCTTCAGAGATGTGAACTTGTTCTGGCTCCCCAGAAGATTCCATTCTTGGTTGCAGGAATAAATCAATAATGAAAGTAATTTGTTAATATAAAAAACTTACAAATTAGCCATTTTTACATCATTGCTCCAGACGTCAAACTTTACCCTCCGAGTTCCGACAATACCACAAAAAACAGTTCCAGTGTGAATACCCACTCTCATCTTAATATCCTCATGCCCTTGCTCTACAAAATATTGTATGGCATAGACCATCTCCAATCCCAACTCCACACAACAGTGAGCATGGTCTGGCCTTGGATCGAGACACCCTGAAACGCAGTAGTAGCAGTCTCCCAGAGTCGCAATCTTTTCACACCCATTGAACGTACATAGATCGTCGAATCTTTTGTAAAGGTCATTCAATACCTCAACCACATGTTCAGGTTCTTTTTTCGATGATATAGCAGTGAAGCCAACTATGTCAGCAAACAAAATGCTCACATTATGGATTCTGTGCATGTAAGATGGCCGAAAAAGGGACTTAACGTCGTATAGTGATCCTGACCTCCTTAAGTTAGTTTCTTCTACTGGCTGTGGCTGTTCAATTCTGCTTTCATTCAGCAACATGTCAGTTACTTTCGGTGGCATCATACAATGCACCATATTCTCCTTCAGCTTTTTCTCCATTTCCAAGTGTCGTCGAACCAACAGATTCTGACCGATCTTCATGAACGTTCCACGCTTGCGTACAGTTTTCATTACATGTACATGGATTGCCGTCAAATGCACACTGAACTGCAAAAGTATGCGAAGTATCAGAATCAAGTTGTAAAATGCGGGATTGGTTCCATGCACTCCTATATTGTCTGGCACATAACTACTAAGCGTCTCGAAAAGTATTGAATATGGGACAGCAATGACGGCTCTAATCCATAGTATCATTGGTATGCATGTGTAGATGAGAAGTACGATTTCTAGGCACAAGGCGAAATGGCCTAAGGCACTAATTGTAGCGCCGGTGAAACTAAGAAAACTGAGTCCAAGCGTACAAAGAACAATGGCTGTTAATACTGATGTCAGATGGTAATGAGCCCGATACATGTTTGTATTGGTGAACCATAGGGCCATAATTGTTATAATCGCTAAAATAATGGACGGTAATAAGAGTTTAATTCGAGACTTTGGGTTAATATCTCCGATCAAAAAGTAAATGCACCACGCTATTGTGCAGAACAATATGTACAAAAGTGAGAATCTGAAAATAAAAATGTTCAAACAACTTTTGAATGAAGGCAAAAAGAATCTACTCACCGGTATACCGTTCGCATGTCTGGAAAAATACTTTTTAAATATTGTTCTTCAAGCTCAGGTGAGTCGAATTTCGGATTCAACCAAGACCTTGGAGCAGCTCGTTCGAATGCAATTGGAAGAGACACATTGAAACACGAATGCCTTCGTTCCGTTTGAGTAAAATAGGACCAAATATCATCTGTTGAATTTGTCCGACTATTGGTGATTAGATCTCCGGATGGCGGCGGCGTTGTCTTAAAAGTGACTGGTGTTGTATTAAGCAAGAATGGCTGGTGTATTCAATAATGTTTTAGGTTAAGCTTGAATTGGATTATTAATACAATTTTACTTTTGCCTATAAACGTGCTGTTTTGTTGACTTACATTCTGCCTCACAAGACTTTCAACATATATAACCAGGATCCGGAAAATTCATCAAAATCATGTGATAAATCTTCATTTCCATGCAACTCCAATTATTTGGAACTGCAAGCGTTCTCTTAATTCAAACTTAACGAACTCACTCTGGAATTGGAATGCATACCCACTTCTCCAGGTAGTTGATAATTTTCAGCCATTTTGCTAACTGATTTGTCTAGCTCTAATGAAAATGTACTACCCGATCACGGACGTCTATTCTTTCAAACGTCAATCGGTTGATTTGAATTCACGTAAAATAAACAAGTCCTTAAATCAATAACTGAAAATTTTGAGAAAGGTGGTTTGAAGATTTAAAAAAAAAATTATTGAAATTGAAGACTTTGACAAGGCTTTTAAAAACCGTAAAAAGTGAAGTGCCATTTTTTTTCTTTTATTGACTGAGCATTTCAAAAATAGCAGATAGGAATATAGATGCATGGATATTTATTGACGTAGAAAAATCGTTAAAATTCACATGAATCTTGCACAGTGATATACTAGTTTATATGTTACAATGTGGACAAAGATATTAGATATGAATGAAAGAAAAAAAAACTATTGAATGAGAACTACGAATAAAAACGTTCATTTGAAAGAATTACATCTTAAACCAAGGATTTCCTTATTTGAGAAGTCTATATCTATACATATTATAAAAATCTAGCGCCGTTGTTTGCTTTGTATAGGCATAAAAACGGCCCAACAGATATTTGTGAAATTTTCATGGTTAATACTGTCGTATTCCGTGTTGGTTTCTGTGGAAAAAAATATTGAAAAACATCATGGAAGAGTGGAAAAAATGAATTGGTTTTCAAATGGACAACTGGAAAATTTCAAAGTGGGTTTTCGGATGGAACAAAGACAAGATTTTCGACAGCAATTTGTGACGCTTCAAACGTTTAAAGCTTATGTAGGAAAAAATCTATTCGTTCTCTCTCGAAAGAAGACATGGTGTTTCATTTAAGGTTAAAGGCATCGATTACTTAATTTTGATCAAGGAGAGTCCCTGTTAAGTCTTTTCTAACGGACGACTGTTTTCTCAACGATTAGTTTATAATATTTTGCATGCAGGAACAAAGAACACAGACTGCTTAACCCTGATTGTAAAAAGAAAACTTTGAAAAGTAATTTCATCTTCAAAGCTACTCCGTATAGGTGGAAAGAGTATTTGGTTTTTATTATTTTAACGTCATCGATACCGAACAAACAGGGGAAAACTTGAGAGGTTTTGTGACTTTTCATATACTCACTTATGAGCTTCTATAACCTACATGAAAGGACTATAAACCTAAGTAAGGCTGGGGATAACATGGAGGTATTAATTACGAAGAAACTATCATGACATTGTGAAGCTTAGTCAACTCGAAAGATCTTTTCTCGAAGTGAATAAAACCCCAGGTGCCCCAGCAAGGAGACGCTTTATTTCATATTTTTATTATTCACCCCTATTGCCAATATTATGGGAACTTTTTTTCCCAAGGAAACAAAAGTTACCGAAGTTTCCCATCGAGAATCTCCCAAGAAATGTTATTTCCCCGGAAAGAATTTATAACAACCTTAATGACTTCCGAAGTTATTTTGAAAGCTTCAAATTAAAATAAAATATTTTGTTTGTGTCAAATTCATATAAAAATAAATGAAATTGTGGGATTTCACATCAAGACAAAATCAATTTCGCTAAATTTTACGGACATATTTGATAGTAATTATTCCGAGCCTATTTATGAAAGCCAAACTCATTTCCTAGCCCTGGTAACCGAGGAATTTGCACATTGAACATACATATGTAGGTACATACATTTTTTTGTTTTCAAAATTCATTTTTATTCATATTTCACTTAAAACTACTTATTACTAGACAAAGGAATTCAAACAAGCTTATTATCTAAAATCTTATATTTAATTTACTGGCCCCATGCGGACGCTCTAAGCAATTCATTATCGTCTTAAGATTAATGCCTTTCGGCCTATGAACTATTTTATTTATTTTTGAATGTTGTTTTTTGTTAGAAAAATATAAAAAAAAATAACAAAATATCAATTTTATTTGTTTCTTACATGCTACTTAAAATTAGGTCCTTAAACATAAAACTTAAAATTTACTATAAAACTACCTATGCTACCTAACAACTACTTTCGAACTAGAACAACCACAGCAGCAAATCTCTATCATTTTTATTTACTTTATTTTATTTAATTTTTTTTACATTATTTTTTTATTTCGTTTTTTTTTTTTTTTAATTTTTATTTTTATTTTATACTGTTGTCCTTGTCAATGTGTGTGCCACCATGCCTACTCTACTTAAACCTAAGCCCAAAACCCTTAAACTAAAACAAGTATGTAAGCCGCCCAAGGCTCAAAACCCCACCCCGACTACTCATTTTCAAGTGCTGACTGAAGCCACCAGAACTGGTTCTCCTGCTTCACCCTATCGATTCGGTCCCGTTCGGAAACATCCCTACTGAACCGAAGGAGCTCTGCTCCGTCTTGTGCGTCTCGACTGTAAAGGAGCCGCCGGTTCTTCGCCTGACGTGGTAGATCAGCGGCACAGCCAATCTGTCCTGTATCAGACCGCATCTATCTAAAAAGAGGAATGCCTCTGGTGCAGAGATTAAAATGAGTCAAGTATTGCTTGTAAGTTTCGGGTATTTACTCAAAAAAAAACGAGTTTGATCAAACTGAGTCAACCATCAAACAAGTAATTTCGAGTTTTTTTTATTCATGAGTAAAATTATTTACAAGTCATCCCTTATTTCAAACGAGTTCAAACGAGTTTACTGATTGAAAGTAGAATCGCTTACAATCACCACTCCATTATTCATGCGCTTGTAAGTAAATCGAGAAATATTGTTTGGTTGTTTGAGATTTGTGTGCTGAGTGTGAAATGTAGGTAATTTATGGTCAGGAGGTTTATTTTCATGGTGATTTTTTCATTCTCGAATTTTTATACCAGTGTATAATTTTTAGAATAAAAAAAAGAAAAGAGAAGCGATAGAAGTGGAAAAGAAGCCACAAAAAGAAGAAATAGATTCCATATAGCGTCATGGAGGTTTCAAAAAAACCATTGTAGAATTAAACAACAGGACCTTTGATGAATAGTGTTTTCAATAAACATCTCGATTTCATGCCAATTAAACCGCGTGGTCATTGAATTTTCTCCAGCAAAATCGGCTAGAAACGAATAGAAGTAAAAAAATCCACATATTTAGATTCTTTTGATTTTTTGTGTTCAAAAAACCATGTAGAATAACAACAGGACTTGGTATGGGTTTCAATATACATTTTGATTGCATGAGCAAATTAATCCGCGTTTTCAGTTGAATTTTCTCCAGCGAAATCGGCGTACATATCACATTCTCTTGAAGAAACTGACGGTTGCATATCCAAAGAGTTCGTATTGTTCAATGGTTGGAGCTAGGGACTTTATAAAACGTACATTTTAGTCTTCTCTGCTGCTTGTAATAATCTTATGTTGTTGCATGGCGGATATTAGAACGTAGCGGTCTTGAATGTTAGCTTGATCTCAGGGTTAAATAAAGTCATAAGATAATGTTTCATTTTTCCTTTGAATTCAGTTAAATTGAATGAATTCGTTTCACCCAGGGTGCAGGTCGTCTCTTTAAAGGGAGTCAAGAATATAACAATATCATTCAATAAATTATTGTTGATCTCTTGAATTCGTTGCAGCTGTTGTTTCTGCTGTAAAACATGCACAATATCTGGCATATTTTTTTGAATCGATTTGCACATCTCATACCTTAAATACCATACATTTTCTCGCTGCCCCTTCTACGACAGGATAACCAAAAACAAAATTTTTCCTTGACTACGTTCTACATCCTTCTGATTTCACTTGAATCTTAATATTAAAAAATGTACTCATTGAAAAAAAAACCTTTTTTTTATAAAAAAAATGCGGAAAAACCAAAAATTTTTACTGAAACTTATTCATTCATAGCTTAAACTTAAAACGTATTTTTATACCTGAATTTTTATTTTATTACTCTAATAACAACAAGTCAACATCGCACCCTAGAAAAGGATTACAATATATTATCCAGAAAGTAGTAGGTAGCTTGGTAATAGGTAGAAGGTCAGATATGTCATAAAAAGAGTAACAATATTTAAAATATCCTTACAAAACTGCATTCTCTACCAACCGGAAGCACGTATTCCCACGACATAATCTTCGGCAATCACTATTTTCTATTTAAGGTATACAAACATAACATACCTACCTACATTTAATGTATGCACTCATTAATAAATCCTTTCTTTAATTAATGTGAAAAATAATGTTTCCAGTGCGGATTATTATATTTATGACTGCAAATCCGGCCACCTAACTCATTTAAAAATATTTTTATTCATTAAATTATAACCCATACAAAGCCTACATCTTTCTTTTTTTTTCTTCGTAGAGAAAAAAAAATTGAAACATCCAATCAATTTTACCCGAAAACTCGAACATGATTGAGTAAGTACAAGCAAACAAATTGCTTGTGAATCAGTTTGACTTGAAATGATCGAAACCGAAAAATATTTACGAGTTTCCTCTGCTTGCTTGGTTTGACTTACAAGCCTTTTTACTTATGAATCAATTTATTCATAAATAAGGGTTGCAAACGAACGAGTATGAACAAGCACACAAGAAAAAGTTGGACGTGTTCGAACTGTTCAAACATACTCATTTTAATCTCTGCTCTGGTGGAATGAAGCCGCTCAAGCGTGCACTATCAAAATATTCGTCGTTCGGATAGAACGCCCCAAAGATCAAATTATTTGTCGAAGTCATAGCTCTCGCAATGTGACCCCGAACAAGTTTTATCACGAAATTGTCAATTCTGTTGATCCGAGCCTCGTTGTATATAACCTCGTTAGAATAGTAACGTGCATAAGAAGATTCTGGTGTCCGATACAAATCGAGACAGCGCCGAAGAACCTGCCTCTCGAACACCCGAATCTTCTCCATTTGAGATGGTGCAACGTTGAACCACACCGTATGAGGGCCATGTAGCAAATTACCTTCACTCTGGGCTGGGGTCAAGCCGACTGCTGTAAAACAGCTGTTTTGTCAGAGTGAAGGCTCCTCTGGCCTTAGTCAGAGCAGCATCTATTTATCTGTCGAAATACAGATACTGGTCCAACCAGATACCGAGGTACTTCACTTTCTTTTTGCTCGTTAATCGCTGTCCGTGAGGCCCAACGATGGTAGGTACATACATATGTATGTATGTGCATACTTTATATGGTATTAAACCATGAGATCATACCTCGGTAACCATATTTTGCAGATATTTTTGGTTATCAGTGGCTGATGGAGGGCTTATGGATCTTTACTTTCGCTTATCATTTGCTTTTGCCTATCTGGGATATTCGTGATTTTTAACGAAATAAACATGCAAGTAAGATTGTTGTTGTTGTTGTTGTTTTTTAAACGCATTTGATTAAGCTATTGGCCTATTACGTCGGTTATGTTTCTTTTAAGGGACATACTACTATGAGCCATTGTCGACGTCGTGCTGAATCCCTATCATAGCAAAGTCAATTGCCTGCCGGCGCATTTCTGCTATCTTTCTGTGAGCGGGTTCCACTGCATGGCAGTCGCCTTTTCGAAGCGTGTGGCCAATCCACTGCTACTTTCCACAGGGTTCCTGCCCGTAGGGCCAAAAAATCCTCAAAATTTTTTTGAGACATCTATTCAGGAACGTTTGAAGCATTCTTGGGGCAGCGTCTATGACTTCCCAAGTGCTGCACCCGTAAAGCAGCAGTGATTCCACATTGGAGCATTACAATCGAGGCTTGGTCCTTAATCTAAAAGAGTCCGGAAATATTTACTTAAATTGATGATTACATTCTACAAATGATCCTTTAAGTTTTTCCAAGTTGATCTTTAGCCCCACGACTCCTGCCCCTCTTTCCATCAAAAAAAAAAGAAATAGTCTTCCATTTCACTCCATGGTGATGCACAGCAAGTTTTTCCCTGACAACTAACTTGGGGAAAATTCTGTCCAAATAAGGAAAAAGTTCTCTAGAAAAAATTATTGGCGATACGTATACAGTCCTTTTCTAAAAAAACAATTCCCCGGGAGTTTGTTCCCTTTTCCCTTCTCTCTTATTGCAAACAAAAAGTCTCCGGGAATTTATTTTCTTTTTATATTTCCCAATCTTCGAAAATTCTCCGAGAAAAAAAAGGAGGTATTCTAAATGTCAAAAATAGGGAACATTTTTACTGGTCTCCCGTCGAATCATTCCCCGGAAATTTATTGGAGAATTATAAACGAAAATGGAAGTTTTTGTTTTTCGCATCGAAAAAAAATTTAAATTCTAATAATTTTATAGGTCTAAAGCACCTAATAAGTCACAAGCTCACAAGTGCAAGTTGCACAATTTAATGGAGATGCCTCCTGCCTTACAGTTTTGTTAAGGAAAGTTGTGTTTAATGTAAAACGCCAACGCAACTTTTCTTTTATCTGCGGTTGTTCTTCCAGCTGCTCTTCCAGCTTGGTGAACTTAGCACCTTTAACTGAAGCAAGGATGGGATGAACCAACATTAAGGTCTTTTCGAACACCTGCAGTTTGGTATGATCCCTCAGCGAAAAAACGCAAACAAACACTTTTAAACTGGTTTATTTTCTCTAATGACAATAAGAACCTTACGAGTAATGACACACCAACAAGCACTTTTTCATTCACTCTTTAACATTTTTGAAATTTTAAAACCAAAATATTTGTTGCAATTAAAAAAAATAATAACAAATGTACAGCCATTCTGGCAATTCCAAAAGATTAAATACACTCCTTTTAGAGCTTCTGGCAGCTCTTTCCTCCCATTTCATATGACAAATATTGCCAAACAGCTGTTTCGAACATTCAAAATTTTTGTTCTCACTTTCGAAGGGAAAAATAATCGGGAGAAAACAACTCCCGGGGAGAACTATTCCCGGGGAATATTTAGAATTTTTTCCAAATTCTCGAAAATTATTCATGATAGCAAAGTTCCCAATTTGGGAAAAAACTCCAGGGAAAATGTATTCGTGATAAGGCTTATACAGCCCTTTTTTTACTTCTCCTTTTTACATTTTACTTGAAATCTCTTTCCCAAGGAAATAAAATATACCCGCAACAGATGTTTCCCATCGAGAATCTCCCAAGAACTTTTATTTCCCAAGGAAAAGAGTATACCAACCTTAAAATATTTAATTGATCTTCGAAGTTATTGTTAAGGCTTCCAATTTAAATCAAATGTTTTGTTTGTGTCAAATAGAAATAAAAATAAATGAAATTGTGGATTTTCATATCAAGATAAAAATTGATTTCTCAACGACAAACTTGATTCCTGGCCCTGGTTACCGAAGAATTTGCATCAAATGATATATTTCATATGGGATCACAAGAAGGTATAAGGAGTTAAAGCAGGAAAGATGTTTTTGGGATCAAAACTCGGTAACCAGACTTCTTAGATATGTACATAAGTACATATGTATATTCATTTATTTGTAAATTGTGTGCAGTTTTGGTTTTCATGAATTGATGCAGAGCTTAGGTATATTATCTTAGTTTTCGTGTATCATTTCCAAGACCGTTGTTGTTATCAGAAGTTTCTCGGTATATGTGGAATAGTCTTTTCCACATTAACACGGATATTGTGCTCACATTTTATCCTTCAAATTCACTCGAACCTTGGCATGAGAATTGTGATAATATGACTTTTAATTATGAAATTATCTCGTCACAATTATTACATCGATTTCAGAAACACTTTTGTATGTACCAGCCACACCTTGAACCTTGAATATTGATGTAGATGAACTTAACCAGAACTTCGTTTCGCTCCCTTTTCCACATCTTTCTTGTTTTTCTTCTGAGCTTGATGAGCCTATCAATGTTTCTCACTCAGATAATCCTTTTGAATTTGTTTGTGTTGAAAGCACAGATATCGTTGAAAGCTTACTATCTATCAAGTCGAACGCAGTTGGAAATTGGAATTGATAATATTCATCCAATTTTCGTGAAGGCTATTTTACCATATATTTTGCCCTATTTAACGCACCTTTTTAATACTATTTAATTGACTGCTAATTTTTCAAAAGTGTGGAAACAAGCTGAAATTTTGCCCATTCCTAAATTAAACAATATGAAAGAGCATAGACTGATTTCTATACTCCCTTACTTGTCCAAAGTTTTCGAGAAAGTCTTACAAAAACAACTCAGTGCTTATCTAAGAGCTCCTAAATATGAAAATATGAGGCTGTTTCTGGGTTCTGTAAGTTCGAAGTTAAACAACAAATAAAATTATTAAGGGAAGTTAAGCTTTTTAATTGATTAGGTAAACTGTTCCATATTCTGGGACCCAACACGAAGAAAGATCGTCGTGTCTGCAAGGTTGTAAATCTTGGGACATTTAAATTATGCGTGCGCGTGGATATCGAGAATTGAAGTTTGTCATATAAATATTCAGGCTTTTCAAAGCGTATTAATTTAAAGATGTATTTACAAATTTCAATAACAAAGTGGGACATAAGAGAAACACCGAAAACACAATTTGATAGATGTGATACATGATCGAATCTTCGCAACGAATTTACAAAACGGATGCAAGAGTTAAATGCTACATTAAGTTTTTGTTTGCTATTTGAATCCATACCACAAAATAAGGGAGAACCATATGTTATAATAGGAGCTAAGAGGGTTTTAACAAGCATAAGCCGAGATGCTTTGGGTATATAAAACGAAAATCTCCATAAACGCCTTAGACCCCCATAAACTCCACTTATAACTTTATTTATGTGGTCATTCCAAGTGAGCGTTTTGTTAAATACAAATCCCAAGTTGTTAACAGTAGGACTATATTCAATAGCATGGCCATTCAGAAACAATCTAGGGAATAATGTATCATCTAAAGAATGTTTATATATAACTATGCTCTGTGACTTTGAAGGGTTCAAAACTAAGCCATTCCTGACAGCCCAAACATGAATGTTTAACAAATCATCATTGATGTTCGAAATAGCATCTGCTGCAAGATTAATCGAAAATGGTAAGTAAACTTGCAAGTCGTCAGCATAAAGATGATAGTTACAATGTCTAATAACTTCAACAATGTCATTAATAAATAAGCTGAAAAGAATAGGGCCCAATAACGACCCTTGTGGTACACCTGAACTAAGATTCAAAAATTCTGATAGTAAAGAACCAATACAAACTGCTTGCTTTCTATCCGATAAATAACTATGTATGAGTTTTAAGGCACTTGAAGAAAAGTCAAAGTTATGTTTTAATTTATGAATAAGGATTGCATGATTAACAGATCCAAAAGCGTTTGAAAAATCAAGCAAACACAAAATAGAAGCTTTATTGGCGTTCATTGAAACTCTGAGATCATCTTGAATTTTTAAAATAGCAGAAACACAACTATGCATTTTCCGAAAACCAGATTGAAATGGTGATAAAAAATTATTTGAATCAATATGTTCGGAAATTTGTTTAAACATAATTTTTTCAAGCCCTTTCGCAAGAAAAGGTAGAATGCTTATAGGGCGAAAATTAGATAAATCATCCGAATTTCCTTTCTTTCGTAAAGGCAGAACTTTAGCAATCTTCCAAGATGATGGAAACACTGATTTAGTCAAGCAGTCATTATATATTTCAACAATGCGGGGAAGGAGAGCTGGAAGTAATAGCCTAACAAATTTAGGTGAAATATTATCTAAGGCTATTGCATTGGATCCAATTGAACAGAGAGAGTTAAAACATTCTATAGATGAAACACAATTAAAATAAAAAGATCCATCACTAGTGCTTAAAATTGGAGTTGCATTAGTTCGCTGGTTAAAATTAACAGTTGCTGGAGAGATAAAAAAATTATTCAAATTGTTTGCAAAAACAATGTCGAAAGACGATTCTAAATTGGGTTTACCAACGGCACCCAAGTTTTTTAAATTGTTCCATAACATTTTAGTTGAGTTCCTTGACGGATTCAATTTTTCAAAATAGAAATTTTTTTTTGAATCTCGAATACATTTCACGACTTTGTTTCTGCAAACTGTGTAGCGGTTCCAATCGTCAATTAATCTAGTAGTTTTATACACCCTATATAGAAAGTTTCTCTCAGAAATTAAGTTACTTATTTCCGTTGTAAGCCAGGGACAGTTGTTATTTGAGAATTTCCTTTTGACTGGAACATATTTTTCAAACAAATAGTTGATTAGGCTTGTAAGAAATTCTACCTTAAAATCAATCGAGGAAGACAATCTAAAAGAGTGCCAATTAATTTGAGAAACTTCTTGTGAAAGCTCTTCCAAGTTAATATTTTTGAAATCTCTGTAAATTATTAAATTATTTTGGTGAGAGTTTCAACTGTAGTCTCATAGCATATCCCCTATGCAATTCGGTTTTTCGGTTTCGGTTTACTATAAATGTCGTTGAACAAATTAGATTTTCCCTAGACGATGATCTTGTAACTTTTTTAGTACTGCTTGATTACTCCAAGGCCTTCGACACGGTGGATAATTATAATTTATGTTATAAACTTTCTTGCCAATATGGTCTATCATCATCTGCTGTTCATTTAATTAAAAAAACATATTTGCAAGGACGAGAGCAAGCAGTCTGTGTAAACAATAAAATTTCGTGCTTTCTTTCCACAGTAAGAGGTGTTCCCCAGGGTTCTATTTTGGGACCCCTTCTCTTCTCGTTATATTTTAATGAACTTCCAGCTAAGATCTCGGGGTGTTCCATTCAAATGTATGCTGATGACGTTCAGTTGCTTAGAAGCTGTCCTCTCGGACTAATAGATGATTGTGCACATATAATTAATAACGATCTCGCTGAAATACTTAGTTGGTCACAAGATAATGGCCTTTTCCTTAATCCACTCAAGTCGAAGTGCACGTGATTAGTAAGAAAGTGCTTGATCTAGATTATTTCCCAAGTATCATCTTGAATGGTACACCAATCGCATATACATCCAGCACAAAAAATCTAGGTATGTTTTTTAATGGGGCGCTGACTTGGGACAGCCATATAAATGCGGCCGTGGGTAAGGCTTATGGAATCCTAAGAATGTTGTGGTTATCACTTCATTACACGCTTTAAACACTCGGATGATGTTAGCAAAAACTATAGTAGTTCCGATATTGACATATGGTTGCGAAATCTACTGCAACTGCGATGCTGTCAGTAGGAGAAAATTGAATGTAACCTTGGCTTTCGTCGGTTTGATCGTATATCAAATTTTTCGATTAAAATCTACGATATGTCCTTCGATCATCTTATTCGGTATAGAACTCTTCTCTTACTCTTCAATATATATTCAAACACAACAACCTTGTAGTTTGTTTAATAGGATACGGTTCAGCTCCTCAAACAGATCCCAAGTGCTATTATACCCTCGGTTTACTTGTCGGACCTCAGAGCAACAATTTTTCATCTGTGCTATACGTCTTTGGAACCTCCTTCCAAGAAATGTAAGAAGAATTAATGTCGAATCACAGTTTCGTAGAGAGCTTCGAAGTTACTTTCAAAATGCGTAATTTTGTACTTTCTTTTTATTTTTGTTAAAATTGTCTTACAAAAAGAATCTAATAAGTGAGATTATGTATAAATATTAATAGAGTTAACGGTTTCAGAAAACTGAAAAACATAAAAAAAAAAAAAAAAAAACAAAATTTGCCTAATGTAATATTTTTAATTTTAATGTTAAATAATTTTTTTTTTTATGAAGTAGCTTATCTCCATTTATTTAAATGTATTATTAGCAAAACACTAATTTATAAGAATTTTTTTTCTTACTGTGTTTATGCATTCAATAAAAATATATTCAGCCAAATTTATAATCAAATCTTAAAGGTTGCTTAACTTTAAACAACCTTTAAGTTTGATTTAAGTAGCAAATCCATATTTTAAATCAATTTGATGATTTAAGCAACGTTACTTAAAGCTCTCTTAACTTAAACGCCAAATTTGTTTCTAAAGGTTGATTAAATCTTGCTTAAAGCCTAGTATACAGTTCGTTGTGACAAAAAAAAAAATAAGTGGTGAAACAAAAATTTTTTTCATGAAAAAATTTCTGAGAAATGAATTAGCTGTCACTGTCGAATATTTTAAATTTTTTCTGCCAAAACAATGAGAATCACATTGTTTTGGGTGAGTATAATTTTTTTTTCTTCGATTTTGGTTTACAGCTCGGATCATAGTGGTGAAATGAAAAAGTATTTTTTTTTTGACAAAAATCTCTCCCATAAGAAATACATTAGTTTTTTTTTTTTGAAGAACTGTATACTAGGCTTAAATATTGAAATTTGTATGATATTGAGAAATAGTTCTTCGAAAAAAAAACTAATGTATTTCTTATGGGAGAGATTTTTGTCAAAAAAAAATATTTTTTTCATTTCACCACTGTGATCCGAGCTGTAAACCAAAATCGAAAAAAAAAATTATACTCACCTCAATTTTTTTTCACACAAAACAATGTGATTCTCATTGTTTTGGCAGAAAAAATTTAAAATATTCGACAGTGACAGCTAATTCATTACTCAGAAATTTTTTCATGAAAAAAATTTTTGTTTCACCACCTATTTTTTTTTTTGTGTTACAACGAACTGTATACTAGGCTTTAAGATATGAAAACAAGAGCAATAATTATTGTGAGAAGAAAATACCTCCACAGTTTTTTTTCACTCCGGTGTACGAGGAAGTCAAATGGAAAGTGGAAAAGGAGATTGTACCGGGCACGATGAATCAGGAATGGAAGTAGAAGTAGTCCTACACGATACAACCAGATACTCTGACGTTGTGAAATTATCTTTGCAACGTTTGGTCATTTTATTAATTTTTTTGGAAAGATAAATAAATATTAATTCATTCTGCCAACTGAATTGAAATGAAATAAACATATTAAACTTTCCGAATTGTGACACGATACAATAATCGAGGAATGTATCTTTACCAATATTCAAAAAGAACATCATTTGCTTTTGTTAACACAATACAAACTACATTTATTTATTTGCATTCACATTCTCACATATTAACATTGCCTTCATTCCCAAATTCACATATAATTACGAAAATCTTGTCGACAAGACAAGAATTGGCTAAGATGTTTGTGCCTGTATTCTCGAATCGCACATTGCATTGCACCGTCGGTCGATTCAAATAGTTCATCTGTAGCTTTTAATGCTGAAAAAGAAGAATGACAATATATAAATTGGAAAAGAAAACCTTACATCCATTAACCTGGATAAAATTTGAGGTTCTTCTAAGCCCGTGAAACTCTTTCGATAAGTTCCTGTTTTTCACGATCTGCTTAAGTTGCTTCATCTTTAGATTCTCGGGTTCAAATCTGAAATGTAAACATATTCGTTTAATTTAAAAATCCAATACAACAAACATAGAACTCACCATGAACAAAATCATTTGAATTTGCCAAATGAAACAAGAATTCTTCCAGCGCAAGTTTAAATTTTATTTTTATTTGTTTTGTTTTGTTTGTTTGTTTGTTTGTTTGTTTTTTTTTTTGACAAGGTGACAAACAAAACTCAAGTTTCCTGTAGTAGAATCGTCACTTCTATTACTTTTTTTGACAGAGACGTTTCTTAACTTAGTAACAATCGATAATCGATTATAAATAAGAATTTAAGTATCGTTACTTAAATGTAACTTAAATATTTAAGCATGCTTAACTAAGTAACGTCTAAGAGCGCTCTTAAAGAACCTTTATAAATACGGCTGATTATTATTATTATTATTATTATTATTATTATAAATCGTGAAACACGAAAATGAAAATGAAGGAAGTTTGTTAATAGAAGCTTTAGTTTTATTGTTGATAATAATACATTTTTATTAAGATTATTTGACTTAGAGCCGATTTTTCAATCGTCAGATAAACAGGCAAATAGTGTTTATTCGATATTTTTATTTTTATTTTTATTCGATAATTGAAAAATCGGCTCTTAAAGTACTTCATTGAGGATAGGCATTTAAGTTGATCAAAGAATTCGAAAGATTTGAAAAAGTAAAAGAATAAATAGATTGTATTTCTCGGGGATGTGTCACTATAGTTTCCTCGAAGCGACCGCTGATAGTGGACCCTGATAAACGTTCTCGAACCCTCTGAGGAGTCTCCAGATAACGAAAATACAAAATTTCACAAAGGACACTCAATGCCTGCTCAAATTATTGAGATTTTTTTTTTTTTTTTTTTAATTTGTTTATAAAATGTTCATTTCTGCATCTATAACGTTGGTAATCTGAAATTGAGAGTGACACATGATTTATACACAACTGTGTCAACAGATAACAGTGAAATGTGGTTTCCTTTCTTAAAAACAGCGTAAAGGATATATTGTTATTTAAATACATATCCATACCTATCTTGTTCTAAGGATAAGGCATCAGTTTATAATGACCAATTAAGACTTGTCTTTTTATCCAATCGGAGAACATCCACTTCAAAGCATCTCCATATGTACATACATACCTACATATATCAATAAAATGTCTTTTCTTCAATTTTCAGTTTTGGTTACGAACTGCGCTCCCCTAAGCTTTTTACAGACCAAAATTTGACAGCTGACTGGTTTTATTGATTTTTCTGTAGAGGAATTCGATTTGTTGTTGATTTCAGGTAATAAATTCTTGAAATTGCTTGAAGGATACTTCCGTACTCATCCGTTTATTATGGGTAAAGTATTCACATGGCACATCGGAAGGCAGCGTTTCGTTCGGTTCTGACACTAGCTTCCGTTTGCTTCCACTGATTATAGTTAGCCCTTAAGAAACTTGTTTCTTAAATCCGTATAAGAAACTTGTTTTTTATATCCGTTGGTAAGAAATAAGAAAAACTCGGTTAAAAGAAACAAATTTTGTGCGAATTTTGAGTTTCTTATAAACGTTACGTACTATATAATATTCCATCAACTTTATATGAAGTAAATCACGAATTTATGAATTCATTTACTTCCTTTGCGTATCATAATATATTGTGACGTTATATGAAAAAACACCTTACAATCTTTTACTTGTTAGTTTTAATCTCATTCGATATGAATTTTCTCACATAAATTTGTGTATAGATAGAACTTTTTCCTTAACTTTAGATTGTGATATAATTTTCATTTTTGATAATAATAAAGCTTGTCAATCGTTTTGTTCAATTGTTCGAGATTGTTTTATTTGTAATTTTGTGATCGAACTTTAGAAACGTTACAATATTTTAAGACTATTATTTTTATTTAGTTAATCCCAGTCAGACGAGTTATGGAGCTAAGCGAGGTCATCGTCAAACCAAAAGTTAACGATAACACCACAGAGCTCCGATTCACCAAAACCAGCCGGTTCTGAATTTTTCATTTCATGGGAATGGAAATTGCATGAATCGAATTACATTCAATTTCCATTCCCACGAAAAGTGCTGATTGTGTTTAAAGTATAATTAACAATTTCTGTACCGAGGTACACAGTTTGTTTCATTTCGGGGATCGAAGACTTTTCGCCACACGCATCGGAGCTAACACGTACATTTGTTTTATAATCAACACGCACTCAAGAGCACAGTGCGAGTATTAGGGAAAGGATAGAGGATGTAAACTGAGGTGTCGGTGAACATTGTTTTTTATTTCCCGAATGTTACAAGGAATGGGGAAGACAGAGTGTGGAAGAGAGTTCCACATTCACGTAGTAAGGCTTAAGAGCGATTCTCTTTACATCACAGTACGTCGGAAGTTAGGCTTAAAGGTTAACTGATGGGCGTTGTAATTTTGCAGGTCGAATTTCAGTTGCTTAAGCAACTTTTTTGTTTTTGTAATTAAAATTATATTTAAATATATATATATAAATAGATATTTATTTTTATTTATTTACTTACCTATTTTTTTATTATTAGCTATTGACATACACTGCACTAAATGCGTTACAAAGAGGTAACTGTCTTCTTAATAAATAGCAACTGACGTTGAAATTTAATTGACAAACAATCGTTGAAACTGAAATTGAACTATTATTAACACAAACAATAAAACAAAATTGCAAATAAGCTCTATGACAAGACAAAGTCGGAAGGTTAATTAGTTTAAGACGATCAGTATATGGTGGTAAGTTATAACTATAAGGCCAGGGGCCGAATTACGGCATCCGCTATCGAGGCAGTGAGTTCAGTTATCGAACGAACGAGTAACCTCATTGGGATTATGACATTTGATAGGTCACGTATCGTTTAAGAATAAAAAATGTAGTAGTTTTATCGAGTCTCTATTTGTTTTGAAGGTATTTTGAAAGGTTTGACAAATAAAAAAAACAAAACTTGTGCGAAATAGCAGAGGAAGAAATATAATTTTTTATTAAATGAAACAAACACAGTTTGGCTGTTAACAGAGGACGAGATTGGTGAAGCCATGACGCTTAAAATCTTGACCAAAATAGATTATTGGCAAAAAATTTCATGATAAAATAACTTAAACAGTAAGATTTAAATTTTTCTCAGAAAGTTCCTGCCATCAGTGAGGTGTTTGTGTGTCGAATGAAATTACACTCGATAGCTGAGCAGAGAATTTAAATTATTGTACTAGAAGCTCGATACATAGCTCGATATCGTGAGAGGTAATGCCAAACACACAAAATTCAGTATCGTATTATTCGACAACGGATGCCGTAATTCGGCCCGAAGACAATATCTCAGGAACCTTCTTTGAACAGACTCTAATCTATTAACATGTACTGCATAGTAAGGTTCCCAAACAACACATCCGTATTCTAAAATAGACCTAACAAACATATAAACCAATTATTATATCTCTGTGCAAGCTGTGAGTATACACTAAGATTCATGTAAATGTTAACGCTTTTTCTACGTCAATAAATATCTATGTATCTATATACCTATCTACTACTTTTGAAATGTTCAGTCCATAAAAACAAAAAAAATTGCACTTCAGTTTTTGCGGTTTTTAAAAGCCTTGTCGTAGTTTTCAATTTCAATCATTTTTTTTTTAAATCTTCAAACCACCTTTCTCAAAATTTCCAGTTATTGATTTAAGGACTTGTTTATTTTACGTGAATTCAAATCAACCGATTGACGTTTGAAAGAATAGACGTCCGGGTAGTAAATTTTCATCAGAGCCATAAAAATCAGTCAGCAAAATGACAGAAAATGATCAACTATCTGGAGAAGTGGGTATGCATTCCAATTCCAGAGTGAGTTCGTTAAGTTTGAATTTAGAAAACGCTTGCAGTTCCAAGTAATTGGAGTTGCATGGAAATGAATATTTATCACATGATTTTGATGAATTTTCCGGATCCTGGTTATATATGTTGAAACTCTTGTGAGGCAGAATGTAAGTCAACAAAACATCACGTTTATAGGCAAAAGTAAAATTGTATTAATAATCCAATTCAAGCTTAACCTAATACATTATTGAATACACCAGCCATTCTTGCTTAATACAACACCAGTCACTTTTAAGACAACGCCGCCGCCATCCGGAGATCTAATCACCAATAGTCGGACAAATTCAACAGATGATATTTGGTCCTATTTTACTCAAACGGAACGAAGGCATTCGTGTTTCAATGTGTCTCTGCCAATTGCATTCGAACGAGCTGCTCCAAGGTCTTGGTTGAATCCGAAATTCGACTCACCTGAGCTTGAAGAACAATATTTAAAAAGTATTTTTCCAGACATGCGAACGGTATACCGGTGAGTAGATTCTTTTTGCCTTCATTCAAAAGTTGTTTGAACATTTTTATTTTCAGATTCTCACTTTTGTACATATTGTTCTGCACAATAACGTGCTGCATTTACTTTTTGATCGGAGATATTAACCCAGTCACTCGAATTAAACTCTTATGGCCGTCCATTATTTTAGCGATTATAACAATTATGGCCCTATGGTTCACCAATACAAACATGTATCGGGCTCATTACCATCTGACATCAGTATTAACAGCCATTGTTCTTTGTACGCTTGGACTCAGTTTTCTAAGTTTCACCGGCAACACAATTAGTGCCTTAGGCCATTTCGCCTTGTGCCTAGAAATCGTACTTCTCATCTACACATGCATACCAATGATACTATGGATTAGAGCCGTCATTGCTGTCTCCTATTCAATACTCTTTGAGACGCTTAGTAGTTATGTGCCAGACAATATAGGAGTGCATGGAACCAATCCCGCATTTTACAACTTTATTCTGATACTTCGCATTATTTTGCAGTTCAGTGTGCATTTGATGGCGCTTCATGTACATGTAATGAAAACTGTACGCAAGCGTGGAACGTTCATGAAGATCGGTCAGAATCTGTTGGTTCGACGACACTTGGAGATGGAGAAAAAGCTGAAGGAGAATATGGTTCATTGTATGATGCCACCGCAAGTTGCTGACATGTTGCTGAGTGAAGGTGGAACTGAGCCAGTAGTAGAAACTAAATTAATGAGGTCAGGATCACTCCGCGATGTTAAGTCTCTTTTTCGGCCATCTAACATGCACAGAATCCATAATGTGAGCATTTTGTTTGCTGACATAGTTGGCTTCACTGCTATATCATCGAAAAAAGAACCCGAACATGTGGTTGAGGTATTGAATGACCTTTACAAAAGATTAGACGATCTTTGTACGTTCAATGGGTGTGAAAAAATTGCGACTCTGGGAGACTGTTACTACTGCGTTTCAGGGTGTCTCGAGGCAAGGCCGGACCATGCTCACTGTTGTGTGGAGTTGGGCCTGGAGATGGTCTATACAATGCAATATTTTGAAGCGCAAGGGCATGATGATATTAAGATGAGAGTGGGTATTCACACTGGAACTGTTTTTTGTGGTATTGTCGGAACTCGGAGGGTAAAGTTTGACGTCTGGAGCAATGATGTAAAAATGGCTAATTTGTAAGTTTTTTATATTTTTAACAAATTACTTTCATTATTGATTTATTTCTGCAACCAAGAATGGAATCATCTGGGGCGCCAGAACAAGTTCACATCTCTGAAGCGACCCGGAATTATTTGGGAGATGATTTTCTTTTAGAAGAGGGCAAGGAGGTCATTGGTAAGTTTTGTTAGTACTTGCTTAAATCTGATAATTTAAAATCTCTTACCAGGCAAACGAACGTACTTCGTGACGGGACGTAACAAAAATAGTCTCACACAGACCCCAAGTCGTTTTACACATATCCCGCTACTGTACAACAACGATGACACTCTTTCTCCGAATGCAAGCAATGTGATTGGTGGTCCGCAAGTCACGCCTTTCGCTCAAGAAATATCGGATCCACTGAATCCATCGGCTAAGCCTTCAAACCCCCACCAGCGATTTTTATCGCTCAAAATGTAAGTGCCAATATTTCAGCTTTAAAAACTACAGCCCAATACAGTTTCAAATACTTTATCTCATCTCTTCCCGACAGTTCGGATTCAGACCAAGAAGACGAATGTCTATCGAACACTGGAACAACACCAACATCAATCACCGAAAGAGTGAAAAATATCGGTTTATTGAGTATTTTTAGAAAAATCAAAGATATTAGAGGCACCGATCAGTCGATGGATAATCAACCACCTCCGGATGAAACCGCAATAGCAGTTGAACAAAATGGCAGCAACCAGCAAATTCCATGGCTAATAGAAACCACGAATTGCACATGCATGCTCAACATTCCACAGCAGCAAGGTCATACATCTCTAGCGACGATGATCGGATCGCCAGACGCTAGCTGCTCTTCGTATATCATTGATAACCCGCCTGAGCCTGAGCGAAGACCGCGTGTGCCCACATTCACTCTAGCAAAACATGATACTACTGATGCTCCTCAGAATACTCCTCAATTGTCTTCAGCATCTCTTAACCAATTTCATTCTGACACTTTGAGTTATGAAAATTACCTACAAAAGCAGATTCATGCCCATAATCAAACCACTGCCATTTTGCAGGATGGATACTATAATAGTTCACTAGTGAACTTAAACCTCAAAAAAGAACAAATTCTTATTCCGGTGCCAGGAATTCCAACACGGCCTATTGCTTATCCGTTAGCGGAATTTCTCCAATATCTTCAAAGGCAAGCCGATGTCCAATTGCTACGCTGTTTTCGAGATAATGCTGAATCGCAGGAGATCCACTTGCTTAGACACCCGCTCAAGCGATTCACCTTGTTCTTTCAATCGGAACAAATGGAGAGAGTATTCCGTTCGAATGCTCATCGATTCGGCACCGAAATTGAAAATGAAAGGCAACGAACGCTTGACAAGCCAAGATACAATACCTGCCTCGACATCTTCGTCAGTATTGTAGTGTACTTTTGCGTTGCAACTTCACTATATATAATAACACCGGATACCAAAGCGTACTGCAACTATTGGTTGGTGGTTTTGTCTATTTTCACGGGCACTCAGTTGTTCGCTTTAATGTATTGCACCCGACATTTGTGCCGCCGAAAAATTTCTACACACCAAAGGAGTGAACGAATCTTCGCTGCCATCTTCAACTGGTATCCATGGCACATATGTTTAGCACTTCTCTTGACAATGCCAGTTATCTTGATCATAACTCATTATGCTCTACTCGACCTGAACCAGCTTCAAGCATTCGAGTACCATTATGGATTCTTGATTTTTGTTTCCATTGTGCACTTCTGCAATTTCACACAACTTAATTTCTGGATGCGCAACATTTTGGCACTTTTAGGGACCATCGGTTTTATCGTTATTTCTTATATCCAAATGAAAGATCTGGAAAATCAGAAAAGACTTACGAACGGAACAATTGCAATTTTAACTTCAAGCGAGAAAATAATTTTCGATGAAGTCAATTGGTTTAGTCAGTACTTTTATGAGATCTACATTGATGTTTTGTTGCTGCTCATTTTTGTATGGCTCCTCAACCGGGAACTGGAAATCGGTTATCGAATCACATTCTATCGTAATGAAATTGCCAAGGAAGACAAAGTGAGAGTGCATGACATGAAGAACCAAGTAGAACTGTTGTTGCACAACATAATGCCGACACATGTTGCAGAACACTTGAAAAATTACGGTAAATACTCGGCGAATCATCGAAATGTCGCCATCATTTTCGCCAGCATTGTTAACTTCGACGACATCTACGAAGAAAGCTATTTGGGTGGCCAGGAATATTTACGAGTCCTCAACGAACTAATCGGAGACATTGACGAACAGTTATCTCGTCCAGAATTCCAGTGTATTGAGAAGATCAAGACAATGGGCAGCACGTATATGGCAGCCAGCGGGTTAGATTCGCTCCATCGGTGTGTTAGGAATCATCATATTTATGCACTATTTGAATTTTCGAAATCCATGCAGTTGGTGGTTAGTTCTTTCAATGAGAAACTTTTTGAATTCGAATTTATTTTGAAAATTGGTTTCAATGTTGGTGATGCAACGAGCGGAGTGATCGGAACTATCAAATTGCAATATGACATTTGGGGTGATACTGTCAATGTCGCGAGTCGCATGTGTTCGGCAGGGATGAAGGGTAGAATTCAGGTGATAAAGAAATGTTTGCCGTACTTGGTGAATAGGTATGAGTTTGAACGGAGAGGGGAAATTTATGTGAAGGGTAAGGGTAATATGGATGTGTTTTTGTATACGAGAGATAAACCGTACTCAATCGAGAATGACTGCGGGAATGAATGTGGGTTGAATTATGGAGTTGGGCTTTCGAAAACTTGACTAACTAACATTTTGCAGAGAAAGAACTGTAACACTGCATCACCTTTGTTAGTCTGAATGAAAGGGGCCTTAAAACCTTCTAGTAGTGTCTATTATGGGACCTTAGTGTCACCACCATTGGATTCTAAAGTTAGGAAAAACTGCAATATCATCAGATTTATAAAATTTTACAAACATAAGCAAAAACAGCAGAGAGTCTTTATTTCATTTACAAGAAACTGTAATAAAAAAAAACTGTTAGAATCAATCTTCATCTTCCCAGCCTTCTTATTAAAAATGTTAATCAAGCATATTTAGTTTATGAGCAATAGAAATGCTATTGGAAAGAGATTGCGGAATTCAGGATTACCAATTTTGCAGCGGGGCGAAACATAGTTGTATCAAGTACAAGACAAGAAGTCCAGGACGTCTACAGGCCAATCAACCGTCAATCAGATTAATCATATTGTGCTCAACGCAAGACACTCTTCAAGCATTTTTGATGTCCCAAACTTCCGAGTTGCCAATATTGACCGGCTCACTAACTGTGCACTACCAAGGTAGTGCAGCGGAGAAAGAATGACATCGTATGGCTACAGTCGATAGAGAGCACTAGATCCTTGTCCAATCGAGTTTTAACCAATATCATGAGAAATCCGCTACAGCCAGCATCGGGTATTGAGAACTAGGTGCAGAATTGCTAGGAAGCCATTAGAGCTGCTGGGGTTTCGAACGGTCACCAAACCTAAACCCCTGCTTTGATCAAGAATGCAGGCAGGTACATGCAGCCAAGCAAGAAACCTTTAAGGCAGCGCTGCACAGTAGGACAAGTACAGCTGGAAAGTTCTACATGCTGAAGAGGAGAGAAGATACTATATAATACTAGGTTTACAAAGGTTTTAATGAATTTTTTAGCATTAGCTTAGCCGTCAGCTCCACTGGTAACTTTAAAATATTTAGTACAATTGAACATGAAAAATAAAAAATAAAATAAAAGATTTGATTTAATTTTATAATGATCGATATTTGTATTCTGATTATGAATATTCCGTTATTTTAAGCATTCTATAGCGATATCTTGCTCTGACAAATTAAACAATGTTCGCCCAATCTGATCCATTTAAAATTTCAACGGTTTCATGTACTGATAGTGTTGGTTTACCGAAGCATATGCTCTTTTTTGCAGATTAAAAAGTGGACACACACTAGTGAAATGAAAGCAGTCTTCTTTAGCTCTCAGGCTAACTTATCATTTTTGTGTGTAGTTTTTTACCTGAGCCCTCATCACGTAATTTCACTGTCGAATGTCGCCGATGCGATAGTATTGACCGATGTCGACACAAATGTACTTCATGGAAAACAACCACTCTCGCATCGTGTATCGCTATCGCAACCTCAAATTTGAAAGGCACTTAACAAAACATCAAAACATGAAGTTTCACTGTGTTGTTTTTGTTTAGGTATATATTTTCGTCTAACAACCCAGCAAACATTTTGGTGAAGGTTCAAATTTCCTTCAGTAAATCTGAAGAATATGTATTCGAAAAACGTTCATTTTTCTGAGTATATTTTGAAGATAGACAAAAAACTAAAAAAAATTTACTTGCAAAACAAAACGAGCATATTGACTTTCGATTTTGATTCATGTATGTGAGTTAAATATGAATGTTCACAGGCACAGAAAGGATAGATCCTCAAGGATTTGTATATAAAAATAAAGGAAAACGAACTTGCGAATGATCTCTTTTTCCTTATTTCTTTTTGCAATGGGGCAATTATATAATGGGACCGTGTCGCGACAAGAGATCGAAACAATGTTTAACGAATTTTAAAATTCTTCACTTCAGTTGTGCAGTGTTTCATTTAACAAAAAAAAAAGTGTAGTGTGTAAGAAATCATGTATTTATGTAAAATGTGCTAAGCGAAAACCCTAACCATTCTTTATAATGCCGACCACCCTGTTTCCCAACTCTTCTTCATATCGTAAATCATAACCGATCACTTGTTTCATATTTTGGTTAGTACGTTTCTCTTAATTTGCTGTACAATCGAATGACATATTTTAATGTTATGTTCTATGTAAACTTTCTCTTAATGCAATAACGTTAACTGTTAATTTAGCTTATTGATTTAAGTTCGTTTTATGAAGAAAATCAATTGCAATAAAGATTTCAATAAGACAAGACGTGTCTTTGCTTTTTATGATATATATTTTCTTGCATGTGATTAGTAGTTTGAAATTATCAATTAATATATATTACAACTAGCAAAATCCCTGCCCGCTTCGCAGGGCTTCGGCAAACAACGGTCATGAAATTAGGGATTGGCTGGATGAAGAATACGGTATTCGATGAATTTGCAGAAATGGAACAATATTTCTAGAAATATCATGTCCGTACTTGCTAATTTGATGAATAATCTATTGGTTTTTCAATTCTTTTATATCCATTTTTAGTTCATGTACCCATTAAACATACCCCAAATTTAACTCCCTGAGAAGAGGTTAGGTAGTTAGGGTTTTGACAGCAAGCCAGATAGCCATACTTTTAACCCTCTTCAGGATTGCAGAGTGTTATACATTTTCTTAAAACTATCAATTCTTGGGAGATTATGAAGTGCTGCAATAAAAATATTGAAAAATAAAAATATAAACTCTATTTTCTTATAGATTTTCCCAAGTATCATAAAATGAATGGATTTTGTATGCACTCATCATTTTGTAATTTTGTTGGTCATAAGGTAAAAATGTTTTTTACTTTTTATTTGAAAAAAATTAACCTTAAAGTCAATTTTTCGTCCGGCAAAAAAAAATTGAATATCATTTAAAAATTAACCTTAACATGAGTCAGGGAAGGGTACCCCAAAAGACTATGAAATCAGACTTTATTTAAGAACGATATGACATATATGTGAATCTTGACATTCCCAAGGATGGCAGACAAATTACAGGATACTCTGTATAGTTGACCATGTAAAAAAAAACAGAAATTTCTAAATCAATACCACATATTTTTAACGATTTACCTTGCGTCTTATATATTTTGACAGGGAATGCAAGTCGAACAGGCAACTGACGACGTTTAGAATCAAATGATATGTCTGGTAGCCCATTTGCCATTGACTTCTTCACGGCTTGTCTTGTTTAAGTTTAAGTTGATTGATGTTCCGAAACATAGAAATTGACGCTCATACTTTCAGAGTTAAAAAATGTGGTGTCAGTCCTGGAATATGAATCCAAAAAATTCAAAAACTCCGTCTCGTCGTAAAATTTTCTACATCGTTTTCATTTTTGTAATTCCTTCAAACTCTTTGTGGTCAAAAAATTGTGCATTTATTTATCTCGTTCAAAATAAATTGTTGCATCGATTTTAGAAAAACTTTAATCTGCACCAGCTAATATTGCACGTCAACTCAATTAAACGTGATTTTTACTTGCGACATATAGAATATATGGCAAGTATTGAATTCGTAAAAAAAAAAAAATTTGAGATGAGGATGAGATATGACATTACGATGATAGAGAAGTCGAAAAAAGTGGGTCCGGCGATTCCGTCTGTCTGTCTGTCGGAAAGTTTACAGGCATCTACAGCCTTAACTACTGGTCCGATTGACTTCAAATTTGAAAATTAGAGATTTGAGCAAAAAGTCATATCCCAATTTTTTTATTTTTGTTTTAAGATCAAAATTTAGGGTAGCCACCATACGATTTTTTTGGCCAAAAACCAAAACAATTTTTTTTCTCCAAAACGGCCCGATCGATTTTTTTTAAACTTTCTCGAGTTTAATTTTTTTAAACATTCATGTATTTTATGTGAAAAAAGAATTTTTGTATTGCTCCAAAACGGTACCTCCCATAGAACCGTTTTTTTGTTATTAGATTTTCTCGAAAACTGAAAGTCCGATCAGCGTAAGATTTTTTTTTTCGAAAGTACGTATATATTGTTCAAATAATATTTTGTTTTCAAACAAATTTCTAATTTTTTTTTGGAATTTTAAAAAATATTTTTAACTTTTTTTTTCAAAATTCTGTATCTCAAAAACGGATCAATTTTAAAAACCCAAATTAGAGTTTAATATGTATATTTACATGGTCTTGAAAACTGCATACCCAAATTAATTTTAAGATATTTTTGAAAAATTTTATATATAAAAAATTAATTTAAAAAAAAAACGGCTCCGACGATTTTCAAAAAAAAAATTCAATAAATCAAGAATAAGGTTTGAATTTGTTTGGAATTTAAATTTTTGGAATTAAATGTTTTTACGAGGTTCATTTTCAAATTTTAATTTTCTTAATGAATTCTAATTATTTTTATATATTGAGTTTTTTTTTTGAGTTAAGTGTAAGCTGTAAGTAAGAGTGTAATCAGAATTGCTTAAAGTATATCTCTTATTTTAACACTACTTTTTGCAATTAAAGTAATCATAAATATTTAGTTTTAGCATGCAGGAGCAAGTTCGTACGACCCAGTCGTGCACATTTTTTAAATTTTGTTTACACTTGGAAAGACATCTTGAATCAACTCATTCTTTGAATTTGCATTACAATAAGAATTGTTTGGAAGTGAAATTTGGCCTTTAGAATCAAGTGAAATTATTCCATTTCCAATGTCCAATAAAATTATTTAGGAAATTCTGCTGCAGACACATCGTTAAGCACACGAACATTTGTGGCCTGAAATACCGCCATTAAATAGAAGATTTTAAACAACTCAATTCGTCTGCAGCAGTTGACCGTGGTATGATCGGCAAAGTTTGTCCTCACATCCAAAAGATATAGGGCCCCAAATTCTTCAAGTCATGGGATTTAAGGCTTAAAGTACCTTCATTTTTGTGCGTGCGCCAACATCCAACACAACAATTCGGCTACTGCCGACTTTTTTATAAATATTTTCATGTCGGCTTAAGACTAATAATGCGCTCGCAATTCCAGAAGAAGCAGGAGCCAATGCTTTTTTAGTTTCAGATCGTATTGACGCTAAAAAAATGATTTCCCCATTCCACCAGGTTCATCTCAAAAATATTTACAAAAACTTTGACTGACCACACCTTGCATAATGGTGTAATACACATATGTACTTTTGTTGATCATGTAACTTCGTCTCAATAGTTTGCACAAATATTCGTAATCCAATGCAATTTGATTAGTGTCTTTAACGAAGTACTGCTTGATCAAGAACATCTTACGCTGCACGACTTAAAGCAACCAATTCAATTGTGGCAATGCCTTATTCGCAAAACTGTTTTTTCTTAAGCAACTGGCACATTGCAATTTGAAAGCATTCAATTTCCCATCAGATTGGCATTTGAAATGACTATTGACTCAAACCTAAATAATGTCTGTTTGTGGCTTAAATTTGAGCACACCATGTTTTTCATTCAGGCAATAATTATACGTGGAATACCTCCAGTTCGTTAGTGTTGATTAAATTTTATTAATGACACATTCCATCAACTTCAAAACGTTATAAATAACAAATAACAGTATAATTTACAAATATGTGCCCACCAAAAATGAATGAGATATGCATACATATTTTCATACTCTAGAAATTTCATATATCAAAACAACGTTTGCCAGGTCAGCTAGTTCAAATATAATTTCCTAGGTTCACTGACATTTTTTTTTGTCGAAGAAAAATTATATTTGTCAAATATTTTTTTTCTTCACTGACATTTTTTTTGATTTTTTTATTGAAAACAAATTATTTGACAAAATTTTCAAACTAAATTGAGTGTTCGTATATTGATC
This sequence comes from Sphaerophoria rueppellii, assembly GCA_920937365.1. Taxonomy (NCBI): domain Eukaryota; kingdom Metazoa; phylum Arthropoda; class Insecta; order Diptera; family Syrphidae; genus Sphaerophoria; species Sphaerophoria rueppellii. The sequence goes on from CAKKXW010000003.1 coordinate 59,330,274, forward strand.
AGTTTTTTTTGTAGTGCGAAACACAAAATTTTTAACATTTTTTAACAATTGAACCATTTGTGATTTGAAAAGTATACATTTTATTTTTGCTAAACCTTCTACCCTAAAAGCTCTTGCATTTAGAGAAAAAATTAGGAAAATCGGTCAACCAGTGTGCCCGGTTAGTGAACGAACACAAAAATTAGGCTGTTCTTTTATATATATAGATTATTCAGAAGTGGGATAAAAGACCCTGTTTAATTTTAGTGCATGTGCATGACATTTAATTACGCTTAGTTTCAAATTTTTACTATAATAAAAATACATTTTTTTTTATGATGAATGCAAGTACTCGTGCCGCTTTGTTCGTACAGAAAGCGACTGTACCGAAATTGAAAGCTAAACTCTCTGCGATGGGCTTGTCCACTTGGGATTAAAAACCGCGTTGATATTACGTTTGGAGGAAGCAATAGCCTCGCTTGACGATAATCGATTAGAGGAGCTGTTTTCTAATGATGATGTTAATGGTTACGTAGATGATGATGACGAAGGTGCTTCATTGGACTTGGTAGAGGAAGATAATGTCCTGTCACAGAGGGTAGAACGCTTGCGAGAGATAATAAGAAAAAAAGAGGAGATCGCATTATTAGAAGAAAGATTACTACAGCTGGGTACCTCGCGCAAAGATGTGCAGTCATCACAGTATACATTTCGTGATATTGAAGATACGATTCCGAGTTTTTCTGGAGATGATAATTATAATGTGAAGAAGTGGATCAGTAGTTTTGAAGATGCCAAACTCCTCTACAAATTCACAGATTCAGAATCTTTTGTCTATGCCAAACGATTGCTTCAAGGTACAGCTCTTGGGGTGAATTAAAAATAGCCCTACTGGCTGAGTTTTATAACCATGCCTCAGCCACTGATGTCCACAATATGTTGCGAGGTCGTAAGAAACGCAAGGACGAAACGTTTCAACAGTACTTGCTAAACATGCAAGAAATTGCGTCTCAAGTCGACATCGAAGAGCAGGACGTTATCAGTTATGTCATTAAAGGAATTCCTGACTCCATTTTTAATAAACAAATTTTATTTACTGCAAATAGCATCTCCGAGCTGAAACTCATATTGAGAAAATATGAAAAAATGAATTATGAATCGCAATCATTTTCCCCGACGTATCACAAAACACCACAACATCCTAAAAATTTGCCGAGCTCAAGTTCCAAGTTTACTGCGAAATGCTTCAACTGTAATGAAGGTGGGCACATCTCAACGCATTACCCAAAGCCAAAACGGGAAAGAGGCTCTTGTTATCGATGTGGTCAAAGAAATCACGTGGTCAAAGACTGTCCAAAGTCTTCAACTGTTCTTGTGCTTCACAATCCAGAGCCTCAAAAGGAAACGCAAATATCCTCCTCTTCCTTTATGGGGGATTTTCATGATATATTCGAGTTTGGATTCCAAGAGGACGATTTTGGTCCTGTCCGTTTGACCATGCATGCAGTGACATTAATTGACACCGGGAGCCCTATAAGTTTTGTGCAGCAGTGTTTCGTTCCAACATATCTGATGACACCTGTACAATCTCTTGGACATGATTTTGTAGGTATTAATAATTCTAAGCTAATTTTATTGGGAAGCATTTTATGTAAAGTAAAAGTTAAAAATAATTATGTTAAGTTATGTTTGTTAGTTGTCAAAAACGATACGATGCAAAATGCTATAGTGTTAGGAAGAGATTTCTTACAGAAAAGTAATGTAAAACTTGTTTTGAAAGATCAGAATACCGAGTTAATAGGAAAAAATAATTTGAACGATTCAATATGTGAAGGAAATATTAATGAAATTTTAAATCTCGATATATTAGATGCGAGTGAAAATGACAAATCGGATTGCTTAAAAATTAATGAAAATTTAGATTTCAAAGACCAGGAACTAGTTAGAAGCTTAGTTACGCGAAACTATTCTTCAAATACGAAGTTTACAGACGATTTTGAAATGAAAATCGTATTGAATAATGAAAACAGTGTTTTTAATTGCGTTCCCCGACGACTGCCTTACGCTCATAAACTCGAACTCCAGAAAATTCTCGATGATCTTTTAAAAAATAAAATTATAAGAGAAAGCAATTCCCCTTATGCTTCGCCCATTGTTTTGGCAAAGAAAAAATCTGGTGAGATACGCCTCTGCATAGACTTTCGTCAGTTGAATAAACTAACAATAAAAGACAATTTCCCTATCCCTCTTATTGAAGATCATTTGCACAGGTTACGTGGCAAACAATATTTCACACTGTTAGATTTGAAAAGTGGTTTTCACCACGTTAAAATGGCGGATGATTCTGTGAAGTATACATCATTTATCACACCATTAGGCCAGTATGAATATCTGCGCATGCCATTTGGCTTGAAAAATGCGCCATCTGTTTTTCAACGCTATATTAATTCCCTTTTTAAACAACTTATAAGTGCAGGAAAATTGCTCGTATACATCGATGATCTGCTTGTTGCGAATGAGACCAAAGACGAACATTTTAAAATCTTAAAAGATGTTATGGATATTGTCACGAAACACAACTTACAATTGCGGTATGATAAGTGTCTTCTTATGTTTGAAAAAATTACATACTTGGGGTATGAGGTATCTGCTAGTGGTGTTGGACCAAATATAACAGGGTTAAAGGCCGTTTCCGAGTTTCCTATTCCTTCAAATGTGAAAAGCTTACATTCCTTTTTAGGCCTAACTTCTTATTTTAGGAAGTTTATTAACGGGTTTTCAATTATTGCAAAACCGTTATACGACTGCCGAGCTGGCAGTATTTGAATTATTAAAGGAAAAGCTGTTAAATGCGCCAATTTTAAGGATTTACAACCCCAATGCCGAAACTGAACTGCACTGCGATGCTAGTAGCCTAGGATTTGGTGCTGTGTTGCTGCAACGTCAGGAGGATAAGATATTTCACCCTATATTTTTTTATTCAAAACGAACAACATCACAGGAAGCAAGGTATCACTCATATGAGTTGGAGACGTTGGCTATAGTTTCTGCTCTCAGGAGATTTAAAATTTATCTCACAGGTATTAATTACAGACTGCAAATCTATGACTCTTACCCTTAATAAAAAACTTCTAAATCCGCGAATCTCAAGATGGGCTCTCGAGCTCCAAGATTTTGATTATTCGATCGAGCATAGGGATGGTCAGAGGATGAAACATGTCGATGCGCTAAGTCGTTGTCACAACGTCTTAATTGTCGAGTCAGACTCCTTTGAGCATGTCCTTGCAGCGTCACAACAAAGAGATCCGGTAATAAGAAATATTGTAAAGATGTTGGAAACTAGAGAAAGTCCTGCCTACGAGCTAATCAATGGTTTAGTTTATCGCAAAATTAACAAGAAAGTTTATTTTTATGTCCCATCTGTTATGGAGAGGAGTGTCATACAGACACATTATGATGCACTTTGCCATGTCGGAGTCGAAAAGTGTTACGATTTTCTTCGTAAAACATATTGGTTCCCTGGCATGAAAATCAAAATAAAAAACTATATAAGCAACTGCCTTAAATGCGTTCATTTCTCTCCAACATATGGAAAAAAGGAAGCAATTTTGAATAGCATTCCAAAAGGCGATAAACCTTTTGACACAATTCATGTCGACCACTATGGTCCATTGCCATGTGGTGTGCGAAATTCCAAAAAACACATATTTCTTATTGTCGATGGTTTTACAAAATACACCAAGCTTTTCGCGGTTAAGACTACAAGCTCCAAAGAAGTAATTCAGTGTTTGGAAACATATTTCTCTACCTACAGTAGACCAAACCGTTTGATTTCGGACAGAGGAAGCTGCTTTACTTCCGAAGAATTTGCTTTATTTTGCGATATCATTGTGTCAAGCACATCAAGGTCGCAACTAGTTCACCTCAGTCCAATGGCCAGGTTGAACGTGTCAACTGGTGTTTAACCCCAATGTTGGCTAAGGAGAGTGAGATTGAACCTGGTGACTGGAAGAAATTTTTAGCTAAGTGGAATTTTCATTAAATAATACTGTCAATAAGAGTACTGGTTTTTGTCCAAGCGTTTTGCTTTTTGGCGTTGAACAAAAGGGGATTGTTAACGACAAAATAAGAGAACATTTAGATACAAACATAATAACTGATGAACCACGAGACTTGGAATCGTTAAGGGAACAAGCAAGTAAAAAAACTGTTCAGAATCAAGAGTCTAATAAAATGTATTATGATAAACATCATAAAAAGCCTCATGTTTACAATGTGGGAGACTTTGTTATGGTTAAAAACATAGTGACTACCCCGGGTTTGAACAAAAAACTTCTGGCTAAGTTCAAAGGTCCCTTTGAAATTGTCAAAAAGTTACAAAATGATCGATATTTAATAAAGGATCTAGAAAACATGCAGATATCTCGGGTTCCTTATGAAGGAGTTGCATGTCCAGAAAATATGAAGCCTTATGTTTCAATTTAAACGAAGATAAATTTTTTTCTGAAAAATCGATACTTGAATTCATTAATAAGTCCTTATTCGTTAAAATTTCGTTATATTTTAATGTATATATATTTTTTTTTAATGTTTTTAAAATATTTTTCAAATGTCGTTTAACGTAAAATGATCAAAAACAATCATTATCCTATCATTAGGTTTATACTATATATTAACTTGTATATATACTGTCTCAATTTATCAATTTGTTTTAATTGTATTTGTCAATCATTTAGTAACTATGTTTACAATTATGAACAATTCTTCTATCTTATTGTGTTCACATATTATTGTTATATAACAAATAACAAAAAAAAAAACTTTATGTAAATCGAGGACGATTTGTATTCAGGATGGTCGAGCTGTAAGAAATCATGTATTTATGTAAAATGTGCTAAGCGAAAACCCTAACCATTCTTTATAATGCCGACCACCCTGTTTCCCAACTCTTCTTCATATCGTAAATCATAACCGATCACTTGTTTCATATTTTGGTTAGTACGTTTCTCTTAAGTTGCTGTACAATCGAATGACATATTTTAATGTTATGTTCTATGTAAACTTTCTCTTAATGCAATAACGTTAACTGTTAATTTAGCTTATTGATTTAAGTTCGTTTTATGAAGAAAATCAATTGCAATAAAGATTTCAATAAGACAAGACGTGTCTTTGCTTTTTATGATATATATTTTCTTGCATGTGATTAGTAGTTTGAAATTATCAATTAATATATATTACAAGTGTAAAGTACCTAAACAGTGTTCCTAAGAATCAAACGAAAAACATTAAAATATTTGATATTAAAAAACAAAATATATAGGTAAGTAATAAAGAAAAGGTTAATTTATTGTCCACTTAATTGAATATAAAAGGGCCTTCGTCACATTCATTTTAATGAAGGAATTTCCAATCATAAATGAGTAGTAAAAAAGATTCATATCCGTGTCACGTTACCCAATGGTTCTGATCCAAATCGAATCATAAATGAATTCATATTCGGATGTTTTCTTCACTTTTAAGAATTATTAATGATTCATTTTCGAAAGGAAATGTTTGCTGGGAAAACTTGGAGAGAAAATCTATGCTGAACAAAAGGATTGGATTGTATTGCGTTTGGAAAGCGTGCTTTGCCAGTGAATGGTTTGCATTGAGATTAGCCAATTAGCCAATTGTTTTATATTTTTTTTAAGCAGATTTCTTTAATCTCAGTACCTGGGCTCGATGGAAAGAAATATTAAGTATAACTCAAAATCCTTTTGGGTCTTTTTGAATTCGAAACGTCAAGTTTCGGAATTCCCAGCTTCTATGGAACTGGGTAGTGTGTGCTCTTACGATAACAAATCTACATGTGATCTCTTTGCAAATTATTTTAAATCAAATTACAATTTAGCAATTATAGATAATTGTTCAAATATGTATAATGAAATGAATTGCCAAGTTGATTTTGGATGCTTTACCCTCTCAGACCAAGAAGTTTTAGATGGCTTACTTCATCTAGATGTGAGCAAAAAACGGGTGTGGATTCGATTCCACCGCTTTTGCTTTCCAAATGTGCTATTTCGCTTTTCAAAATTTTCAAAATTATTTTTAATACATCGCTCCATACTGGTGTTTTCCTACAAGAATGGAAACTGTCTTCAATTAGTCCAATTTTCAAAAGTGGCCTTAAGCATTTGATAAGCAATTACAGACCAGTATCCAAACTTTCAGCCGTACCAAAACTGTTTGAAAAACTAGTGTATGATAGGCTTAATTTTGCGACCAAGTTAATTTTAACAACAAGACAACATGGCTTCTGTAGTGGTCGATCCACTACTACAAATTTGTGCCTTTTCGCGAATTTTTGCGTCAACTCATTGGAGCACAAAATGCAGGTGGATGTTTTATACACAGATTTTGTAAAAGCATTCGATAGAGTCCATCACAAACTTCTAATAAGAAAGTTTGAAAAAATTGGATTCAATCTCGGATTTCTTAAATGGCTGGAATCTTATTTGTCAAATCGTAAGCAGATTGTAAAAATTGGCAATGATCAATCATTTTATATTGAAGTATTGTCAGGTCTTCCACAAGGTAGTCATCTTGGGCCTCTGCTTTTTAACCTTTTCGTAAATGACATTCCAGATCTTTTTGAATTTTCAGATTGTTTAATGTTTGCTGATGATTTGAAACTTTATCATCAACTATCCACAAATGAAGATTGTGAGAACTTTCAAAAGACATTGATAGGTTATTTCTGTGGTGTAGATATAATCATCTCGATTAAAATATTTCTAAATGTAAGATCTTTAGAACCTTTCGTTCAACACCAAAAGTAATTTATAATTATAGACTCGGTAACGAAATTGTATGCACTGTTAGTGAAATTAAAGATCTTGGTGTTATTTTTGATACAAAATTGTCGTTTGCATCGCATATAAACTTTATAGTATATGTAACAAGAGCAAATTCACTTCTTCGTTTTATAAAGCGAAATACTGTTGTTTTTAAAGATAGTTATACCATAAAAGCTTTTTATGTTTCTTTAGTTATATCTATACTAGAATATTGTTGTGTTATATGGTCTCCCTTTTATGAGAACTCTTCTGATAGAATCGAAAAAGTCCAAAGAAAATTCACAAGATTTGCACTGAGAAACCTAAGTTGGCCAGAAGGCTTGCCTTCTTATGAGTCAAGATGCACCTTAATAGATCTCAAATCGTTGAAAAGCTGTAGGGAAACTATATGTACACTTTTTATTAAAGATGTTGCTATCGGAAGGATAAACTTACCCGAGTTATTAAATCTTATACCCTTTTATGTTCCAGAGAGAAATCTAAGAAGCAGAAACATTCTCTTTCTTATTCCGAGCCACAGGACAAACTATGGACTAAATGAACCTTTAACTCGTTCTTTAACACTTTTTAATTTTGTTAATTGTGAGGTCGACCTTGATTTGAATAGAAATATTTTTAAACAAATTGTTTTGAGATTTTTGAATACGCATCAATAATAAATTGTTAATAGGTATGTAATAAGTATTGTTAAGCAATCAACAGATAAATATCCATTGATGAAGAAATAAATAAATAAATAAATAAATAAATAAATAAATAAATATTTCAGATCCCCATTATTGTGCTCTTCATTTTCGATGCCGTGCATCGTTTAATCGAATTATTTTTGCAATATGAACAACGCGATTCTTGCAGTTATTGTGTTGGATTTCAATTTAATTATAAGTGTAAGTAAACTGTTGATTCGTAAGTGAAAATAGAAAAATAACATTTATGTATTTATAGATCATCGCAAGGATCTGCTAGCCTGTGCTGAGAGTTGTAGTGATGCCTTTGACAGAGAAACAGAACGAATAGTTTCTTAGCTTGTTCCTTTATCAATTGGCTGCTGCAAAGATTCATAACAGACAATCTACGGCTAATAAGTTACAATACAAATTTTAAAGTACTTAAACTAGAAAGCTAATGAATTCTACCTTGATCTATTGTAGTTGTTGCATGTTAAATAAATAATGTATTCACTGTTATCTAGGTATTCAGCTCTATCGTCGTATCCGATCGTTACAAAATTCTATCCGAGTTGTTCGATATATACGAATTTGTTATCGTCCTAAGGGTTCCGATTGTTAAATCGTACATACCTCAGAAAAAAAATCAAATCTGCGTTGAAATGTCAAACTCAGAGGAACGCATCACGATTTCATGCGGCGAAAAGCAAAAAATCAACTAACGCTCGTGATGCAAAGCGATTATTTTGTTTTGTGCGTCTCCAATTGTTCCAACAGCTTAATTGTGTCGAAACATTTGCGGAACAACATGCTCTATTACACGTCAATATTTTCTATACGAAACGGATACCATTAACAAAATAAATACTACGATCGGGACTTTTCTACGATCGTAAGTTTCTCCGAATGGATACGACGATAGGGCTGATTTTTACATTTCAACGCATCGCATCGTGTATTAAGTTTAAGCTGATGCATCCCTAAGCTCTCTTCTTCTTACAATAATTTTTTACAGTAATTAAAAAAATGTAGGAAAACATTTTTCTTCCAAAAAAATAATATATATTTTTTCAACAAATGGATATTTTAAATGAGCAGCGATAGACAAATTGCTATTGTGCCATCGATATCGATGAAACGATATCGCTTGAAGTCACGTGAAGCAATAATCAAACTGAGTAGTCGATATCGTTTGATCGATAGACATTTTTACTGCTTGCGTGAATCACAGCTATCGAAGGCGATATCGAAAACGATATCGTCTAGCTAACGTGATGAGGGCCCTGGAAAAAATATTTGCATGAATTACGAGTCCTGATTTAGAGAATTAAATGAAACCAGTCAAAAAATGAATGAAAAAGAAAATGTTCTTTGAAGGTCTTTGTTTGCATTATATTTGTGCTGGAAACTACTATAATTTGAAAAAGAGTTGAAATTCAGTCTGATTGCATATTTGCGTAGACCTTAGCGTACATATTGAAAAAGAATGGAGAAATCTTGATTTGGAGAACTAGAATATTTAAGCCCATTCGTTGCCCATAGCTTGTCATAAGCTACAGCAAAAATTTTTGAAAATTTCACTGAAATCATCATCAGAAAAAGTAATTTATATTTTACAGTGCCTATCTACAAAGGAATTTTTCAAGCGCTTAACGAGTGAGTTTGTTTGTTTGTTTGTTTGCAAGAGGGATGAGGAGTGAAGGGGGAAGATGATCACGAAGTTAACTGAATTTTCTGTGTGAGCTATATACAATTTTATTCATTAATTGTTCCTCTTATGTAGTGTCCGTAGCTTAGTGGTTAGGTGCGTTGGCTGCTAAGCAGAACGTCGTGGGTTCGAATCCTACTCAGGCCCAAAGTTTTTATTTCATCTTTCACGGACACTGCCTCTTGCGAAGAGCTGACAAAACTTCCAAGAGTATCATCTGTCATGAAAAAGTGCTTCTCAACTTTGCCGTTCGGAATCGGCGTAAAATTGTAGGTCTCCTCAATTCTTCACACGCACCTAAAGAATTGTTGAATGAGAGTAAGCCACTTAGGCCTTGGCTCTTTAAGAGCTGTCGCGCCACTCTATTTATTTTTTTTTTCCTCTTATTGATGTTCGTTTATTTTCTTTTTCTGGCGTTGACATGGTCAAGGCTTTTATTTTGAATTAAATCTTTTCATTATTGATTGTGAGCTTTTAAATTTCTGAACATTTATAATTTTTTTTCAAAAGAAATTGAGAAATTCATAAGTGAAATAAAAAATGTATGCACATGAAGCAACTGTTTTTGCAGATAGAGTCGCAATTCAGTTGCTTAAGCAACTGTCTTACAACTAGTTTCTGATCGATTTGTGAGTTCTCTTCGCACACAAGTACGACCGAATTTTGACCGGTTGAGGCCTGGTGCACACACGCGATTTTTTGAAGCGGCGATATCGCTATTGCGGCATCGGTACCCACAAACAAATGCAGTGATGCACAAACACTTGCGATATCGCAGCGACATTTCTACGGTAAAACGTCGCAAAAGTTTCTGCGATATCGCAGCGATGTCTCATCGGCAAAAAATCGCATTTATGTCTTGTAGTCAGTGGCGAAGCGTCATATTGTTCAAGTCGGGCATGAACGACTAGCATTTCCACCTACCACGCACCGTCCCACATCTCACACATTCTTTGTTAACTTTGTTAAACTTATGATGGATCAGTGCATTTATCAGCTACCCAATCCCTGGTAAGGAATGTTTTTCCAACTTCAACTGACCTTATGTCTTCAGGATGTTTTGAAACAAAATTCAAAATACTAGAATATCGTGGTTGTTGGATGAAAATATGCGAAGATTATTTTTATAAACTTTAAGAAAAGAGCCAAATTAAAAAAAAAATATAAGTCATCTTATCGACAATGGTTCCTCTCCTAATGGTAACTCAGATCATCTGGATGTTAAGAAGTGCATACATACAAATACATACATAGATGTTAATATTTGTGAAAGGTTTGAGGAATTCGGTGGCAGTTCTTTTGTCGTGTATGCAAACAGTGATGATTTAGGTGATGTAAAAGAAAAGCCCTGATGATCTTACCCAGTGGCAAATTTCATCCTTGATGAAAAATTTTGGTGAAAAGACCAAGGAATTCATTCCACACTTTTAAGAGGAAAAATAAGGCAGTGATTTCATAGGAATAAAGTAATGCCCTTTTTCCTCTGTACAATTTTTCTGTTCTATTAACGCTTTCGTTTCTTCGCATGCCTAAACGTTGTGATTTCAGTAAGGAAAAGTCCTGCACAGTTTCACGAGTTCGCAATTGGCATTGAGCACTGTGTTGTATTCATAAGAAGAAGAATAAACGAACAAAAAAGAAACAAAAATATTGTCTAGCTACTAGCGCAGCTGATTGTTTTTTATTTTCTTTTAAGGGTGGAAATGACCTGCAAGAATGCGTGTATACATTATGTACTCACAAGTTTCAACTTTTATTGATCGAGGACGACGCGACGACGACCTGTGACGATGCAGTGGTTTTGGGTTTTTCCACTATTTTTGTCTGTTATCGGTAAAAAATGTTTTTTCTATGTTCTATGTTCTAGTTTTGATATTTACATTTTGTGGTTTTTGATTTGACAGCTGTATTTTCATAATATTTTTCATTCATAAAAAAGCAGTGGAAAATTCACTTTCAAAAAAGGAATGAGTTCACCGATGAGCTATCATTTAACATTTCATCGGAGTTAGAGAACAAATGAAAACACGGAATACTTTTATTCAATGATTTCACAGATGCATATTCACCAAGAAATTCACTTGGTGAACTCCAATGACAGCCCTGTGTAATTTCACAAATGATTCACCTTCAAATTCATGAGTGAAGCTTCCATTCCTTGGTGAATCGCATGGTGATTCCTTGGTGAAAATTGGGAAATTTGCCACTGGGTAAATAAAGCTGGGCATGTGAAACTACATACATATTAACCTGCCTAATGTAGGTGCAGCAATTCCTGTTACGTACACAGTACCAACCAACTAAGCAAACACATGTAGCATATCCGTGTTCGTTTTATTTACTTTTTTGAATGAATGATGAATTTTTAAGGTGTAGATAAAGAGCGCTGTTCTTTAATTTTTAGGTAGATAGAGTTGTTCTTTAATTTTTAGTTGATCCTTAGAAAACATCACCCCTATTGTGAGTTTCACTAGGAAAGTTATTCACCCGAAAAAATATTGCTCGCCCGGTATTTTAAATGTTAATGCGGATTTCACCCGAATAGAATTTTACTTTGAATTGAAATTGACATTTCGAAAAAATAAAAGTCATCAGAATTATGGGCAGTAAAAAAAAGTTCACCTGTAACAGGGTCTCAGTGCTTGATCAAACCTTTTGCAATGAAAACAATATAGTAGAAGCCTTCGAAAACCATTTTAAGGAGATTTCCAAAGAAAGAATTCCAATGTTCAATCCTTTCATCTCTCAACAAGCAATAGGAGATGCTAGCGCTATATAGCAATATATTCCTGGGCATATATCTTCCTCTGCGATTCCGAATACACAGCACTAAGCCCACTGACAGATAACATGTTTACTGATTCCGAAACAGTTCAGAACATTGCTAAGCAACTAGCACCCAAGAAGTCCACTGACACTATATCCAACTTCGTCCTAAAAAAAACTCTCAGCACAGGCTTTTTGATACTTAGCCATTATTAAAACCATTGCCTTATTAACGCTCATTTCCCTAAGGTCTGGAAAACTGCTGGAATTTTGCCCATTTTAAAGAATCAAAATATCTCCCATATCCACAATTTCCGACCTATCTAACAACTTTCTAACACCGGCAAAATTCTTGATAAAATAATCTTAGAGAAAATTAATTCCCGATCCGAAATTCCAGTAGACTATATACATCAGACTATGTATATCAGACTTCTAATTTAGGTTTCGTCGAGGTGTCTCCACCTTGCACGCTCTTATCAAATTTCAAAACGAACTTAGCGGAAATTCGCTTATTAGAGACCTTATTGTATAAAAAAAATATGTATATATATATTAATGTAATTTCAATTTTTGTAATTCTTTGTTAAAATATTTGTTTGTATCTGTTTATTCATATTTATAAAATATTATTTATTAAATTGTGTGTTAAATAATTTATTGATAAAATCATTTTACTGTTAAATTTTCTTACATTTATCTACTTATTTATGTATTTATTTATTTATTTATTTATTTATTTATTTATCTTCCCATTTATTTATTTATTTATTTGTTTATTTATTTATTTATTTATTTATTTATTCGTTTATTTATTTATACAATTAATTTATTAATTTTCCCATTATTTATTGTTTATTTATTTATTTATTTATTTATTTATTTATTTATTTATTTATTTATTTATTTAATTGCTTATTTATTTCATTTATTTATTTAATTATAATTTGTTTGCTTTTCACTCTTATTTAGTTATTCTTTTAAATTCATTATTAAAGCATTACCTGTGATATAGTTATAATCAAATTCAAATGAAGGTTTTTTTTGTTACTATTTTTTCCTTCAAACCATTAATGTTAAAATATGCCTTTCAGAAACCAAATATTGATTTTCAGTAGTAAGATACAATTTGTTATCATACTCGTGCTGTGCAATGACTTATAAATTATTGTAAACTATTGTAATTTTATAACAAACAATAAAATATCTATCTATCTATCTAAAACGACATGGTTCTCAAACTCCGAGAAAAACAGTGTACTGTTGCTTGTTCTCTTGACGTCGAGAAAGCATTTGATAGTATTTGGAGAGCTGATCTTCTTGCTAAACTATTTTCTCTCAATTTTCCAAAGCACATTTTAAACATTTTAAGCAGTTTCCTTAATGACAGACACTTCTCCATCCAAATTCAAGGTAGGTACTAAAGGTAACACCATAGCATGTACGAACGGCGTTCCGCAAGGATCGATTTTGGGGTCTCACCTCTACAACATTTTTCTTCATGATTTTCCTCACCAATTCTCTGAAAACAATCTCTTATCAACCGGCCTGCTTTACGCTGATGACACTATCACATATTCAAGCCATAAATCCTCTAAGCTTGCCTTGCACACACTTGAAAAACACATTAAAATTATAAATGAGTATTATAAAACACGGGAGATCAAGCTCAACGTCCCGAAAACCGAACTGATTTTATATGCAATGCTAGTGGTAAAGGCCCAAATGGAGTGGTGTGTGAAAGTAGAAATATTGCTCTGAGACTTTACAATCAAACCATTCGGGCTAGTAATAATATCAAATATCTTGGCGTTCGATTTAATAACGTTCTTAAATTCAACCCACATGCTAAAACAACTCTTAATAAAGCCAGGAGAATATCTAATATGTTAATGCCTTTCCTTAAACACAGAGCTCTTAGTTCAAAAACCATGCTCTTGTTTTACAAAACTTGAATAGAACCTATTATGACTTATGCTTTCCCAATCTGGTTTTCTATTTCCCCCACAGTTGCACAAAACCTAGAGAAACTGGAAAGAAAAATACTCAGACTTTGCTGTGGGAAAAATTATGAATATCGAACAAAAAGATTCTCTAACATATACATTTACAACATCACCAAAATCGTTCCGCTGCTGAGATATTGTTTATCCCTAATGAAGAAAACTATCTCCAACTTAGACCCTTTAGTAAATGATCTCATAAGTGACGTCATTCTTTCTCAGACCGGGGCGTCCTAGGACAGTGAGGTTTACTTATCTCCTCTTGGTATTCTCATCACTCCGTGGATTCATCACCACCCTCCTTTTACTCTCGTGCCACCCCAGGCCAAATCCGTGGCTAACATTTTTGTTTCCTTTTTCAATCTGCACTGTTCACTATTCACTATCAATGTTGACTTCTTATTATCATCCAATCCAATACATTTTATTTGAAAAAAATAAATATATAGATTTAAGTATTTCATTTATATAAGCGAAATGAAACACAATTTGGTGTAATTTAATATTTAAAACTATTTTTTATTAAATTTCTTTTGTTTTTTTACATCCTTATCGTTTAACTAACAGTCGACTGACTCTGTTTTTGCTTCACAAGCTAGCAAAAGACCCGATGTCTGCAAAACTAATGACTACGATCTTAACTTACGATCTACGGTCAAACATTTCTCTAGCTCGATCTCTGAAAAGAGATCATGCTGGAAAGAAATAAGTTAGGTTCTCTTTTTCAATTAATAACAGCACGATTGGTGTTTGCTTTACAAACAGCAAGAGTGCTTAACTATTCTTAAGAAGGAGAATTTCGTTATGTAACAATATATACAGCCTATCGTCAATGTTCCATTATTTCAAGTGGACAGTACCTAACTGACTAATTTTATTAACTTAATTTTATCATATCTTAAAAACACTTATCATGTTATCGATATCACTTTTTTCTACCAGAAAATGCATTTTAATTTTAGACGTTGTGATAATTGGTAACTAAACTATGATTTTAGAATAAGTAATTCTTAAATTTCTCTTTTTAAAAATGATGTTATTCACCTAATGTATTTTCCATCTCATTTTAATTGTCTTTAACTCTTAACGTAATTCCATTCATGAATTTTACTGGCGTTTTTATTTTATTTTTTTAGATAGGTTGTAGATAAGTTTCTTTAGTCTTAGGTATAAAAGGTATAGGATATAGTTACCTTCCGTCAATTTAACAGTTTATAAATACTCTCAAAGAGCATGAGAGTCATTTCATTTTAATAATCATCGGCCAAGAGGCCTCTCTTTAATAGGCAATACACTACAGCCGCAGTTAAATCATATATATTGTTATGCACAATCTGATGGCATGGTCGAACGATTCAACCGAACCCTGAAGGAACATCTTTGCAAAGTTGTGGACGATAACCAGCGAGATTGGGATCGGCACATTCCGCTGTTTTTGATGGCGTATCGAAGTGCAAGGCATAGCTCAACTGGCCATACACCGTCTGAGATTTTGATGGGAAAGAACATCAGACTGCCGAGCGAAATAAAATTTGGGTGTCCCACATCGGAGCCGCAAGCCGAGGACGACTACATGGATGAACTTAAAGAAAGACTCCTTCAGATCCACGACGATACCAGGTTGAAAATAAAGATGTTCAGTGACCGAATGAAGACACGCTACGATATACGAGCGATAACAACAGTGTTCCAAGCAGGAGATCGAGTGTGGCTTTACAATCCCCATCGACAAAAAGGGTTGTCACCGAAACTTCAACGGGACTGGGAAGGTCCATATACAGTCATTACAAAAATCAACGACGTCGTGTACCGGATACAAAAGGGGGTCAGAGGAAAACCTAAAGTTGTACATCGCGACCGGCTACATCGCTACAGTGGTGATGAGAATGATGGATTTGTTCGGGACGATCAATCCTAAGGAAGGGGCAATGTAATATGTATACACTTTCTATTCCTACCTCTCTATATATCTGTATGTCAATCTATTGTAATGTGTACACACTTTGTAACTCCGCCTCTTTATATCTCTATACTTAAATGTGTAAACACTATCTATCTCTGTCACTCTAATATTGTCTAATTGCTGAATAGTTATGTAGCAAAAGTTTTATTTGTAGTTGTAAGTAATTGTGTATACACTCTAGTGGTTAAGAGGAGAACTTCGTTAAGCATCGAGAAGTTTCAGCGCCTACTAGAACCTAGTAGTTTCTCGAACTTATTTGAGTTATATAAATACCCGCTCGGTGTCGAAGCAAAATTAATTGAATGTGAACTGCTATAAAGTAAAGACACTGTGTTTGAAAGTAATAATTGAAAGTGTTAAATAAATAAGTTTGTGAGTGATTTAAATAAAGTGAATTTGTGTTTTATTTGAAAAGTGAATAAGTTTTAATTGTCGGACCAAGCCGAATATTACATTGGTGTCAGAAGTGGGATTAAGACTTATTGAAAATAAAACAGTGAATAGTGATTAAATTGTTTTGTGTAAAGAAGTGAAGTTTAAAATAAAAAAAAAAAAAAAAAAAGAAAATGAGTAAAGTGTTGAAAGACTTAACTGTCCCTGAGCTAAAGGCCGAACTAAGCAAACGTGGCTTAAGTGGGGCAGGAGTGAAAAACGAACTCGTTAAACGGCTGCAGGAATATCTGGAGCAGCAAAATGAAGACCCGAATACATTTGCTTTCGAATTTGAAGCAAAAGTGGAAGAGGTAAATGCAAATGACACCTTATCTAACATGATGTCTCTTCTTCTAGCAAAGTTTGAAGAGAATAAGAATGATGTCCGGGAGCAACTACAAACTCAGAACAAAAATGTTCTGCACCAACTACAAGCTCAAAGAAATGAGCAGAAGCAGGAGCAAGAGCATGTTCTCAAACAACTAGAAGGAAATGTTCTCAAACAACTAGAAGCTCAAAGAAATGATGTTCGGGAGCGGTTTGACGAACAGAAAAATCTTCTAGAAGGCAGGTTTGCGGATTTCGAAGAGAAAATTAATACTCTCGACGAGCGCGTCGAAAAACAAAATGCACGTATCGAGAAAATTGACGAGCAAATCGAAACCATCACAAACGAATTGGAAAAAGTGCGAAAGTTGAAAGTTCGAGAACCTTCTGGTGAGTGCTCAAGGAAGAGAGAAGTGAATCCTCCAAGTTTCGATGGCCAGATTCCGTGGTCAATCTATAAGAAACAGTTTGAAGCAGCAGCGTTAACAAACGGCTGGGACGATGATGAAAAATACATTGCTCTTACGCTTGCTTTAAGAGGAGCAGCTGCTGAACTGCTACAAACCATCCCAGCAGAGAAGAGTGGTGACTTCACAGTCCTTGTAAGCGCAATTGAACAGCGGTTTGGAGATAGCCACATGACAGAAGTCTTCCGAGTTCAGCTAAACAACAGGGCACAGAAAAGAGGCGAAAGTCTGCAGCAGCTTCAGGCAGATATCGAGCGATTGGTTCACCTGGCATATCCAACAGCTGGCAACGAGATAATAAATCAACTTGCTGTTGAAGCCTTTGTGAGAGCTGTTAGCGATATAAATCTCCAAAGGGCTATTCGCACTGCCGGAAAGAGAACACTACCAGAAGCATTGGCTTTCGCTCTGACTATGGAAGCCGCGGAACAAGCTTCCCAAAATGTGCATCGCGTAAGAGAATTAGAGGTCCAAGAATGCTCTTGTCAAAAAGCTACTGTAGAAAGGAGTCAGCGAGACGGACCAGCACGATGCTGGAACTGCAATAAGACTGGGCATCTACAGCGACAGTGCAGATTACCACGAAGAGGAACGACATGTCAACACTGTGGAAACAGAAGAAATTCAACTGGTCAAAGTAACACCAACAACGTTGCTTCCGAAGCTGTTTCTGGTATCGATGGCCCCAGAAACGACATCCAGGTTTCTCAAACCAAACGCGACAACAAGAGCCTGACCGTGGAAGCAAGTATAAACGGCAACAAATGTGTGGCTACCATCGACACCGGTGCCACGGCGTCCATTGTACGGCAGGACCTCGTTAAAAAGACATGGCTCCACAACACCAATAGCTATCGTCTAAAGACTGCAACTGGAGAGGCAGCAAAAGTGTACGGTGAGGTACGTCTTAAGATCCGGCTGGCAGAGTTGGAATTCTCTCACCTGTTCCTGGTAGCAGATATATGCGACGAGTGTATTGTTGGTGTCGATTTCATGAAAGAACACGGAGTGATATTGGACATCGGGAACCAGGTCCTGAAATATCGAAACATCGAGATTCCGATGATCTATGGGATCCACTCGTATGAGACCTCGTTATCTGTGAAAACCGTCATCAAAGAAGATCTAACTTTGCCTGCTTCTTCAGAAGTATTCGTGTGGACAAAGTTGAAGGGTAAGCCTGGCAGCCATCGATACCTCATGGTCGAACCAGCCTCTGTAAAGTCCTCCCAAAACGTCACCATTGGGAAGACTCTTGTTAGACCTGTAAAGAACATGGTTCCCGTACGAATACTGAACATCAAGCCGTACGAAGTTAAGCTTAGAAAAGGTGAGATTGTCGGACAATGCGAATCTGTATCAGCGATAACAAGGATCAACGAAGAAAAGCCAAGGCAAACCTTGAAGTTTGAAGAGATGAACTCCATAAAGACCAACATTTTCAAGTCATCTAATCTTGGTCACCAACAACGAAGAACTGCAGAAGATCTCCTCGAAGAATTTGCAGACATCTTTTCGTCATCGCAAGGGAAATATGGCAGAACACAACTGGTTCAACATCGAATCAACACCGGGGATGCAAAGCCGATTCGTCAACCTGCAAGACGCCTCCCACTAGCCAAACAAGGTGAGGTTGAAGAACTGATAACCACCATGAAGGAAGAGGGTCTGATCGAAAACTCTAAAAGCCCTTGGGCGTCTCCAGTGGTCCTGGTAAAGAAGAAAGACGGATCAACCCGCTTTTGCGTGGACTATCGAAGATTGAACGATGTGACCAAGAAGGATAGCTACCCTCTGCCTAGGATCAGCGATACTCTGGACGCAATGGAAGGAGCAAAGTGGTTCTCAACTTTGGACCTGAAGAGTGGATACTGGCAAGTAGAAATCCATCCTGAAGACAAAGAGAAGACAGCGTTCTCAACAGGAAACGGGTTGTGGCAGTTCAAAGTGATGCCTTTTGGACTATGCAATGCTCCAGCGACTTTTGAGCGCCTTATGGAATGCGTCCTGCAAGGACTAACATGGAAATCTTGCCTGGTCTATTTGGATGACGTCATTGTATACGGGAAAACCTTTGACGAACACTGTACGAATCTGAGAGCCGTGTTTCAAAGACTTCGAGAAGCCCACCTCAAGCTCAACCCAGAAAAGTGTTTGTTGCGGTTGTTAAGGGGAAATAAATCCCACACAGTATTAAAAAAATTATTTCTCGTGCAGATCGTACTTGGCATGCTTGCATTGAGCACGGCTAGGAACGTCGGCGGGGTGGGATCTTGATCTGCGAGGAATCGACGCGAACAAGAGATTTATTTACATGCCAAGATTTACTTGAAATACGACAACGGACGGACACTTTCACTCAGCTATAACCTTTCTTCCTTTGGCAATAGATGTTAGTTGCCTCGAGCACCTTGCTTCATGGTTCCCTCCCTCTGACACGGCGCGGCGGCGGCATGTACTCCTGATGGCAACTCGTACTCGGATTCTGTGTAGCAAGTAGGTTGCCCCTTTTTGAAGACGCTATTATAGTTTAGCAATTCAAATCATAGTATGATGGAATGCAGAAGACCTTTCCACTCATAACCCCCACTTAAGTTAATTCACTCCATGAAAGTTTGCATCATTTATTCGAAAAAAAGTTATACTTTTGGAGTTGTTTCATTCTATAATTATTCTGAATTCATTCACTTACATACTACTATGTAAACGTTGTTGCATGAGATTGAGTAAATTTTAAGCATAATTAGTCTAAGTATAATTAGTGTAGTTATTGTTCAAAATTTAACATAATACGATTCTTGTATTTAAAACTTGATTTTTATATTTGTTTCCATTTAAATTTTCACTAATGCAAAGATTTGTTTGTTTTTATTTTTTTTGTTAACTGCCTTGTTCCGTTTATTTAATCTATACTAAATTTATATTATAAGAAATTACGTGTGCGAAAAGGAGATCATTTGAGTGGCTAACGACACTGTTATGATTGTCATTTCAATTTAACCGATATGATAGCTGACAAATAAATATAATGATGGTATAAAAAGAGAGACTCACCGCTTCGGTCCTGCAACTGTGCACAATTTACCAGAGCCGCCGGTTTCTGATGTAGCTGTAAATTAAGCTTTTATATAAAAACAATTGAACACGCCGTTATCACTCACAAGCTCAGCACACTTTCGGACTTCTTATGGCTTTACTTTAAATTTTTGTATTTTTTTGTGTTTTTTTTTTTCTTTTACTTTACTTTACTTCATACTACGAACTATATTCATGCTCTAAACCTCACTCATGCTTTCGACCAAAACTTCACACTAAAATTATTAATTTACAAAAAAAGATGTATACAATTTATAACGACTGCTTAAGCACACTCATGCACTGGTATTCGGCCCCTTCGGGAGCGATTTGGATCACCACTATGATCACCCGTAAACACTGGACTGTAGCCCCTGGCAATTTTCAACATCCACCTCGCGCTTGCTTCTTCGTTCACTGCACGGTACGCGACGATTGCAGGCAGAAGGACAGAAGACACGACCACTCTGATATAACAAACCGGACTGTGCTGAATTTTGGAGTGAACTTGACAAGTGCAGGCGCAATACGGTTGTTCTACCGCTCTCTCTGGAGATCGTGGTGAATTTGGGCTTCCAGTGATTTTTGTCTAAGTCTTGTTTTAATAATTTGAGAATGTCAAGAACAAAATTAAATTGATAAGCGGGTGGGCACAGTGAGACGATGATGAATCTTGCACGTGGCACCTTATCTCCCCTAGCCTGTCACACTTGACTGGAATTCAATCCGAGTGAATCGACCAGGAAAGGTTTCTCTTTTCTTGTGACTGACACTATGGGAATGAGAACATTTAGATTTGACGCGATTTGACCTTACAACCATAATTACCTGATTCGATGATCAAAAATGGAATTAAATGTTGGTTTTCTTTATTTTCTATGCTCGTAATGAGCTTTGGGTCAGGAACTCAATTGAAGATTAGTTGGCAAACTACAGTGCACTTTATTTTCTCCTTTCTTCACTATTTAGGTATTTAAGAAATATAACTACTAAATATAGATTTTCTCCACAAACTATTGAATTAATCACCTTTTTGTGTGTGTCTCACAAGTTTGGAAACTCCGAGTCAAATGAAACTAAAACGTGGAAATAGATTGTACACGCTAAAAAAAATTTTTCTGATAAAATGTTTCCGCCCACGTTGCAAGTTTCGAATTTCCTTTCTATTTTTCGAAGATCACAGGGAGATCGAATTAATCAGTATGATATTCTTACGGAATTCCACGTACATCGCGTTGCCGCACACAGTGCGACAATGGACAATATTTCCGAATGCAAACATAGAACAAATTGTAAATTGTAAAACAAGAGGATGGATTCAGTCGGGACAAAACATATGAAGCAAAAGAAGAAAAAAAAATAGCACACATACGTCATAGTGAACCTTAGATTTGTGAATCTATGCATCCGTAACATGTTCACTCTTCAAAACCGAAGTGAAATATCTGGGACATATCATCTCATCCCAAGGAGTGAAGACGGATCCTGATAAGGTTGACACCGTGAAGAATTGGCCAACACCACAGGACAAGCATCAACTCCGAAGCTTTCTGGGTCTAGCCACCTACTATAGGCGCTTTGTCAAGAACTTTGCTGAGATCGCAAAGAGTCTACATCAGCTAACGGAAAAGGGAAAGCAGTTTAAATGGTCAGGTGAGTGCGAGCGCAGCTTTCAAGAGCTCAAGCAACGCTTGTGTAATGCACCAGTGCTGACCTACCCGACTCCCGGAAAACCGTTCATCATTGATGCTGATGCCAGCAATGTCGGGATTGGTGCTGTATTGTCACAGGTACATGATGGCGAAGAAAAGGTAGTTGCCTATTACAGCAAGGTACTTTCCAAGTCGGAAAGAAACTATTGTGTGACCAGAAGAGAACTTCTTGCACTGATCTTGGCAACAAAGCACTTCCATAAGTATCTCTATGGACAAAAGTTTCTTCTCCGAACCGACCATGGAGCACTAAACTGGCTTTTGAATTTCAAGAATCCAGAGGGTCAAGTGGCGAGATGGATTGAGAGGCTACAGACGTACGACTATGAAATCCAACATCGGAAGGGGAAGCTGCACTCAAATGCTGATGCACTGTCTCGGAGACCATGCAAACAAGACTGTAAGCATTGCAGACGCCAAGAAGAAAAAGAAGTGGTTACTGTCCAACGAACCAGAGCGGATCCCATATGTGGCTGGAGCAACGACGAGTTGAGGAAGGCTCAACAAGAGGACCCAGATATCGAACCCATCCTCGCATGGAAGGAACACCAGGAAAAACCAGAATGGGCTGATATCTCCGACAGAAGTCCGGCTCTGAAGGCCTATTGGGCACAGTGGGACTCGCTTCATGTCCAAGAGGGTGTCCTTCGGCGTAAGTGGGAATCAGCTGACGGAAAGTCCTATGTAATGCAGCTAGTCTTACCGAAATCAAAGGTTATGGACGTTCTGCGAGAGATGCATGATGGAATTTCGGGAGGCCATCTAGGAGTAAACAAGACGTTAGAAAAGGTTCGACAACGATTCTACTGGCTACATGCAAGGGAAGATGTCGAGAAGTGGTGCCGAAAATGCATTACCTGTGCTGCCACCAAAGGCCCGAACAAAAGGAATCACAGCCAAATGCAGCAGTATAATGTCGGAGCACCCTTCGAAAGAATTGCAGTAGACGTGGCGGGTCCATTTCCGGAAACAAATAATGGAAATCGTTATATTCTGGTCGTCATGGATTACTTCAGTAAGTGGCCTGAGGCATACGCCATTCCAAATCAAGAAGCCAAAACAGTCGCAGACCAAATTGTGTTCAACTGGGTGAGCAGATTCGGCGTTCCATTAGAACTGCACTCCGACCAGGGAAGAAACTTTGAATCAAACATATTCCAGGAAGTTTGTGGGCTTCTTCACATCAAGAAGACAAGAACAACACCACTCCACCCACAATCTGATGGCATGGTCGAACGATTCAACCGAACCCTGAAGGAACATCTTTGCAAAGTTGTGGACGACAACCAGCGAGATTGGGATCGGCACATTCCTCTGTTTTTGATGGCGTATCGAAGTGCAAGGCATAGCTCAACTGGCCATACACCGTCTGAGATTTTGATGGGAAAGAACATCAGACTGCCGAGCGAAATAAAATTTGGGTGTCCCACATCGGAGCCGCAAGCCGAGGACGACTACATGGATGAACTTAAAGAAAGACTCCTTCAGATCCACGACGATACCAGGTTGAAAATAAAGATGTTCAGTGACCGAATGAAGACACGCTACGATATACGAGCGACAACAACAGAGTTCCAAGCAGGAGATCGAGTGTGGCTTTACAATCCCCATCGACAAAAAGGGTTGTCACCGAAACTTCAACGGGACTGGGAAGGTCCATATACAGTCATTACAAAAATCAACGACGTCGTGTACCGGATACAAAAGGGAGTCAGAGGAAAACCTAAAGTTGTACATCGCGACCGGCTACATCGCTACAGTGGTGATGAGAATGATGGATTTGTTCGGGACGATCAATCCTAAGGAGGGGGCAATGTAATATGTATACACTTTCTATTCCTACCTCTCTATATATCTGTATGTCAATCTATTGTAATGTGTACACACTTTGTAACTCCGCCTCTTTATATCTCTATACTTAAATGTGTAAACACTATCTATCTCTGTCACTCTAATATTGTCTAATTGCTGAATAGTTATGTAGCAAAAGTTTTATTTGTAGTTGTAAGTAATTGTGTATACACTCTAGTGGTTAAGAGGAGAACTTCGTTAAGCATCGAGAAGTTTCAGCGCCTACTAGAACCTAGTAGTTTCTCGAACTTATTTGAGTTATATAAATACCCGCTCGGTGTCGAAGCAAAATTAATTGAATGTGAACTGCTATAAAGTAAAGACACTGTGTTTGAAAGTAATAATTGAAAGTGTTAAATAAATAAGTTTGTGAGTGATTTAAATAAAGTGAATTTGTGTTTTATTTGAAAAGTGAATAAGTTTTAATTGTCGGACCAAGCCGAATATTACAATATTATCACTCATCAAGTACTTTTATATTTCATCACAGTTTTTGTTATTGTGTCTTTAATTTTCATACTCCGGTCGCCTTCAGCGAAAGAAATTACATCTTCCCAATATTATTAATAACTAACTTTGAAATACATTTTTATAATCCGGTACTAGATGCATCAGTGATTGGAACTCCTCTTTGACTTTAGTTGAACTGTACAAAATTTGTCAACATAAAAAAAAAACGCTCTTTAAATATTTTGCTATTTTGATATTTTTTTAGATGTTCAGTCAATAAGACAAAAAAATAAACAAAAATGGCACTTCACTTCTTACGTTTTTTAAAGCCTTGTCGAAGTTTTCAATTTCAGTTACTTTTTTAAAAAATTTTAAATCACCTACATACATATCTCAAAAATTTGCAGCAACCGATTGATATTTAAAAGACTGTGATCGGCTAGTAAATTTTCATCAAAGCCAGAAATATCGGTTAGCAAAATGACTGAAAATGATCAACCATCTGGAGAAGTGGGTATGCAATCCAATTCCATAGTGAGTTTGTTAAGTTTGAATTAAGAAAACGCTTGCAGTTCCAAGTAATTGGAGGTTCATGAACATGAAGATTTATCACATGATTTTGATGAATTTTCTGGAACCTGGTTAAATAAGTATGTTGAAAGTCTTGTGCAGATTGTAAGTCAAAAAAAAAGCAGGTTTATAGGCAAAAGTCAATTGTATTACTAATCCAATTCAAGCTTAACCTAATAGTTTGTTCAATACATCAAACATTCTTGCTTAATACAATACGAGTCATTTTTAAGACAACGCCGCCGCCATCCGGAGATCTAATCACCGATAGTCGAATAAATTCAACAGATGATATTCAATCTTATTTTACTGAAACTAAACGAAGGCATCCGTGTTTCAATTTTTCTCTGCCAATTGCATTCGAACGAGCTGCTCCAAGTTCTTGGTTGAATCCGAAATTCGACTCACCTGAGCTTGAAGAACAATATTTGAAAAGTATTTTTCCAGACATGCGAACGGTATACCGGTGGGTAGATTCTTTTTGCCTTCATTCAAAAGTTGTTTGAACATTTTTATTTTCAGATTCTCACTTTTGTACATATTGTTCTGCACAATAGCGTGGTGCATTTACCTTTTGATCGGAGATATTGACCCAGAATCCCGAATTGAACTCTTATGGCCGTCCATTATTTTAGCGATTATAACAATTATGGCCCTATGGTTCACCAATACAAACATGTATCGGGCTCATTACCATCTGACATCAGTATTAACAGCCATTGTTCTTTGTACGCTTGGACTAAGTTTTCTTAGTTTCACCGGCACCACAATTAGTGCCTTAGGCCATTTCGCCTTGTGCCTAGAAATCCTACTTCTCATCTACACATGCATACCAATGATTCTATGGATTAGAGCCGTTATTGCTGTCTCCTATTCAATACTCTTTGAGACGCTTAGTTATTTTGTGCCCGACAATATAGGAGTGCATGGAACCAATCCCACATTTTACAACTTGATTCTGATACTTCGCATACTTTTGCAGTTCAGTGTGCATTTAATGGCGCTCCATGTGCATGTAATGAAAACTGTACGTAAGCGTGGAACGTTCATGAAGATCGGTCAGAATCTGTTGGTTCGACGACACTTGGAAATGGAGAAAAATATGAAGGAGAATATGGTTCATTGTATGATGCCACCGAAAGTAGCTGATATGTTGCTGAATGAGAGGGGAATTGAGCAGCCACAACCTGTAGAAGAAAGTAATTTTCAGATGCCAGGATCACTATACGATGTTAAATCTCTTTTTCGGCCATTTTACATGCACAGAATCCATAATGTGAGCATTTTGTTTGCTGACATTGTTGGCTTCACTGCTATATCATCAAAAAAACCCGCCGAACAGTTGGTTGAGCTGTTGAATAAGCTTTACAATAGATTCGATGATCTATGTACGTTCAGTGGGTGTGAGAAGGTTGCGACTCTGGGAGACTGTTACTACTGCGTTTCGGGGTGTCTCGATCCAAGGCCGGACCATGCTCACTGTTGTGTGGAGTTGGGCCTGGAGATGGTCTATGCCATGCAATATTTTGTAGCGCAAGGGCATGAGGCCATAAAGATGAGAGTGGGTATTCACACGGGCACTGTTTTTTGTGGTATTGTCGGAACTCGGAGGGTAAAGTTTGACGTGTGGAGCAATGATGTAAAAATGGCTAATTTGTAAGTTTTTTATATATTTAACAAATAACGTTTATTATTGATTTATTCCTGCAACCAAGAATGGAATCATCTGGGGAGCCAGAACAAGTTCACATCTCTGAAGCGACCCGGAATTATTTGGGAGATGATTTTCTTTTAGAAGAGGGCAAGGAGGTCATGGGTAAGTTTGCTAAGTACTTGTTAAAATCGGATAGTTTTCAATCTCTTATCAGATAAACGAACGTATTTTGTAACGGGACGTAAGAAGCAACTATCCCAAAACAACAGTCTCATAGAGACCTCAATTCGTTTTATACATACCCCGCCTCTTTACAACAAATACGGCACCCTTTCAACTAATCCCAGCAATGTAATTGGTGTTCCGCAAGTCACGCCATCCATCCAAGAAATACCGAATACACTGAATCCATCGGCTAAGCTTTCACACCACCACCAGCGATTTTTACCGCTCAAAATGTAAGTGCGCGACAAATCAAAGAATGCCGCTGACAAATTTAAAACCAATATTTCGCCTTTAACCAATACAGCATAACAAGAATTTCAACTTCTTACTCTCTTCTTGATAGTTCGGATTCACACCAAGCAGACGAATGTCTATCGAACACTGGAACTACACCAACATCAATCACCAAAAGAGTGAAAAATATCGGTTTACTGAGTATTTTTAGAAAAATCAAGGATATTAGAAAGACCGATCAGTCGATGGATAATCAACCACCTCCGGATGAAACCGCAATTACAGTTGAACAAAATGAAAGCAACCAGCAAATTCCATTGCTAATAGAACCCACGAATTGCACATGCATGCTCAACATTCCACAGCAGCAAGGTCATACATCTCGAGCGGCGATGATCGAAACGCAAGACGCAAACTACTCGTCGTATATCACTGATAACCGGCTCAAGCCTGAGCGGAGACCGCGTGTGTCCATATTCACTCCAGCCAAACATGATATAATTGCTACTCCTCAAAATACTCCTCGATTGTCTTTTGAATCTGTTAACCAATTTCATTCTGACATGTTGAGTTATGAAAATTACCTACAAAACCAGATACATGCCCATAATCAAACCAATGCCATCTTACATGGTGGGTACAATAACAGTTCACTAGTGAACTTCAACCTTCGTAAAGCACAAATTAATATTTCGATGCCAGGAATTCCAACACGGCCTGTTGCTTATCCGTTAGCGGAATTCCTCCAATATCTGCAAAGTCAAGCCGATGTCGAATTGCTACGCTGTTTTCAAGATAATAATGAATCGCAGGATATCAACTTGCTTAGACCCCCGCTCAAGCGATTCACCTTGTTCTTTCAATCGGAACAAATGGAGAAAGTATTCCGTTCGAATGCTCATCGATTCGGCACCGAAAATGAAAATGAAGGCCCACTAACGCTTGCCAGGCCAAGATACAATACCTGCCTTGACATTTTGGTCAGCATTGTAGTGTACTTTTGCGTTGCAGCTTCACTGATTCTAATATCACCGAATACCGCCGCATACTCCAACTATTGGTTGGTGATTTTTTCTATTTTTACAAGCGCTCAATTGTTCGCTTTAATGTATTGCACCCATCAATTGTGCCGCCGAAAAATTTCTACACACCAAACTAGTGAACGAATCTTCGCAGCCATCTTCAACTGGTATCCATGGCACATATGTTTAGCACTTCTCCTGACAATGCCAGTTGTCTTGATCATAATTCATTATGCTCTACTCGACCTGAACCAGCTTCAAGCATTCGAGTACCATTATGGAATCTTAATTTTCGTTTCCATTGTGCACTTCTGCAATTTCACACAACTTAACTTCTGGATGCGCAACATTTTGGCACTCTTAGGGACCATCGGGTTTATAATTATGACTTATATCCACGTGAAAGATCATAAAAATCAGAATAGTCTTACGAATGGAACAATTGTAATAGTAACACAAAGCGAGAAAATAATTTTCGATGAAGTCAATTGGTTCAGCCAGTACTTTTATGAGATCTACATTGATGGTTTGCTGCTGCTCATTTTTGTATGGCTCCTCAACCGGGAACTTGAAATCGGTTATCGAATCACATTCTATCGTAATGAAATTGCCAAGCAAGACAAAGTGAGAGTGCATGACATGAAAAACCAAGTAGAACTGTTGTTGCACAACATAATGCCGACACATGTTGCAGAACACTTGAAAAATTACGGTAAATACTCAGCGAATCATCGAAATGTAGCGATCATTTTCGCCAGCATTGTTAACTTCGACGACATCTATCAAGAAAGCTACTTGGGTGGCCAGGAATATTTACGAGTGCTCAACGAACTAATCGGAGACATTGACGAACAGTTATCTCGTCCAGAATTCCAATGTATTGAGAAGATCAAGACAATGGGCAGCACGTATATGGCAGCCAGCGGTTTAGACTCGCTCCATCGGTGTGTTAGGTATCATCATATTTATGCACTATTTGAATTTTCGAAATCCATGCAGTTGGTGGTTAGTTCTTTCAATAAGAAACTTTTTGAATTCGAATTTATTTTGAAAATTGGTTTCAATGTTGGTGATGCAACGAGCGGAGTGATCGGAAGTCTCACATTGCAATATGACATTTGGGGTGATACTGTCAATGTCGCGAGTCGCATGTGTTCGAGAGGGGTGAAGGGTAGAATTCAGGTGGGAAAAAATTGTTTGCCGTACTTGGAGGATAGGTATGAGTTTGAGCGGAGAGGGGAAATTTATATGAAGGGTAAGGGTAATCTGGAGGTGTTTTTGTATATGAGAGATAAACCGCACTCGGTAGGGAATGACTGCGGGAATGAATGTGGGTTGAATTATGGAGTTGGGTTTTCGAAAATTTGACTAATTGACATATTCATCAGAGAAAAAACTGTAACACTGCATCATCTTTGTTATTCGAATGAAGGGGGCTTTAAAACCATCTAACAGTTTCTATTATGACACCTTAGTCCCATAAGCAAGAAACTCCAGTAATTCGTTATTTCATTTACAAGAAACAATAATAAAAATCTTGTTATTAAACAATCAAGCATATTTATTTTAGGGACAAAGGAAGTTTTATTGGAAAGAGATTGCGGAATTCAGGATAACCAATCTTGCAGCGTAGCGAAACATAGCTCGTTGAATCAAGTACAAGACAAGACGTCCAGGAGGTCTACAGGCCAATCAGCAGCTGTCAACTAGATTGATCATATTAGGCTCAACGTAAGACACTCTTCAAGCATTATTGATATCCCAACCTTCCCAGGGGCCAACAATGACTCGGACGACTACCTCTTTGTGGCCCGTAGATCCGATAGAGTTAGCATCGATTATTGAGAACTAACTGAAGCATTGCTAGGACTAGGGCCTTTAGGGCTGCTGGGGTTGCAGACGGTCACCAAATCTAAGCCCCTGGTTTGCTGTAGAATGCAGACAGGTACATGTAGCCAAACTAGAAGCATACAAAGCAGCGCTGCACAGGAGGTCGAGAACAGCTCGAGAAATCTGCAAACAGAATGGGAGAGAAGTTCACAAGCTTATCAGTAAGAAGCGAGAGCATAAAAAGCAATCGA
Organism: Sphaerophoria rueppellii; assembly: GCA_920937365.1. Lineage (NCBI taxonomy): Eukaryota > Metazoa > Arthropoda > Insecta > Diptera > Syrphidae > Sphaerophoria > Sphaerophoria rueppellii. Next base: position 59,360,297 of record CAKKXW010000003.1, read on the forward strand.
TAGAGGATATTGAGAACACATTCGACGAACTATGGAATTCGAGTTTGAATTGAGTTCGAAATTAAAAAAAAAAAAAACGTCAAATCTAAAACGTCAAATCATAAATGTTCAAAACAAAGCTATTTAAAAAAGTGTTTTCTATTCACCCTTATCACAAGCCCTGACGTAGTAGATTCATTCTACGAATCCCGAAAATAAGTATCATAAAATTAATTGCTACGAAATTCGTAGTTCGGGAAATTGACTTCACCCGAATGAATAGGAAATTTTATAGTTTTTTCTAAGAATTTATTTTTTAATCGAAGCTACATATGTACACAAAATCAAATTTTAAATACTAATAGATATAAAAATTTAACCTTTTTAATCGATTGCATAAAAAGCTAACAAAACTCAGAAATGTTAAGTTCAGAGTTATCGTGACAAATAGGTATAGAGTTAAGTATCCGACATACTGATCCCTATTTGGCTTTATTTTTATCATTTTATCTGGTTTATGGAAAATTTGATGCACAAGAGAACAATCGGTCTGAACAACAGCTCCGAAGAACCATGATATAAGTAAATAATACCAAATATTCCTAAAGCGCATGTGAAGACCTTTTTTCACAAACTGTAACAGCAGAATAGCAGCTTTATGCAGGCACTTTTTTAAATAGCGATTGTTTTTGAATACATCTTAAATAAAAATATCACAAACGCTACGTAGAAATTTAATTTATGTTTGGAATTTCAAATTTTGAAGTATGTCAACTGACTCCGAAGGTCGGAATAATCGATTTGTGTGTGGCAATGCCTTTATTTATTTCAATCGGGCCTTATGATTATAAATTGTTGGTATTCGTAACGGAGTTTTACGGTCGGAATTTTGCTACTAGGAACTCTGTGATAGGAGTGATTGTGATTGTCTTGAAATCAAAAAGGAAATGGAAAGCTCAACGTTCCATGTTCATTTTGTTTGCTTTTTGCTCACTCCTTCCAGAAACGTAAGTTCTGGTTCAAGACAATTCATTCAATAAACAATACGCAAAAGACAAAATATAGTAGAAAGGACTATTGGTGTAATGAAAACTCGTCATAGTAGAGCTTTTAATACAGCAAGAAGTCAAGTTGAGACCCCCTAGCTCCGAGGACAGTCAAATGTCCTTGGGCAAAAAAGAGAACAAAACAATATAACCAATATACGGACACCTTTTATATAGTTTCTCTAGAAAGTGGTTCTGTGAAATTGCTTGAATTAAAGAAAAAAATTCGTTCGTCCGTTCGGCATATCAACGTTAACAAAAAATCGCTTGTCTGGCCATGGCGAGAGAAACTGTCATGTTAAAACATACTGCTTCATATGCACGGCTTCTCATAAGACTGAAGAATGCACCAGAAATTATGAAATGTACAAACTGCAGTGCAAGCGCGGATTCAAGGGTGGGGGAGGGTCACGGTGGTCATGACCAAAACAGGCCGCATTTGAAAAAATAGAGCTAAATCGATATTTTGCAAGCCGAATAGAAAAAAAAAACGAAACAAACAAAACCTAGTTTTTGCTTACTTAAGAACCGGGAAATAACCAAATGACCATTACCAAATGCCCTCTGAAAAAAATTCTAGAACCAGAACTTTTAAGTGTAGAACCAATCCACACGACCAATGGACGCCTAACGTCTGTTTCACAATATGCAAGTAAAGTTCTGATTAGTTAACCAGCAGTTAAATTAGCTGCCAGTTAAATCCTCCTGTTAGTGAGCTTTACGTTTCACATTCATCCTTCTGATAAATTTATGTTTCGGGTAACTAATTGCCAGTTATTCCAATTTTCCACTTGGAAGATTTTGACAAATTGAAAAAAAATGTAGGTTTTTGGTTTTGCTAAATCGAATATGGGAAATATTAGTGAACAAAATGAATTTGTATGGAACTACTATGGCAACGACAAAGCCAGAAAAAAAATAAACAAATATCAAAAGAATATTTGTTGTTGTTTCGGAAATTTCTTCGGATATATTTCTATAGGTTTTGCTCTCAACTTATTACAGGTCAGAACCACTATTAACTTTTGTGGGCGCTCGCAAATCAGAAGTAATATACGGCAATGAATAGGTTGACGACCTAATAGTATTCAATGAATAGATACCAGCCTTTGAAAGTCATAAATCTTTGTTTGACTTGTCGTGATTGTTGGCCGTACCTATTATCAATCAGTATAAAGGGTGATTATGAATCGAATCATATTTGGTATTGCAGAATGTAATCCAGCGAACCATGCACTATTTTGAATAAACCAGAAGATATTGCAAATATTTCTAATTTGTCAATTCTATGATGTCCAAGGATTTCATGAAATACGTTCTAACTCGGAATACGCGGGTTCGTGATGGCTCCAAGACGCGAAAAAAAAAAACTCATAAAATTCATCTTCCTGTTAGTGAGTTTACGTTTCACATTCCTATTCATGATTATTAATTAAAGTACACAACACACCACTTCTTTCCTTAATCGAAAACGCGCTCGAAAGTCAACCTCGTCCAAGGATTCCAAACAAACCGTTCTAACTCGGAAGACACGGTTTCGTGGTGGCTCCATAACACGAAAGAAAAACTCATCAAACCTTACGTGTCGAGAAGAATATGCATTATTTTATTGGAAAAAATATGACAATTATTTAAAAATCCTTGCTTTTCAGAAATTTAATTCTATTTTAATAGAAAAAATGACAAGTCTTGTTTTTTTTAGACTTTTAATTCTACTAACTGCCAGTTAACTACTTTATGGGGCACTTCATCCTCCCGATAAGTTACTTGACACTTTAACTACTAATTAGCTCTACTCAGATATTGTGAAACACTATTTTGAATTTTAACTGCTAGTTAGCTTCCAAGTAGCTTAACAGGAACTTTACTTGTATATTGTGAAATAGACGCTTAGTAAAACAAAAAAACCCTAAAATTTACTCTCGTAGAAATTTAATTTGTTTTGAAGTAGTCATTAGTCAACTGATTCCAAAAGTCAGAATAATTGGTTTATATTTGACAATGCCTCTTTTAATTTCGTTCGGGACTTATGATTATATTTTTTTCGTATTCGTAGCGGAGCTCTACGTTCGGCTAGGAGGAACTCTGCGATAGTGGTGTCTATGAAAAAACATAACCTCAATTAAAATTTATTTGATTTGCTGTGATCGGGTGCGGTAGTTTAGCATTGAAGCATCCGTAAAATGAATCCTTGTTTTATCTTCTTACTTTTGCTGTTTATTTTCTGGTTTTAATTTTGTTACTTCTTTTTTTTATTGCAAAATTCAATAAAAACTATCTTGATTCCAACGACACTGAAATCAACCATGGACTGTTGTTCTTTCGATGTTTTGATTGCAAACTGTGAAGTTAGCCACGCTACCATAAAAGGCGCCAAGTCATTTGAAAATACACGAGAAAACGTTTCAGAAGAAAATTCATATTAAAAATATTTATTGGCTAAGATGTTTCTTACAGCCCGATTCTGCAGTTGTGACGAGTCACAAGTCACAAGCGCTTGTGACTGATTTCTTGTGAGGATAGTTGTGACTCGATTACAAATAGGATTTCTGAAATAACGCTCACAAGAAAACTGACAACAATATTCAACTCAGCATGGTGAGTAAAATTATTGTTGTTGATGTCAAAAGGGAGATTGGAAATCAAGCTGTCAAAATGACAATGTCTACAAGTTTACTGCAAGAGTGTGCGTGTTTTTACCAATACTATCTCGACATTACACCAGATTTTTGTTGCTTTTTTCTCATTTATTCATATACACGAGGTAATGGTTAAATAAAATTTGTGGTATCCGGAGGGTAAAATTTAAGTCAGTATCCGATACCGATCTTCTTTGTCTCTGGTTTTAACTCACTAGTTGAAATGAAAATAATCCATTATTTGTTTTCGAGTTTCTGCTTTCTGAAGAAGTGAAAACACTCTTTGAAATTAAAAAATGCAAGGTAAATGATATTTTTCTTAGCAGTAAATGACCAGTCATATTGTAAAAAAATTCCTGGATAGCAAAATTCAACTTCCATTTTTCTTCATTTACAGATATAGGAATCGTTAACAACAAACATGGAACCTCAAATCGAAATTTCAAAATACATAACAGCAATATGTTTCTTGTTACCTGGTCTGAGGCAGGTCCAAATTTGAAAATTTTTGTGACTGTCACAAGTTGTGACTCTGCACCAGAATATGAAAAAAGTCACAAAAATCATTTCACCTCAACTTGTGACTTGTGAGGTGTCAGTGAGGGTTCTCAGAATCGGGCTGTAGTTTTGAGAGTACCTGCCTACATTTTTTATATCCCTAAACAGTTTATAATTGTATCTGTATACACAATAAATTTACTTATTAATGTAATGCATTTTTTTTTATTACTTGAAGAAATTTGGTTTGCTTTGTTTATTTTTTTATTCTTGGTATTTTTCTTATTTTTAATTTTTTTCTATCCTGTGCTCCCCTCCAGAAAAAAATTCTGCATCCGCGCCTGCTGCAATGGGCAGCATAAGTCTACTGACAGCGAATGTACAATAAGAAAGAGATTTAGAAATGAGAGAGAAATTTTTAAATAAAGAAAGTCATCGAGCTCAAGCTCAGTCAAAAATAATAATAAATCCTATGAACGCACAACAATCCAACTCTAATCATATGTCAATGGAAGAGTTTCCATCTTTTCCTTAACATGTGCATGTAAGACAAGGACAAAATAACAACGCCTATGTTCCGACTAGGTAGTGTCCGTAGCTGAGTGGTTAGGTGCGTTGGCTGCTAAGCAGAACGTCGTGGGTTCCAATCCTGCTCGGGCCAAAAGTTTTTATTTCATCTTTCACGGACACTGACTCTTGCGAAGAACTGACAAAACTTCCAAGAGTATCACCTGTCATGAAAAAGTGTAAGTTTATGTAAATCAAAAGAAGATCAATTTGAAGCAATCGCACAGTTAGCTACTGTTGTGATCAAGATAATACTTGACATAAAACTGAACACATCGACTTTACTTATTTAATCTTTAATTTTAATATCATCGATTTTTTTCATTATTCATTCTAGAATAATTCGCCATCGAGTCAATACGTTTTTTCAAACGCAATAATTATGATCATAAACCATTTATTTAAATTCTTAAATAAACTATCATTACTTTTGAAGTGTCTGTTTCTATTAGTTCATATCATACACAGCATTTTGGCGACGAGGCTGAATAGGAATACCTACTATGGACGCGGCTCAATTTAGTCAATTTCTCCAGGCAATGAGAGAACTGCTTCCCCAACCTACTGCTGCTGCTGCCCCCGCCACTACAACTACTATCATCGCTGCAAATTTTGAAGTTTTCAATGCCGAGCAAGAAAATTTCCAACAATACGTCGAGAGATTCGATAACTATTGTGCATTAAAAAGCATAACCGACGAGGCAATTCGGAAGAGGATGTTCCTCAACTCGATTGGTCCTAACCTGTACGACAAATGCAAATGCTTAATTGCACCAAAATCCATCGATGAGTCGACTTACGGCGATATTGTGACGGCATTGCAAGTTAAAATTGCTCCTGCAGTTAACCAACTGGTGGGTCAGCATCGACTTCTCATAAGGATACAACATTCAAATGAGAATTGATCAGAGTACAGTGCTGCTCTACAAAAGCTGGTGGTTGACTGCGAACTAAATTGTTCTTGTGGTAAATCTGTAGCAAATTTGTTCTTAAGAGCTCAATTTATTAGAGGCCTCAAAGACAATAACATTAGAGAACAAATGCTACAGGCCGATTTAGAATTCAACGCCATCGTGCAAAAAGATATTGCATCCGAAACCAAGCTAAATACGCACGAAGTAGCTCAATGCCCCTCCAGCTCAAACAGTGCATCGCATATGCCTGTTAACAAAATATCAAGATCAAAAAAATCAGTCAGAGGTCGTTCATTTTCAAGAGGCCGAAGTGCATCCCACGACAGGAAGTCCAGTTACCGTGTGGATTTCCGAGACATCAACACATCAACTACCTTGAAGCTTTTGGAAGAAATATTTTCTTTCCACGGATACCCACAGTTCCTGGTTTCTGATAACGCAACAATATTCAAAAATCCAATTTTCGACAGGTTATGTAAGGAACGGGGAATTTTCCAAATCTTCACTGCACCAGGTCACCCTGCAACTAATGGTATCGCAGAACGGTACTTACAAACACTTAAGCTGAAATTGGAATAGATGCAAAATGAAAATGATCCAGTTCATAATGATAAAGTTCAACAGATATTACAATTGTTAAGAGCGACACCTTTAGCTTGTGAAAAGAGCCCAGCAGAGTTATACTTGCACCGTACCATACGAATTCGTCTGGATGCCATCTGGCCTACCAAAGATTTTCCAAGGGCTGTTCCGCAACATTGGGTTCCACGAAGTCTCAAGATAGGTGAACGCGTAACAGCTCGGATGTATCGAAACAACACACCACATGGATCGGTCGTGGACAAGCTTGGCTCAATGCATTACACAATCAAACTAGATAGTGGTCATGTATTCAAACGACACATTGATCAACTAAGACTTGTAACTATTCCAGCTCGTAAGTAAATCCACCGCGCAGTTCCAGCACCGAAACCAATTGTTCACAAACGTCGCACTGTGACATTTGCTGATCATGACGTGATCGTGAGTCGACCAGTTGATCAACCAGTCGTTTAGTTACCAAAAACACCTATAACAACACCTGCAGCTGTGCCTCCACCTCCGGAGATTCAAATACCGCAAACCAGAAGGCAAACCAGGCAACCTATTAGATTGAGAGATTATTATCTCCGTGAAATAATAAATAAAATAATTCGCCATCAAGTCAATACGTTTTTTCAAACACGATAATTATAATCATAAACCATTTATTTAAATTCTTAAATAAACTATTGTTACTTTTGAAGTATCTGTTTCAACTAGTTCATATCATACACAGCAGCTACTAATGCTCAAAACAGATGTGCAAACAAAACACACGTGCAGAAACACTGGCAAGTTTTGTCAAGGCAAAAACGACACCTGTCAACATTTTATTGTTTTGGTTGTCTCGCTATTTTGTTTATTTAAATTTGAAAATGTCGAGCTGGCCAAAACCAAATCCAAAGATGTTATTCAAGAAATTCACTTTATTGCATTATGATGCTTCATACAAATTAAAGCACTTTTAAATAATACATTTTTTCACATCGCATTTATTTATCGCATTTTTTATCCCAATTATCGTATTGCAGGAGCCTTCGGGGAGCCTTCGTATGTTGCATAGTCGGCATGATTTGTCGTGAGACTAGCTGCTGTTTCGGCAGCCAGATTATCAAGCTCCTGGGTTGTTACTCCAGCATAGAGGCCATTGATTTATTTGAAGGTAATCGCTACAGGATCATCGAAATCCATTTTTAAGTTGTATAGCATAGCTTTTGGATACGAGAAAGCGAGATGTGATTTTGTGTTTGTCAGTGCATTACTTCTTTTCCTTGCGGCCGTCCCGCCTGAAAACTTACATATTTTCGACCTTCATCTTAAAATACTATCTAAAGGAAATGTTGATGTATTGTGATATCTTGAAATTTTGCAGATTAATGCCCTTGTTCACACGTGAAGAAAATTGAAATTTTTCTTTGATTAGTGATGGCAAGCGGGGTTGCTTGCAGAAGACGTAAGGGGAGGAAAAATATCAAAAAATTTAAAAAGATTGAAGGGCTAACTATAATGAACGGAACAGAGCGGACGAAGCCGTCCGTAACTGAGCGAATACAAGGAATTCCTATATTGTGCCAGCAATAGCGGTTTGCTCCGTTTCGTCAATTTTCGTTCAGTTTTGCTTACGGACGTAAACTGCGCTCCTCTTCGCTTTTTACGGACGAAATTTGACAGCTGACTGGTTTTGTTGATTTTTCTGAGTAGGAATTCGATTTGTTGTTGATTTCAGGTATTAATTTCTTGAAATTGTTTGTTTGTTGCATGGCAACCGAAATTCACAAATTATTGAAAACAAAATACATACATTTTGTTTTTGAATAATACTTCCGTACACATCCGTTCATCATGGGTATAGAGTTTACATGGCAGTTCGGAAGGGAGCGTTTCGTTCTGTTCTGACACTAGCTTCCGTTTGCTTCCGCTCACTATAGTAAGCCCTTGACTGTAGAAATTTGACGTTTTTTTACGTATGAAAGTTTATGCTCAAAACAAATGTTCGATTTTATTTTTCAAACTGACAATTTGAAATAAAACACACTGTCAACAGTTTCAATAACGTGTCACTATAAATATTGCCAGATAGCAATTATTTGGAAAATTTTGTTTTTCAATTATGGCTGCAATGAAACTAGGCAGAAAATTTAGAAATAGAGACACAAAACAGATGTGCAGAATTTCAAAATATCGAATCTACCAAGAAACGACATCCAATTTTTTTCAAGAAATTAACTTCAAGCAAAAAGCACGTGCAAAAACTCTGTCAAGTTTGGTCAAGAAAAAAACGACACCTGCCAAAATTTTATTGATTTGGTTATAGGTATGTGTCCTTCGAGTAGGACAGAGAGAGAGAGAGAGAGAAGGAAAGGTTTTGTGGGCCTGTTGAGAAAGAGAAATGCACCATTTATTATTTATTGTTATTATTTATTTGCTATTAACTAACTTACTTAATTAATTGTTTAATTTATGATTTCTTTATTGAATAATATTTTTTATCATATATTTTGCTCAAATGTAAATTTTTTAAATGGTTAACTTTTCCAAACATACTTACGAATACCCTATGCACCTGTTGCTGTATATTTTCTTTATCATTTGTCATGATATTTTTTTACTTGCGACATATAGAATATATGGCAAGTATTGAATTCGTAAAAAAAAAAAATTTGAGATGAGGATGAGATATGATACTACGATGATAGAGAAGTCGAAAAAAGTGGGTCCGGCGATTCCGTCTGTCTGTCTGTCGGAAAGTTTACAGGCATCTACAGGCTTAACTACTGGTCCGATTGACTTCAAATTTGAAAATTAGAGGTTTGAGCAAAAAGCCATATCCCAATTTTTTTTATTTTTGTTTTAAGATCAAAATTTAGGGTAGCCACCATACGATTTTTTTTGGCCAAAAACCAAAACTTTTTTTTTCACAAAAACGGCCCGAACGATTTTTTTTAAACTTCCTCGAGTTTAATTTTTTTAAACATTCATGTGTTTTATGTAAAAAAAAAATTTTGTATTGCTCCAAAACGGTACCTCCCATAGAACCGTTTTTTTGTTATTAGATTTTCTCGAAAACTGAAAGTCCGATCAGCGTAAGTTTTTTTTCGAAAGTACGTATATATTGTTCAAATAATATTTTGTTTTCAAAAAAATTTCAAATTTTTTTTTGGATTTTTAAAAAATATTTTTAACTTTTTTTTCAAAATTCTGTATCTCAAAAACGGATCAATTTTAAAAATCCAAATTGGAGTATAATATGTATATTTACATGGTCTTGAAAACTGCATACCCAAATTAATTTTAAGACATTTTTGAAAAATTTTATATATAAAAAATTAATTTAAAAAAAAAACGGCTCCGACGATTTTCAAAAAAAAAATTCAATAAATCAAGAATAAGGTTTGAATTTGTTCGGCATTTAAATTTTTGGAATGAAATGTATATACGAGGTACATTTCCAAATTTTAATTTTTTTAATAAATTCTAATTATTTTTATATGTATTTTTTTTTTTGAGTTAGTGTAAGCGTAAGTAAGAGTGTAATCAGAATTGCTTAAAGTATATCTCTTATTTTAACACTACCTTTTGCAATTTAAGTAATCATAAATATTTAGTTTTAGCATGCAGGAGCAAGTTCGTACGACCCAGTCGTGCACATTTTTTGTATTGTTATCAATGCAATGTAATGCATACTCATTTTGTTTTTGTTCCATGGTAGGCTTAACATTGCTTTTATGATCTGCAGTTTCAATGGTAATCAAAGCATATGCTAAATGCAATAACCGTAATTGCAATGCAGATCATTGGTACCGTGTGCAAAATTGTGTTAAGCCTTTGGTACCTTTGAATTGAAGAAAAAATTAAATGTTCTTCTCGCACCAACCATCAAACCATTCACATCGGCTTGATTGCCTTTGTCAATAATAAATTGAATCAATATAACGTTTACGAATAATTGGAGTTTCTTAAAAGTTGACCAATTCATAATCAGGACATAAGCGCTCCCCTCTTAAAATAAATAGAAAAACAGAAGAACGAGAGTAGGAATTTCAAATAGTGTATATATTAGTATAAGATATTTCTTTGATTGGCGGGCCTTCGAACACAAAAAAAAATTAATGTATTGTCTTTTTGGCCTGTGAACTACATTATATTATATTGGTACTTCCTTGAGAACACTTTTCCCTAAAAGAATATATTACGTCAGCAATAAATGCTTTATAATGAAAAGGTATTTGTCTTCTTTTTTCTTCTTGATTCACAATTTGATCGCGCAGTTGTTTTTACTGTCTCCAAAAGCAACAATGAATCATGTTCTTAACATAATCTACTCCAAACTGTTATGAATTTCCCAGTGGATACCTTCTTCTTTCAAATTCAAAACTCTGATTTGAAATTTACGTAAGTTAAAGAAAAAACAACTGCCTCTTGCGAAGAACTGACAAAACTTCCAAGAGTATCATCTGTCATGAAAAAGTGCTTCTCAACTTTGCCGTTCGGAATCGGTGTAAAATTGTAGGTCCTCTCAATTCTTCACACGCACCTAGAGAATTGTTGATGAGAGTAAGCCACTTAGGCCTTGGCTCTTCAAGAGCTGTTGTGCCACTCTATTAATTTTTTATTTTTTTTTTTTTTAAGAAAAAACAAAACCAACCTTAGCTGCAAAGGTTCACAAGTTGAAAAAGTGAAGAAAACTGCTCAAAATCAATTGTTTTTGCCTATAATTCTTTTTCCCATGCCTCCAACTTTGGTGGCGAATTCACATTTAAAATTTCCCCAAGTTGTCCTTTAACTATAAATTTTACAAGGGAACTGCACAGAAAATATCACTTCAGATTTGAAAAAGTTGACTGGTGTCCTGCGACGAAGGTTTTTTAAGTAAAAGGGTCAGGTTTTTTACAGTTCTATCTCTAGTTATTCCACCAGTTGAATTTTATTTATTTCATTACAAAATGGTATATCTAATTTTCGTTTCTGGATCTTCAGGTTCAAGGCTGTAGTGATCCAAAATCATAAACGAAACTACAAATGCAAACTTAAGTGATCCACTAAAGCGTGTTTCAAAAATGCTGGCTCATTTTTTCACATTTTCGAGTAATTAAGGTATCGAATTAGGCGTGTAGTGCCTTAAAATGTATGGCAATTTTGGTAAATTGGTTAATATGACTTAAATTGTAAGAAGCCAACATCTCACTCATTGAAATGAGCTAAGAGATGTGAGAATATTGATTTTCGTCTCTTGTTTTATCTCATAATCATATGGAGATATTTTATTCACTGAGTTTGGGGAGTATATTTCGTCTATGGGTAGTAGAGTAGTATTTGACTCTCGAAAGGAGTAAAATACTACTATAGTAGCAAAAACGACAGCAGTGGTCCATATTAGAAGGTCTCGAAGATCAGTTGGTTAAGTAACTGGGCACCTTTACTCTCGAACGAATGACGCATGGTTATCAAAGGATCAGCCATACCTTGGACTCAAATTGTAATTGGAAGATGTCGCATATTGGATTTCTTAGGCTCCGACACTGGATAATAGTTGACATCGATGATTTTTTGAGATTTTTCGTAACTATTTTGAGGACTTCTTCTTCTTTCTTTTGGAAATGGTATTTGTGCTCTGGCTTGACAAAAGTACGCCAAATTGCGTACAATTATTTCCTTTGCAGTTGAATATTCGACAGATTACTGCATTTGATTGTTCCGATATTTTGCGATTTACTGTTTATTTTGGTTTTTAATTTTCAAAACTGTCAATTTAAATTAAAACGCACTGTCAACATTTTAAACAATATGTCAATAAAGGTATTGCCAAATAGCAATTGTTGTGAAAATTTGGTTTTTCAATTATGGCTGCAATGAAATTAGTCAGAAAAATAGTTTTTCTATATTGATATATATTTTCGGGGAGGCATGTAGAGTGGGATCGAGCAAGCAGCCGGCTCTCCTACTATTGTGTTATTCAATTTTCAAATCGACCCGGCTTTAATGGAAAACACTTTATTGTAAGTTCATAATTGTTTCCACAGCAAATATTTTTTTATTTTTTGAATATTAAGTAAAAAAATCCGAGTCTCGTTCGAAAATCGAAAATTTTCTAGCAAGTATTATTGACATTCTATTCTACTTTCATACGTAGTACGATTTGAAAGTAGAAACGGAAATGAGTTTCGAATAGAATCAAAAGTTGAATCGAGTTACATAGTAGGGCCCCTGCTGTATAAAATATTGTATGATATCGAGGTATTCATCCGACTTACAATTCGGAATTTTTTCCGATATGAAGTAACGCAGTACGATGAGTAACAATGTGGTGCGATGACTAGCTTTATTTTCATTCATTTTTGATAGTTTGTTTTCCGATTTGTCCGCAGAAAATTGTTTGCGGAATTTTTTGTTTTTAATTGTGTTTAAAGCTGGTTCCATATTTTTGTCCGATGACAATTAGCTCGAATACAAATTTAAGCTCCGACCATATTTGCGTTGCGGAAAATTTTCCGCTCCGAAAAATACCTCGATAGGGCTGAATGTGTTTTCCATTAAGGACGGGTCGATTAGAAAATTGAATAACACAAGTTGTAAATGAATTAAATCATTAAGGTCTCATCTTTTTTTGAGGGCCCTATGACATCCTGTGTGAAATATTACATGGTTCAAAGGGCTGAGTGGCGCGTGTTCAAAACGGCGATGACTTTTCGCCCATGTATCAGGCTAAATTTGGTCGATGGCATCCATGAATTTGTTTTTTTTTTTTTTTTAAGGTCCGCGCAATTGACTGCTTCAGATTCTGATGCAGACCTTCATGAAAATTCACGACATTTTCTGCAGATCTTGCGTTTCGTCAAAGAACGGCTGTCGGCTGATTGTTCACTGAGCCGGTGGACTCGAATTTGGCCACTTAACGTTGAACAGTGTACTTGGACGACCATGTACCTCATCATAAGGGCGCTGCGTTCGCTTCCTTGCTTTAAGAGAACATCCATTTTGATAATAAGGTTTTATCATTTACCCGTATCATTCGATGCTGTAACTTGGCATCATGATTTGTAGTCACGAGTTAAACAATATGGCCGTCATGAGACATCAAAATCAACGAGTTCAACAAATTGATCCAAGGCGGATCAGAGATAAGTCTAATGGAGCATAGGGAACATATGTTTAACCTTGGAGTATTTATTAAAAACATTTTTATTCAATAAAAGTGTCCGTAGCTTAGTGGTAAGGTGTGTTGGCTGCTAAGCAGAACGTCGTTCGAATCCTAATCGCGCCCACAGTTTTTATTTCATCTTTCACGGGCACTGCCTCTTTTGAAGAACCGACAAAACTTCCAAGAGTATCATCTGTCATGAAAAAGTGCTTTGCCGTTCGGAATCGGCGTTAAATTGTAGGTCCCCTCAATTCTTCATACGCACCTAGAGAATTGTTGATGAGAGTAAGCCACATAGGCCTTGGCTCTTCAAAAGCTGTCGCGCCACTCAATTCATTTTTTTAATATGACTTAGTCGACTTAATGTGTCTGTTTAAACACCCTTTTTACTTACATTATTACAAAACAAACTTCTTAAGCCGATCTGCTCACAAACACATTTGATGTAGAGGGATTATTTTCGATTTTGCCTTGTTTTGAATTCTAATTTCGATTTACGTAATTCCTAGTTTATTCGACAGTTCATATGAATATAGGCACTACTCGAACTATTCGATTCTCGTTGGTTCGAAAGTAGTTAAAAAGATACATAGTTCCATTTTTTCAAATTCGAGCAATGTTGTTGTAGAATCGAGTTACATAGTAAGGCCACTGTTTTTCAATCTCAATATCCTTGATCGATCGCTTTTTATGTACTCTCTTCTTCTATCTGAAAAGCTTGTAATCTTCTCTCCTCTTCTGCATGCAGATCTTTCGAGCTGTTCTTATCCTACTGTGCAGCGCTGCCTTAAAGGTTTCTTGCTTGGCTGCATGTACCTGCCTGCATTCTTCATCAAAGCAGAGGTGATCGTTTGAAACCACAGCAGCCCTAATGGCTTCCTAGCAAAACCGCACCTAGTTCTCAATACTCGATGCTGGCTGTAGCATCGTGGTGGTTAACACTCGATTGGACAAGGATCTAGTGGTCTCTTGCGACTGCAGCCGTCCAACATTATACTTTCTCCGCTTTCTCCTTGGTAGTGCACAGTTAGTGAGCCGGTCAATGTTGGCCCCTCGGAAGTTTTGGACCACAAAAATGCTTGAAGAGTGTCTTGCGTTGAGCACAATATGATCAATCTGGTCAACAGTTGATTGACATGGAGCCCTCCAGGACCTCTTATGGATGTTGAGATGTGGGAAAAGTGTACTTGATAACACTATGTTTCGCCCCGCTGCAAAATTGTTAATCCTGAATTCCGCAATCTCTTTCCCATGACGTTTCTCTTGTTCCTATAATAAATGTGCTCGATTAACATTATTAAGAAGTCGGAAAGATCATGTTTTTGTTTGCTTAGTTCAGGTCTCATAATTGACACTACTTGAAGGTTTTAAGGCCCCTCTTATTCAGACTATTAGCCCTATCGTCGTATCCGTTCGGAGAAACCTACGATCGTAGAAAAGTTCCGATCGTAACATTTATTTTGTTTATGGTATCCGTTTCGTAAAGGAAATATTGACGTATAATAACGCATGTCGTTTCGCAAATGTTCCGACACAATTTAGCTGTCGGAACAATCGGAGACGCGTAAAACAAAATAATCGGTGTGCATCGCATAGCGTTTGTTGAATTTTTGCTCTTCGCAGCATGAAATCGTGACGCGTTGCTCTGAGTTTAAAATTTCAACGCAAATTTGAATTTTTTTTTCTGAGGTATGTACGATTTAACAATCGGAAGAGTTAGGACGATACCAAATTCGTATGTTTCGTACAAATCGGATAGAATTTTGTTACGATCGGATACGACGATAGGGCTGTATTTGTAGTATCAGCGTAACACTACGCCTTATAAACTTGCATTTACTTGGTTGGTTGGCAGCACTTCATTGTAAGAATTGTAAGAAAGGCTATCAAAAAAAAAATGAGAACTCACTTGAATAAAGACTTAACTCACAACACGTTGCTTTTTATTTAACCTATTAAATATCACACTAACAAAGGTGTCAGGTGCCAGTTAGTCAAATTTTCGAAAACCCAACTCCAAAATTCAACCCACATTCATTCCCGCAGTCATTCTCGACCGAGTACGGTTTATCTCTCGTATACAAAAACACCTCCATTTTACCCTTACCCTTCACATAAATTTCCTCTCTCCCCTCAAACTCATAATTGTCCTCCAAATACTGCAAACAATTCTTTCCCACCTGTATTCTACCCTTCACCCCTGTCGAACACATGCGATGCGCGAGATTGACAGTATCACCCCAAATGTCATATTGCAGTTTAATAGTTCCGATCACTCCGCTCGTTGCATCACCAACATTGAAACCAATTTTTAAAATAAATTCGAATTCAAAAAGTTTCTCATTGAAAGAACTAACCACCAACTGCATGGATTTCGAAAATTCAAATAGTGCATAAATATGATGATTCCTAACACACCGATGGAGCGAATCTAACCCGCTGGCTGCCATATACGTGCTGCCCATTGTCTTGATCTTCTCAATACACTGGAATTCTGGACGAAATAACTGTTCGTCAATGTCTCCGATTAGTTCGTTGAGTACTCGTAAGTATTCCTGGCCATCCATGACGCTTTCCTCATAGATGTCGTCGAAGTTAACAATGCTGGCGAAAATGATCGCTACATTTCGATGATTCGCCGAGTATTTACCGTAATTTTTCAAGTGTTCTGCAACATGTTTCGGCATTATGTTATGCAACAACAACACTACTTGGTTCTTCATATCATGCACTTTGACTTTGTCTTGCTTGGCAACTTCATTACGATAGAATGTGATTCGATAACCGATTTCAAGTTCCCGGTTGAGGAACCATACAAAAATGAGCAGCGACAAGACATCAATGTAGATCTCATAAAAGTATTGACTAAACCATTTGACTTCAGCCTTAAGTATTCTATCGCTTCTTGTCAAAATTGCAATTGTTCCGTTCGTAAGACTCTTCTGATTTTCCAGATCTATCATTTGGATATAAAAAATAACGATAAACCCGATGGTCCCTAAAAGTGCCAAAATGTTGCGCATCCAGAAGTTAAGTTGTGTGAAATTGCAGAAGTGCACAATGGAAACAAAAATCAGGAATCCATAATGGTACTCGAATGCTTGAAGCTTGTTCAGGTCGAGAAGAGCATAATGAATTATGATCAAGACAACTGGCATTGTCAAGAGAAGTGCTAAACATATGTGCCATGGATACCAGTTGAAGATGGCAGCGAAGATTCGTTCACTCCTTTGGTGTGTAGAAATTTTTCGGCGGCACAGTTGTTGGGTGCAATACATTAAAGCGAACAGTTGAGTGCCCGTGAAAATAGACAAAGTCACCAACCAATACTTGCAGTACGTATTGGTTTTCGGTGTAATTATATAAAGTGAAGTTGCCACGCAAAAGTACACCACAATGCTGACGAAGATGTCGAGGCAGGTATTGTATCTTGGCCTGTCAAGCGTTCGTTGCCTTTCATTTTCAATTTCGGTGCCGAATCGATAAGCATTCGAACGGAATACTTTCTCCATTTGTTCTGATTGAAAGAACAAGGTGAATCGTTTGAGCGGGAGTCTAAGTAAGTGGATCTCCTGCGATTCAGCATTATCTCGAAAACAGCGTAGCAATTGGACATCGGCTTGCCTTTGAAGATATTGGAGGAATTCCGCTAACGGATAAGCAATAGGCCGTGCTGGAATTCCTGGCACCGGAATAGGAATTTGTTCTTTTTTGAGGTTGAAGTTCACTAGTGAACTGTCATAGTATCCATCCTGCAAAATGGCAGTGGTTTGATTATGGGCATGGATCTGCTTTTGTAGGCACTTTTCACAACTCCATATCTCACAATGAAATTGGTTAAGAGATGTCGAAGACAATCGAGGTGTATTCTGGGGAGTAGCACTTGCACCATGTTTCGATGCAGTGAAGTGCAGTGGAGGCTGACGGAGGTAAGCGTCTGGCGATTCGATCATCGTCGCAGGAGATGTATGACCATGTCGCTCTGAAATGTTGAGCATGCCTGTGAAATTGGTGGTTTCTTTTAGCAACGGAATTTGCTGGTTGCTGGCATTTTGTTCAACTGTTGTGGCAGTTTCATCCGGAGGTGGTTGATTATCCCCCGACTGATCCGAACCGATATTTTTCACTATTTCTGTGATTGATGTTGGTGTTGTTCCAGTGTTCGATAGACATTCGTCTTCTTGGTCTGAATCCGAACTGTCGGGGAGAGATGAGATAAAGTAGTTGAAACTGTATTGGGCTGTATTTTTTAAAGCTGATATGTTGGCACTTACATTTTGAGCGATAAAAATCGCTTAGGCGGTGGATTCAGTGGATCCGATATTTCTCGGTCGAATGGCGTGACTTGCGGAACGCCAATCAAATTGCTTGGATTCGGCGAAAGTGTGCTATCGTTGTTGTAAAATAGCGGGATATGTGTAAAACGACTTGGGGTCTGTGTGAGACTGTTGTTTTTGTTACGTCCCGTCACAAAATACGTTCGTTTGCCTGGTAAGAGATACAAAATTATCAGATTTAAACAATTACTAAACAAAGTTACCCATGACCTCCTCGCCCTCTTCTAAAAGAAAATCATCTCCCAAATAATTCCGGGTCGCTTCAGAGATGTGAACTTTTTCTGGCTCCCCAGAAGATTCCATTCTGAATTGCAATAATAAATCAATAGTGAAAGTTATTTGTTAAAAAAATTAAAAACCTACAAATTGGCCATTTTTACATCATTGCTCCACACGTCAAACTTTACCCTCCGAGTTCCGACAATACCACAAAAAACACTGCCCGTGTGAATACCCACTCTCATCTTAACAGCGTCATGCCCTTGCGCTACAAAATATTGCTTGGTATAGATCATCTCCAATCCCAACTCCACACAACAGTGAGCATGGTCTGGCCTTGGATTGAGACACCCTGAAACGCAGTAGTAACAGTCTCCCAGAGTTGAAATCTTCTCACACCCATTGAACGTACATAGATCGTCGAATCTCTTGTAAAGGTCATTCAATACCTCAACCACCTGCTCGGCAGTGTGTTTCGATGATATAGCAGTGAAGCCAACAATGTCAGCAAACAAAATGCTCACATTATGGATTCTGTGCATGTAAAATGGCCGAAAAAGAGACTTAACATCGCGGAGTGATCCTGACCTCATTAAGTTAGTTTCTACTACTGGCTCAGTTCCACTTTCATTCAGCAACATGTCAGCAACTTGCGGTGGCATCATACAATGAACCATATTCTCCTTCAGCTTTTTCTCCATCTCCAAGTGTCGTCGAATCAACAGATTCTGACCGATCTTCATGAACGTTCCACGCTTGCGTACAGTTTTCATTACATGTACATGAAGCGCCATCAAATGCACACTGAACTGCAAAAGTATGCGAAGTATCAGAACCAAGTTGTAAAATGCGGGATTGGTTCCATGCACTCCTATATTGTCTGGCACATAACTACTAAGCGTCTCAAAGAGTATTGAATATGAGACAGCAATGACGGCTCTAATCCATAGTATCATTGGTATGCATGTGTAGATGAGAAGTAGGATTTCTAGGCACAAGGCGAAATGGCCTAAGGCACTAATTGTGTTGCCGGTGAAACTAAGAAAACTTAGTCCAAGCGTACAAAGAACAATGGCTGTTAATACTGATGTCAGATGGTAATGAGCCCGATACATGTTTGTATTGGTGAACCATAGGGCCATAATTGTTATAATCACTAAAATAATGGACGGCCATAAGAGTTCACTTCGGGATTCTGGGTCAATATCTCCGATCCAAAAGTAAATGCACCACGCTATTGTGTAGAACAATATGTACAAAAGTGAGAATCTGAAAATAAAAATGTTCAAACAACTTTTGAATGAAGGCAGAAAGAATCTACTCACCGGTATACCGTTCGCATGTCTGGAAAAATACTTTTCAAATATTGTTCTTCAAGCTCAGGTGAGTCGAATTTCGGATTCAACCAAGATCTTGGAGCAGCTCGTTCGAATGCAATTGGCACAGAAACATTGAAACATGGATGTCTTCGCTTAGTTTCCGTAAAATAGGATTGAATATCATCTGTTGAATTTATTCGACTATCGGTGACTAGATCTCCGGATGGCGGCGTTGTCTTAAAAGTGACTGGTGTTGTATTAAGCAAGAATGTTTGGTGTATTGAATAATTCATTAGGTTAAGCTTGAATTGGATTACTAATACACTTTACTTTTGCCTTTAAACGTGCCAGGTTCCAGAAAATTCATCAAAATCATGTGATAAATCTTCATTTTCGTGCAACTCCAATTACTTGGAACTGCAAGCGTTTTCTTAATTCAAACTTAACGAACTCACTATAGAATTGGATTGCATACCCACTTCTCCAGATGGTTGATCATTTTCAGTCATTTTGCTAACCGATTTTTCTGGCTTTGTTAAAAATTTGCTAGCCAATCACAGACGTCTATTCTTTTAAATGTCAATCGGTTACTGCAAATTTTTGAGATACGTATGTAGGTGGTTTGAAAATTTTTAAAAAAGTAATTGAAATTTAAAACTTCGACAAGGCTTTAAAAAACGTAAGAAGTGAATTGCCATTTTTGTTTATTTTGTTTTATTTTATTGACTGAATATCTATAAAAACTAGGAAAATAGCAAAAGAGTGTTTTTTTTTATGTTGACAAATTTTGTACAGTTCATTTAAAGTCAAAGAGGAGTTCCATCTGGTTACCTGATTATAAAAATGTATTTCAAAGGTTTGTTATAAACGATATTATTAAGGTGTAATTTTTGGAATTTACTTCTTCAGAATCGATTCATATATAGACCCCGGTATGAAATTTTGTTTCCATATTTCTGAAATTCTTAAGCATTGGCTGTCATAGTGTTATTTTAAGGCTTTCTCATGGACGATTGATTTTATTTTGCTTGTATTAGACTTATTGTTGTTTACTTATAACAGTTTGCAGTTAGATAACACGTATAAGACCTCCTAGTGCAAATTATAACAAACTACTTGCACAAGATTGATTTATCGAAGTGCGGGAGTCCTCATACTGCTTTCTCGTAAGAGCGCAGCAAAAATAGCTTGGATAAGACCTTATATAACTTACTAATTACAATCTGCAATTTGATAACACTATAAGACCTCCTTGTGCGAATTAAAGCAAACTGCTTGCACAAGATTGATTTACCGAAGTGTCAGAAAACCTCGAATCGCTTTTTCGTGAATGCGTAGTTTAAATAGTTAGTATAAGACCCTTTGTTTGTTTCCTTAATAGAACCTGCAATTCGATTACACGTATAAGGGCTCCTTGTGCAAATTATAACAAACTCCTTGTAGAAGATTGATTTACTGAAATCTCAAAAAGCCCCGAAACACTTTCTCGTGAAAGCGCAATTAAAATAGCAACAACAACACAATGGAACAAAAATACAACAAAGTTAAAACTAATATCACAATTTATCAGAGCTTGTTCCATTGTTTAAAGTTGTTCATTTATCTATCTTTATAGTAGTAGTAGTAGTAGTATGTGTGATTTTATTTTACAAAATTAATATTTCTTTGATTTACATATTTCACAATATTAGAGCATTGGACTGTGCCGTCAGCCCGAAAAAAAGAGTATTATCTAAACAAAGCTTAAATGTACATATATTTTAAAATAAAATGGCTTCATTGATTTTTATAATTTAAATAAATTGAAACAGCGTTATCGATAACTAATGATTGAATTTAAAGTTAATATATCAAAAATTAGAAAGCTTCATTCAGAATTTGGTTTCTATATCTTTGTGCAGTTAGGACAAAACTACTAAGAATATTCCAGTTTGATCCATTAAGCACTTCGAGAGTTTCGTTTTGGTTAAGGACGCGTTTTCCCCAATGCACATAACGAATTGACGACAGAACAGGGCAAATCGCTATGAAGTGGAGTACGTTTTCCACTGTTCTATGGTTGCAAAGAGTACACTCCGTGTTTTCTTCAGGGCCATATGGTCGGTAGTTTAACCGTATCAGTTCTCCTCTGGTTTTAAAAATGGTTGAAATGGTTTTTAACGGATACTGGTCATGGAAATAGTTGTTTTCACCAAGATTGTGCTGCAAGGCCTTATACAAATTACGAGATTCATCGATTCTTTCTAACAATATTTGGAAGGTCGGGTCCCAGTTTCTCCAGTCACTTTCCACTAGCTGAACATTATGTAGCACCTCCAAACGAGACCATTCTACGAAGAACTGTGACTTCTCTCGGAGCAGCTGTCTAACAATGACATTTGGCAGTCGATGATTTGGAAGCGCCAACACTTTTTTGATGTAGTTAAGATGCATCTTCAGCGTGAAAATATATAGCTGAGGCACTCCGGTCTCTAAGTGCAGCATATACGTAGGTGTATGCTCAGGGAGCCAGAATATCTTTTTGAGGAAATATCTTAAAAGCTTTTCAACCTCCTCGTACTGTAGAAATCCCCACACTTGACCAGCATAGCATAAGATCGACCTCATCACCGCTTCAAAAACTTTAAATTTTGCACTTGGTGCTACATACTTTTTCCCCAGCACTCCCTTCCAGTTGCAGTTGATAGCTTGTTTCGATTCGATTAGTTTTGTCTGCAGGTGCTTCTTGAATGAAAGGTTGGGTGTAATAATAACTCCAAGGTACTTATACTCCTTAACCAAATCCAGTGCAACATTATTCCAGGTCCATTTCTCTTCTCTTGCGTATCTGCCAAATCCATTTCGGAATATCAAAATTTTTGATTTGTCGGTATTGACTGTGAGGTTCCATAGCTCGCAATATATCTTAAGCTTATTTATCATCATTTGTAGCATTTGAGGTGATTCCGCTAAAATTACAATATCGTCCGCATACATAAGCGCTTTGATGTTGATACCAGCAAACATTATTCCTCCGGGAAGATCCGTTGTGATGTCATCTAAGAAAAGAGAGAACAGAAGTGGGCTTAGAAGGCATCCTTGCTTGACTCCAGTCGAAGTTTTAAACCAACTGGACCCTTCATTACCGTTCCATATCGCTGTCATATTGTTTTCATAGAGCCGTCTTAGTACTGTCAACATTTTATGGGAGATTCCAAGGCAGCTAAGCTTGTAAAAAAGAGCGTCTCGATCGATTGAGTCAAAAGCCGCTTTGAAATCAACGAAAAATGCGTACAACTTCTTTCTCTTGTCAAGATAGGATCTAGCAATGCAGGTTAGGGTGAATATATGATCAACAGTAGAGTATTCTTTCCTGAAGCCTGCTTGGTACTCACTGAGTAGTTTATTTTGTTGTGTCCAGTTCAAAAGTCGGTCAAGAATAACTCCGGTGTAGATTTTAGTTATGGTGTTGATAAACGATATACCTCTATAGTTACTAGGGTCATTTACGTCACCTTTTTTGAATAAAGGGAAAATGATGGTTTTGCAGAAGCTTTCGGGAATGACACCGTCGTTAAATATATAGTTAAAAGCAGTCGTTAGTTTTTCAAAAAAGTTTTCGGTGGCGTTTATGAAAAATTCATATGGGACTCGGTCCTCACCTGGTGCCTTGTTGTATTTGCATCTACGTATTACCTCGACGACTTCTTGCGTAGAAAAATTTTGGTCCAGACTTTCATTTTCTATGTACGGGTTGGCATATACACTGGCGTTTGGATTTGTCCTTGGGTTTAGAAGCTTTTCGAAGTGATCAGCTAAAACATTCATGTTTATATCGGTTTTACTTGCAAAAGGCACTCCGTTTAGTGATCGGGCGAGACTCCAAAAAGACCTACTGTCTCTAACCTCTGACATCATCTTTGTTTTGAAGTTCCACAATAACGTTCTCGGTGTTTGTGTTTCTGGATCGAATAGCTCGCGATGAAGATATTATTCCTTGGTTATTGGATTTTAGTAGATCCATACAAAGTGATTTCGCCTTATCCTCGGCAGACACACCCGGTTCAGTTGGAAAATGGAAGACGATGTTCTTTTCATTTGCCTTTCTTGATAGAAACTCAACTTGTCGCTCGAGAGAGGAACAGCGGGATTCCATTTTAACAAGCTGATTTTGAAGTGAGAGATTGTGCTGTTGTAGAGTGTTTATATCTGCCCCGATCTTTGCCATATCTGCTTTGTTGGGAAGATCCCTTAATTTTTCATCAAGCAACGAAGACATAATATCGTTCACAACGATTTTTAAATCCATGACTGACATTGAACCTACGACATGTTAATTCTGGTTTTGTCAGTAATTTTATGTGGCGGGAAGTTTTCGGGTGAAGTTTTAGATAGATCTCTCTTCGATGTGGTGCTCAGTGAAATTGAGTTATTTGAAGAATCGGTTATACGAGGTGGTGTCCGTTGCATATTTTTCTTACATATAGTTAACAATTGGATTCTTTTTCTTCGGTTTTTGCAAGAGCCTACAAAAGTTCGACTTGCTTCAATCACTCTCAATCAATACTCTTTATCTTTATATTTGTGTTATTTATTTATTTATTCAACTTTTAATTATAACTTACAATGCAATAGTACCTACAGCAAAATCCCTTAAAGAAGCTAGAAGCTAGAAGCTAGCCAGCGAAACCGAAGATGAATTAGTTTTTTTATTTATTGCATCATATAATCATTCTTATTAAGTGATCTCCAGTCACGCGTCGGAGCTGACACATACAACTTTTTTTCGCTGCAGGTGACCGGATTTTGAAAATGGCAGACACAATTACACAAAATATGATGAAATATAAAAGTACTTAACGAGTGATAATATCGCTTGTATACTGTAATAGATAAAATACGAAATATATTTTACTACAAATGCAATGAGATGTACACTCGGACGTATACGTGTTTTTTTTTATTTTTTTTATTTTAAACGCTTTTCTTACTTTTTTTTGTGAAGCTAACTTTTTTTGTATCAATTGTTATCTATCTTGTTTTGTTTAACAACCTCTAACATAGAGTTTTTGTAATAGTGTCCAATCAACAGCATGAAAATGTTTGCCAACCAACCTTGTCAATATTTGGGCATAAGGACTCCACAAAAGAGTCTAGTTAATTTCAAGGTTCACAACTCAATTTAATTTCGAAATTAAAAGAACCACCCGACATACTCTTTAATGATAAATTTGGAATCCTTTCATTCCAGAATATTATATCAGGTGACGACTGTTGGATGAAAGATATCCGACTAAATTAACATAACTCATTCGACTAAGAAATAGCAGTTGTAAAGGGAACATTACTCTTTCTGATGATGATTACACTGAAATTCCTCAAATATTTGATGTAGCTGATGACAAGCTATGGGGAAAGTATGGGTTTAAATGTTCTAGTTCTTCAAATCAATATTTGTGAATTCTCTTTCAAAATCTACGCTTAAGTCTACGCAAATATGCAATAAAATATCAGACTGAATTTCAACTCTTTTTTCAAATAAGAATAGGCTTTCCATTTCAGCTTTTAGCACTAATATTATGGAAAAAAACATTTGTAAAAACTTAATTTTTGACAGGTTTCATCAAAGGGCATGGTAGTGCCCAACTAATTTCTAGCACTACTCCCTTTTTACATTAACGATTTCAAGCACATTTTAAGCCCTCTACAACTACTAGAAGCTTAAATATTGAATTACGTTATGACTTCATGGCGCAGTGGCAGTGTAAAAAAATTTATTTTGTGGAACCACTACTTGGTGAGAAATTGAACAGTAAAAATGTTCAAGACCGCAATTGATTCACTGACTGTCTCCCTAACTGACTTGCTGACTCATTCACTGACTGACTGATCATCAAAATTATGAAACACTTCTAACAATAGCAAAATCTTGAATCTTGGTGCAATGGTAGCTTTTCGGCTTTATATAAAACTCGAAAATTTCAATTTGATCATTCAGGGGGCACGCTATCCGCCCACTAAATATAGTTTAAAATAAATACGTTTTTCTAGATCGATTTCAATGCAACTTCGAGCATGCGAAAAAGAAAGCCTTTCAACAACACTAACCTCAAACAAAGCTTATTATCGATGGGAAAAAATTTTTCTTAAGTTCGTCCCAGAAAACCCAACAAATCCATCGTTTGTGTGTGACAACACATCATCATCTCAACAAAACCTAAAGTGAAAAATTGTTCAATCAAACATAAAATCGAATCGAATAAGTGGACGATTAAACCAAAGGGTATATGCTAATGCTATAATGCATACGAAGCAGCTCCTTGAGGCGAAATGGAATTTACCCACTTTGAAGATGCACAAGCGTAAAAATTGATTTTTTTTTCTTTCCAAATGCATTTAACAAAGAAATAAAAAAAACAAAAAAATCATCAAAGAAATGAAGAAAGAAAATACTGCAAGAGCTAAAAGAGAAATAAAACGCAAGACTCTTGGTATAAAAACACGCAGAAAGGATCAACGAAATTAAAATCGTTTGTTGGGACGTTTCTCTGTTAAGCTTTTGACTTTCCTTTTTTTTCGGATTTCCTTCTTCTTTCGTGCAACATTAAATGGTCCTCTTTTAGTTTCAGGTGCCGCTACCTGTATCCTTATTGAACCCAATAAAATGTCGGGAAAAAATAGCTACTTTCGTCAGGTAGCCAACCGAATAAAGGATCAAGGTATGTACGTACACAGGACCCTACATTGGAATGGATGGTGAGTTTGGTGTTGGAAAAACTTCATTGCATAAGAGTGTTTGTCTCAAAGAAAATTGTTTGTTCTTTTTTATAGTTCGATGAATTGAAGACAAGCTTTGAGAAATTTACATTCAAGATTTGATGCCAATTTAGAACTTTAAGTATTGAAAGTGTTTAGTTTCTTTTTGTTCATTTTCTACTTAAGGATTTTAATTCTTTCTTATAGACCGCTGTACTAAAACAATCATCACTTCAAAGTTCAAATGCGTAAACCTGTTCTATCTATTCTCAGTTATACCTTAATCTTAATTCGCAGTTCATCGGTGAGTGTTGATGAAGCACTTACTACACAGTTAGAGGCAATGTCTATGAACCGCATTGACAGTTAAGAAAGAATCCAGCTTTTGCTCGTATCATCACCACCTGGAATCCCAGAAACTGAATTCAACCATTTTCATTCAAGTAGATAGCTTTTTGCTATCGTTGATTCACAAAAAGTGCAGAAATTATACCAAAGAACGATAATTCACATCGATTAGAAACACAAAACTTATGAGAAAGAATATTTTATGAATTGTTACAACTCAATTGAATTAATTTCTCAAGGAGCTCTTGTTAGAAATTTGCATAAGGTAGCAAACCGTGCGTCACCTCGCGTTGACGACAAAATTGGAGTAGAAGTGTTAACACTCCATGCCTACCAAAATAGGGAAACCAACTATTCGGTCAAAATCGGACGTGTTCGTTGAAACACCGTTTAATCACCGTTGAAAGTCGTAAGAAACTCCATACACTAAGGATAGCTCTAATGGACACACGCATACGTTGTGCTCATCTTTTAATCTTCACCAATCCGAGAAGCACATTTCCAAGCCGTGAAGTAAGGCAGATGTCGCTAGGAAGAATTCAAATCCACCTCACCTGATAACATATAAGAAATAATTCAGACAAAATTTTATATCCGAAATTTCTAGCGAATTTTAAACTAAAACTTCTTAAAAAAAAATCGACGTGTCCTTCCTGCAATATGAATAATCTGGATTTAGTTTCCGTAAAACAGCAATGCTTGAATGGAATTATTTGAACAAAGAATTATTTTGCATCGTTCTCCATGATTCTCAGCATTTCGTATCTCCTAAAATTTCTGTTTTTGAAAAGAAAAAAAGTACTAGCTTTCGATACCTTTAATTCTCCTAACTTTGAGTGACGAAAATGGAGAACATTTTCATGAAAAAAAGGAAGAATTTTTCCGGGCAAATGATATGCTGGCAAAAGTACTGCGGGAAATTGCTTTGAGGACGCTATGCGGGATTTCGCTATGCGGGATTTCATGACCCGGGGTTTTGATTTCCAGATTTCGACTTCAACCCTTAGCTACATCGTTCTTATCAAACAATTTCGACATTTGGGTCCGGACAGATGAAAATTGCAAAACGTCTGCTGACGCCTGCAATGCTATCAGCACAAGGATTTAACTTCTAAATTCTACTTCTACTGTGCTGTTTTGAATTTAACGTTTTTATATTTTTGGTTGCTAAGACTTGTTATTTTTTTTTAATGCGTTATATTTTCATCATTTTTTTCATTCATTCAGTTTAAACTTCTCGAAGAGTCGGGTAAAAATAAATCTTATTCAAATAAATTAAAACAAGAAAAAGATAAAAAACCGTGTTTTATATTGGAAACATATATTAAGAGGTGTTATTTTGATATTCAAAGAAAAAAAAAGCATTTTTTGATAGAAATGATCGGATGTTTATTTCATTATAAAGAAGAAGGTATGCCGTTAATAATGGAACACAAACAAATAGCCGCCAGGACCAAGCTTACAGGACCATATGCTTTTCATGAAATTTTCCATTAACAAATCGCAAATTGGCTGCCCTATGCCCTCGATAGCCTCACAAATTCCATCTGTGAGGTCTTGAATCGACGCTGTGCTGTTGGTGTAGACCTTTTCTTTCACGTGGCCCCAAATCAAGAAGTCGCAAGGTGTTAAATCACAAGATCTCGGTAGTGTGATCACCTCTTCGAGAGATAACATGGTCCGGAAACTTTTTCCGTAAAAGATCGATGGTTTCATTGCTCGTGTGGCACGTAGCGCCCGTCTTGTTGAAATTTCAATGCGTTGTTGAAGCATGTATCGTCCCTTTTTTATTAATGACGTAGTTTCTACTTGCCAAATGTCAAAAAATGACAGCTTCCGAAATAGCGGGCTCTTCAAAATAACACCTCTTATTGGAAAACCCTTTATATCAGACAACTAATCGTAATCGGACCCCAAAATAGAGTCCAAGCATATCAGAGCTTCATCGAGCTTCAAAGCATTTCGAATCGAGCATTTCATATCACTCTCTACTTATAAAATTTTGACAGGGCGAATTTCGCCGGTTTTGGTAGTAAAACAAATGTTTAAACCTCTTTAACACCGTGTTGTACTTTTTTGGAAAGCCAGAAACATCTTCTTTCATTTTGTTTTTAAATAAAATTGTTTTAACGAATAGTTTAAAAAAATTTAGTTTTCAACCTCAAAATTTTCAAAAAAAAAAAAAAACAAAAAAATCATTTTTGAACTAAGTTTTTTCAAAATTTTATGCAATTAAGTACTAATTTTGTTTTAAAAATTCAATGACATTCTTAATTTTTAGTCGAAAAAAGAAAACCGGATGCAAAAATATCTTTCGTTTTTGAGAAAAAAAAAAAAAAAAAACAAGAACCACTTTGATAAATTTTCCCGGAACATTACTCCAGCGACTTCAGTTCGTTCTTTAAGCTGTTCCAAAGAAACGATTTCCACTTCGTACTCATAATTCTTCATGAATCCCCATACATGGAAATCTAAGGGTGTTAAATCTGCTGATCTAGGAGGCCATTCTGTTAGGCCTCTTCTCCTAATCCATAGGTCACTTAAATGATTATCCAGCCAGTTTCTCACTTGTAAGCTATAGTGTTCTGGAGCACAATCTTGTTGATAGATTAAACTATCGGTAATAGCCAAAATTTAAAACAAAATTAGTACTTAATTACATAAAATTTTGAAAAAACATAGTTCAAAAATGATTTGTTTGTTTTTGAAAATTTTGAGTTTGAAAACTAATATTTTTTAAACTATTTGTTTAAATTTAAAATTAAATTAAAATTTAAATTTAAAAACAAAATGAAAGAAGATAATTCCGGCTTTTTAAAAAGGTACAACACGGTGCTGTAAACGAAGCCGTTGATTTTTAATACTTTTTTTTATAAAATAAGTCAATTTTTCAGAAAATTGCCCCTCCCGGCTAATTGGGGGGGGGGGAATATACCCCCTCCCATACAATTTTTTTAATTGTCTCTTCTCAACCTACACGCTCTAGCTTTTTGAAACAACGCTCGTGAATCACCCTGTATATTATATTGCAAGTAAAAAGGGTATGCTTAAGGAAAAGTCGATAGTTAGGTAAAAATTTCATCAAAGATTTAGTAGCGCAAAGCATACACGTTTCAACTTTGTTGATGAGAAAGAGAGATACAACACACTTGTGTTATAAAAGGTTTCAAGTGTTACCACTTTAACGGTTTTGCTAGTCAGAGAAAGTGAGATAATAAGAGTATCAATGGTGAATGGCGTTTGGTGTTTAAAGTTTTAGTTCTCAGCTAATGTGAACCATGATTTAAGCTCAATGTCAAGAAAGAAAACAAAAAGAATAAAAAAATATCTTTGTCGCAGATCAACAGAGCGTCAATCAAGTATTCACCTCACACGTCACCTCCCATACCTTCTCCAAGGACAGCGAAGCCATTCAAGTCACACTAAAGGCAATTTCGCTAAAAAGCAGTCATCCTTACTATACCCAAAGGACGCCTCTTCCGATAAGTCGCCGCACTGGCATCAAAAGACAAACATAAAAAAACGTACAATTCACGATACATACAGAATACGATAACGTCTCATTTATCTAGTTACCACTGCGATAAAGAGCTCAATATCCTCTGCATAGTTTATTAATTCAAGAAACTGGTGGACACTCTTCTCCGAAATCCGCTGCAACTCGCATTCTTACTGTGATCGATGCCATTCTCCTTCGTTCTCACAAAACAAACAGAGTTAAGATCCACCAGTCACCCTCCAGGTCCGGGGGAGAGGTGATTTCAGGAATTTATTACATTTTCAGGAAGATATTCCAATGCTTCATGCACCCGGATTCTAATATGCAGTCATTTTCTTTTCCCGATTCTACGGGCTTCCTTCGCTGTTATCTCCCACATTTTTTAGTGATGCGATGACAACCAGCAACAAACTACAAGACAGTGCTGCACTGTGAACCGTGACATCGTATTGGGTCGGGTTGGAAATGCCGAATCCCTTTGGGAGAATTAATCTAGTAAATTTTATTTCGTTTCCGCAGTTAAACCAAAAAAAAAAGTTGAGAGAAGTTCACTTTCCTAGCGCCGAGCTATACCATCGGCATTCTCACTACCCTATACTGCTCTCTGTCATGAAGTCTAATAAAATTCCGTGTTTACAATTTTATTATGAGCGCGGTGTGTGTTTTTCAACGCCGCACTGAGGAATTCCGTGGGAGTACAAGTGCAGCAAGCGGGTTATAACCTAACCATGCGGCAGCCCTTCAAAGTTGTTATAAGTAATTGCAGCACTTTTCCCGATACGGTACTCGTGACGGCACGGAGCAATGCTTATTAAGTTTATTTTCATTCAGTAAAATGGCTTCATTAATTTCGTAATTGAAAAATATTGAGTTCGAATGCAATTCTCGGAAGGAACATCGCAAACAATACAAACTATGAATCGGAATGGAAAGCGTGTGGTACAAGGTGTTTTCAAAGAATACTTTTATTTCAGCTTACCTCAGATGAATTAAATGTCTTGAAAGTGGTTAAGATGCTCAGTGAATGAGGGAATTGACAAAGAGTTTAATTTCAGACCGAAATCTGTCAAAATATTTGATGATGGCGATATCGCAACGGAGTGTAGAATTTTTGTTCAATTTCTTATGAGGCATCTTGTATGATATTTACATTTTTAAAAATAAAAATCATCTTCAACTATTTCAATTTTTTTTAATTGTTATTAAGGTTCAAGGTAAAAAGTTACACTTCTGACTCCTGAGCGATAATTACTTTTGTTGATACTAATTTGATTTCCTTGTCTACTTATCTGGTTTCATGGAAGTTCATTTCTAGTAATGAAATGAAACGTTGAGATGTTGATTCTGTTAACAGAAATTTGTTTTTGTTGGTATTGTTGGTTATTCGGACCTTTTTTTGTAGACCATGCTTTAGTTGCTTTAGTTGCAAGTTAACTTAACAAATGCTCACTCAAGAAGCGAGGAAGACAAGCGAAACTTAGCTACCTTGCATGAACTGCCCGTTTAACAGCTTTAGTATGATAAAGAAGACAGCTGCTCGGTTCTCGGTAGGTAGCGGACTCAGTCCTCGGTACAGGCACAGCTCCTGTTCCTGTCTGTGGTGCGCTTAGAAGAGGACGAGCCAAAGAATAACCGGCTGGCAACAGACTATAGCGATAAGAGAATAAAAAGTAAGCGACCTCCAGTTGACAGGTTCCCGTTGTGTAATTCTTTTAAGAAAAATAATCGTTAAAAAGTTGGTTTCCCAAAGTGACTGGACGGACTGGTAGGTAATTATCAACTCAGCAGCGGAGAAGTAAAAAACCTGATTTTCTTGAAAGTTCACTTCCTCGTATGAATTTTTGTGAAATGACAACCTCTGACTTGTAAGGAGGCACATTTTTTTTTGCACACCAAAAAGTAACTTTTCTTAACTATTCCCAACTCATCTCTAGGAGGTTAGATTAGTTGAAGCATTGATTTCTATTTAGCTAACCTGTTGATGTGTCAGAGTGATTTATTTGTTTAAATCTTTACTTGTGACTTACATATAGAATATATGGCAAGTATTGAATTCGTAAAAAAAAAATGGGATGATGATGAGATATGACATTACGATGATAGAGAAGTCGAAAAAAGTGGGTCCGGCGATTCCGTCTGTCTGTCTGTCTAGAAGTTTACAGGCATCTACAGCCTTAACTACTGATCCGATTGACTTCGAATTTGAAAATTATAGGTTTGAGCAAAAAGTCATATCCCATATTATATCTTTTTGTTTTAAGATAAAAATTTAGGGTAGCCACCAGTTAAGTGTAAGCTGTAGTGTCCGTAGCTTAGTGGTTAGGTGCTTTGGCTGCTAAGCAGATCGTTGTGGGTTCGGGTCCTACTCGTGCCTATAGTTTTTATTTCATCTTTCACGGGCACTGCCTCTTGCGTAGATCTGACAAAACGTCCAAGAGTATCATCTGTCATGAAAAAGTGCTTCTCAACTTTGCCGTTCAGAATCGGCGTTAAACTGTAGGTCCCCTCAATTCTTCATACGCACTCAGAGAATTGTTGATGAGAGTAACCACTAAGGCCTTGGCTCTTCAAGAGCTGTCGCGCCACTCTATTTATTTTTAAGTGTAAGCTGTAAGTAAGAGTGTAATCAGAATTGCTTAAAGTATGTCTCTTATTTTAACACTTCTTTTTGAAATTTTTGGAACATAAAAGTATTCATAATTATTTAGTTTTAGCATGCAAGAGCAAGTTCGTACGACCCAGTAGTGCACATTTTTAAATTTTGAATTTGTTTTTTATGGCAGCAACATTAATGATTTGAATCTTTTCAAATTTACAAATCCAAAGCCATACAAATAACACATTTTATGTATTTACAGATGAAATTTGGGAAGTAAGCTATTACCTGTAGGCAGTAATCAAGCAACATCATTCGCTTTGCCTTTTCAATCTTCAAACGCGATCGCAACTTTGGATCGTCTGTATTGCTAACTTGTTTAACCAGAGACAAATGAAGCACGTGCAGAAAACTTGCAAGTTGCAACTGCGGCTTTCAGCCAACTCCACAAGTAAAGTTATAAGAGAATCGGTTCTTTTCAGAGGAAAGTTTCCTTAGATTTTGGTTTGAAATAGAGATTTTCATAATATATCTCTGAAAATATAGAGAACCCGAAAAAGAAAAACATCAACGACGCAACGTGGGAACGCTGAACTTATTCGAGAAGAGAAGAAAACCCCATGGATTAATTCAATCCAAGAACGAGCAGAATTAAGGAGACGTTTGAGAAACTGCTGTTCGACAAATATTGAGATTACACTCAACTTCAACTCAAATAGGACAATCCCAAATGTTTCTGTGGTTGTAGTTTCGGTCACATATCAAAGTAAAATGCCTGTGTCTAGTTTTCACTTCGACTTATGTATGATTTCAAAAGGTAGGTTTTTTCATTGCTATTTCTTTATGTATATACTATAAAGTAAGGCCCTCCGCACACGAAGCAACTGTTTTGCCATTACGGTTGCTATACTTCGTCCAAAACAAATCTGCAGTACAGGCCTTATGGGAGAGCTTTTTTACTCCAAAGGGTGCCTGTCCAGGAAAAAAATCTGAAATCCCCTTAAAAAAAATATACTAAACACTGTTTTCTCATACAATTTGTTTTGATTTATTTTGAAAAGCAAGCGTACATCCCCCTATGACCTACTATTCGCACGGCTAAAGGGGCCGAACCGACCCATAGAATCCGTCAGTGCGTCAGCGTTGACTTTTTCAACTGACAGCACAATAGAATATACATTTTCTAATGAAATTCGTCCCATAAGCAACGCATGTGACGGATACGACGGATCACAGTACACAGAATACAAGGTATTATATTCCCGATTTTCTTCCCCCAAAGTTCGCGCATATGTCACATTTCAGAGACCTAAATGTCAAAACACAACAAAAATTGTTGTTGTCTTATCGGCATTTCTTTTTGTGCCTTTTCTCACTTCTGTCATCTTGGTCTCTGACAGATGCGCAATATAATACCTTATATTCTGTGTACTGTGCGACGGATAGAGTAGCTCAACTTTCTACTTTTTGCGTCCGTTGATCCGTTGACAACTGAATTTGACGAGCAGTCAATTCAATGAATTATCAAAATTATGAGCAAACAAATAATTTTGACACGATTTTGATATTTTGATTTAATTTTGTTTGTTCAATTTGCGGTTTTGGGAATAATTGTTACACTAAACAAATGCGACTGTCAAAGTTTACAACGTATTCTATGGGACGGTTCCATCCGGCAAATACGTTGGCAGCAACGTACGCATTGACGCTGACGGATTGACGGATTCAATGGGTCGGCCCCTTAACGCCATACTGATTTTGTGCTCGTTTTTGCGAAGCTCTTTCTGTTTGACAAAACAAACATATAAATCAGCGTTGCCAGGAAATAATAATACTTACTTTTATTTAGTGATGTGCCGAACCGTAAATTTTGTAAACCGAGTTAACTCGAGTTGGTTTTTTTGCAAACCGAGTTGCAACTCGGTTTGCCCAACTCGAGTTGAACGAATCCAACTCGGTTTGCCAACTCGGTTTGCCAACTCGGTTTGCAACTCGGTTTGCCAACTCGGTTTGCCAACTCGGTTTGACAACTCGGTTTGCCAACTCGGTTTGCCAACTCGGTTTGCCAACTCGGTTTGCAACTCGGTTTGCAACTCGGTTTGCAACTCGGTTTGAGAATTCGGTTCGCCAACTCGGTTTGCAACTCGGTTTGCAACTCGTTTGAACTTGAAAAAAAAAAATCGAAAATAACAGGTTTTTAATCCGTCAAAATCTCTGCCATCCGCTGATAAAAGTTGAATGTCAATGGCTCAATAGAAAGATAAGGTACGAATCTAGGTCGCTAGAGGAATATTTCGTTAAAAATGTTACCGGATTGTCCCGAAAATCGCTCTAGAAAACATAAAAAAAACGAAAATACACAGTTTTTAATCCGTCAAAATCTCTGCCATCCGCTGATAAAAGTTGAATGTCAATGGCTCAATAGAAAGATAAGGTACGATTCAAGGTCGCTATATATATATTTCGTTCTGAATAATACCGGATATTCCCGAAAACCGGTCTAGAAAGCACATACAAAATGGAATAATTAGGTTTTTAATAAAATTCTACCACTTGGTAATTAATTGCCCTTATGTACAATATTTAAACTTAAAACTAAAAAAAAATACAAAATTAGAAGCAAGTAAACTAGGTTTTTTTTATCAATTGCCGAGTTGGCGAATCGGGTTGCTGAACCTAATTGGCAAACCGATTTGGCGAACCGAATTTTCAATCCGAGTTGGCGAACCGAATTTCAAACCGAGTTGGCAAACTGAGTTGCAAACCGAGTTGCAAACCGAGTTGCAAACCGAGTTGGCAAACCGAGTTGGCAAACCGAGTTGGCAAACCGAGTTGGCAAACCGAGTTGGCAAACCGAGTTGGCAAACCGAGTTAGTAAACCGAGTTGACCCATCACTATACTTTTATTTCGATTCTGTAAGGGAGCTTTCGAGAATCGTAGCTTTTTCTTAGGTAATCATTGCCAGCCCATTTTTTGCTTTTTTTTCGCAATAAAAACTTAAAATCTGATGAAAAAAAGAGTAGGCTTATTCAATGCAGAGAAATATTTATTAATTTGAAGTTTAGTGCGATTTTAATTTTTTTGTTGGTGCTGTGTGAAATATAAATCATAAAAACAGTGATTTTAATCAAAATGGATTCAAGTTCTTCTAAGGATTTAAGCGCTGAAAAAAAAAAGAAATAGTTCATGCAACAAATAAATTTCATGACCATTTAAAAAATAAAACCCAAGCTATAACGCAAGTGCGCGATATTTATTCGGTTTCAGAACGATTCTATAAATTACGAAATTCTAATTTATTTCATGTTCGTATTAAATATTTTTTCTGAATGAAAATCTTTGTTTAAGACAATGCAAATAAAATATAGAAGGCAACTCTTTCGATTTTTCCATGAGTGAGATGACGCGAAAAAAAAATATTAAAACGGTGGAAATGGCGGGCGAAGCAAGTTGTTTTCCGAAGGAAAGTATAAGTCAAATAGAAAATTATTTAAAAAAAAAACACAAATTTTTGTCAGCTTGTCAATTTATTTTTTATGTATGACAGTTCCGTGCTCAAATTTTGTTTCTTTCTGAACTTACTCTGCTCAGACCGAGCCCGATGAGCTCAGGCTCTACTCCGCACCTAGCTTAGAGCTAAAACAGAAAAACGCCAAATGAAGAAAAAATGTTGAAGCCAGGCCAGACTCATGTTGATCTTACAAAAAAATTAGGTATCTACTCTATTTGACTTTGGCAAAGTATTACCAACGTTCATCTTTGTGATGAAAAGTGTTTATATTTGAAACTTGAAACCGAATGACTTGTTGAGCATTTTGAATTGATTAAATGTCTTATGCAATATTTACTGCCCTTAAACTTAAAGTTGAATTAAATTTTAAACCTAAGATCCGGCAAACTTTTTCCAATGTAGAAAGAAAAAAATTCTTTAAGGTTAAGCAGTTAGGGAAATCATCTTCCACGTCAATCAGTGTGCATCTATTCCAACAACACAAAAATACTCTCTGATTTGATGAAAGGCAATATTCCTTCCACTTCTACAATAAGAATAAAGAAAAAAATGAAAAATACATCCGTTCCGTATACCAAATAATGAAAGAAAAACAAAATTCCGTTGGTTTCGATTTCGATGCATGAATATTGCCTTCCATTGGTCTGATTACTGTTTCCACACGATTTGAATTTATTGCTTGTTTGATTTAAAGAAAAAAACAGAGATACCAACTAACTGTAACGATACGTAAGTGTCCCATGATGTAGGGTACAGAAAGAAGCCAAGGCACGACGATGTCTATATTACGGCGCGACGATAATATGTCGACCCAAAAACAACACAATCTACATGTTGCAAGGGAAAAGGAATAAAACACAAAGGACACAGCTTTAGCCTTCAGCCCTCGTCCCAGGAAAGTAAAACAAAATATTTTAACAGCATACAAGTGAATAATCAAATCAAGACCTCATCGCCGCGTCAAAGAGGAAAATTGGATGCGCACACATTTGCTTGTGGATCCTCTTTGCAACAATGCTTTATGTGTCATGTTTTTTTGTGAAATCAATGCTGACAAAAAATTTTAAAATTGAGAATCCTTGCCATCGCCATAATCCCCACCAAATCGTGTCCCTTGTGTAAAAATATCGGAAAATGCATAAATTTGTAAGGATTGGATTACGGCACGGTGGACGTAAAAACGAATAAATTTTCTTCGAATATAAACACGTTTCCAGCAACAACGTGTGGGTTGCATTCGATATAATGTAAGAGGGAGTATAGAATTTTGGGTGAGTCACACTATGCATGGTGAAATCTAAAAATCTCGCATGAAATTTACTTAAACATAAACACACAATGTAGGTATATACATTTGTTATTTAGTCCTCGAGTAGCACAACAACACCAACAAAATCGACCGACAAAGGCAATTTATAACAATTTGTCACCTATTACGGTTTTAATAGTGGAGTGTCCTTTTTTTAGTTCGGGATATAAAGAGAGAGGGTCATAATACCATTATGTTAGTTTAACAGCCAACATAGGTGCCGACTGCTTAGTAGATAAAAAAGGATAATAAATCGATGTATTTTTTGTTTGTCCTTTTTCACTTTTTTAATCGACGACAACACGGCCTGGAATGTCCCACATGACAAACAGAAGGATTTACTACAGATTTTTTTGTTTAATGGAAAATGTAAGCTCATTTTGTTATTGTGTGGTGGTGACGAAATTTTCTAACCGCAATGTAGCTGCTCGGCTTGAAAAATTCTGGATTTAAATTTTATCCCATAAAAACATAAAATTTGTTTGGAGAAAGGTGAATAAAATTTTAGAAGGAAGGTTCGTACGAAAATAAGAATGGCAAACAACTGACTGTCATCGGAAGTGCAGCATAACTAACTACCAGTTTTTTAGTGAAAATATAGGAGTCCTGAGTATATTCCTTTTAAGAATACAAAAGGCAGAATTTGCAGTTGCACATAATAGAAGTAAAAAATGTGCTGCTGTATCAGATTTTGTAAGTTACTGTTCTTTTTTTTCGACGGGATGCTCAGGGTATCTACATTTAAAATGGCAATACCAGCTACGAGTCGATCGAAGGTGCTATTTCTTCGTGCTACTGTTTCGATCAAGAGTTACCTCAGGTGTTTTTTGCAGCTGCCCTTAATTGGCTTTCATACTTTGTACATTCTCCAACCTTGTATTCATGTATATTGACGCTCACGGTGGTGAAGAGCCTAGTTTTAAGCCTGCACGGGAACCTTTGGATGATCCATCTTCAGCACGGAATAAATGATGCAGAATTGTATGACTTTTACGTTCAAGCAGGCAAATAAAGACTGTAATAAAGAACAGAGGACTTTGGTGTGCACCTAATACAATTATTTTAAGAGAGTATCCACTTCTTTTCTAAACCTGAAATTTTTCTTATAATTTGCACCACTCGAGGGGTTTTCAAACCCTTCTTATAGCCAGTGATACTATTATTATTTATTTTTTATTTTTTATTCATCAAGCAGACTATATATAATCTTAGTGAAAATATATACTCTTATAGACTAATTGAAGTATACTGTAGCAACATGCGATACTTTACAAAAAATAAAATACAAAAATACATACTTAACAAGCTAACCACCAGGATAAACAATAATTAAGTGATACATAACATTACGTTTGAACAAATCTCGGCTTATAGTAGCATTAAAGTCAATATGATTACAAATTGAATTTGATTGCCTTAAACAACGTGTTATAGGTTCATTGAGGCCGTAGATTACTCTATGAAATGGTTCAAAAAATAATTTACGCTCACGCAGTACTCGAGAAGGAACATATATTTTTATCAATGAAAGTAGAAAAGAGCAATCAATTTTAAAAGTGAGAATATCCCGAATAAAAATTATTTCAAAGTATCTTCTGCGAAGAGATAATTGTTGAAGATCAAGAAGACAACATCTAGTTGCATAAGACGGCATTGGAATATTCCATCTTAATCGGCGAACCACGATTTTAGTAAAGCGTCTTTGGATGGATTCAATTCGATTTGAGTAAAGAGTGTAAAATGGGTTCCATATTACACTGCAGTACTCGAGAGCTGGTCTTACATAACCAAAATGTAAAGCCCTTAGAGTATAGGGATCTGAAAATTCTTTGGTATTTCGAGCTATAAGCCCTAACAAAGAGTTGGCTTTAGCTACAATGTAATCAATGTGTAAAGAAAAGTTAAGTTTGGGGTCAAAAATAACACCAAGATCCTTTTTTTGTAAGACTCTCTCTAGACTACTATTGTTAATTGAATATCCATAGTTAGGTTGATCAAAGTTACGACGGAAAGTTAAAAAGTTGCATTTAGACACGTTAAGGTGTAGTTGGTGTCATGAACACCATCTAAATAAACTGTCCAAGTCCAAGTCATTTTGAAGAGCAAGTCGATCATATGGTGATTTTATACATTTGAGCAACTTAATATCATCCGCAAACATAAGACAAACAGAAGATTTAATGATAAGGGGGATATCATTGACAAAAAGGAGGAAGAGTAAGGGCCCAAGGTGACTTCCTTGGGGAACACCAGACGTCACAGATATTGGAGCTGACAAGCACAAGTTTAAATAAACGTACTGGGTTCGATGCACTAGATAGGATTCCAACTACAAAAGAAGACTTGAATGGAAGCCCAGTGCTGAGAGCTTACTAATCAAAATACTATGGTTAACTCTGTCGAAAGCCTTCGAGAAGTCTGTGTAAATAACATCAGATTGATAGCCTTGTTCAAAGTTATTGGTGACTTCATTACATAAAATAGTAAGATTGGTAGTTGTCGATCTACCAGGAACTAATCCGTGTTGAAACGGTGATATGAGATCTTTCACTAAAAAAGTTAATTTATTGTAAACAATCTTTTCAAACAACTTTGGAATCGTCGAAAGCTTACTAATCGGACGATAATTAGTTACATCTTGCTTAGATTTATATATGGGAATAATATAGGATATTTTCCATTCATTTAAAAAATTACCTGTACTTAGTGATTTATTAAAAAGGAGCATCAATGGCTCTGAAAGAGCAGCAAAACAAGATTTTAGAAGAATTGAAGGAACTCCATCAGGGCCAGGTTTTTTATCAGAATCAAGATCACAAAGGGCTCTTTCAACATCAGTTTGGCTTAGATGTAAGGAACTAATGTTGGGTTGATTCAGCGGTTTGATTGGAGAAAAACTGGGCGGAGTATTTGATGAAGAATAAACTAACTGAAACAAATTCGAAAACATATTACTTATTACGCTTGGGTCGTTAGAAATAGTTCCCAAGTACTGCATACAACTAGGAGTCCCATTAGAATTCTTTTTACTATTTATGAAGCTCCGTTACTATCATTTTTCAGATTGAATTCAGTGCGAAAAACAAAATCCTGGTAAAGGAATCTATTTAACGCATCAAATTCTTTCTGAAGCTGTAAATAATTTAGACGCAAAATGTTATCATTGTTTGAGTTTCGAAACAGCTTGTAAGCTTTGTTATTTCTATTTGATAAGTTACATAGCCGAGCATTGAACCAAACAGGTTTTGAATTCTCACGAATAAAAACTTTCGGAATAAAACGGTCTATAGCTTATTGAATTTTTGTTCACCTCTTTCACAGATTCACGGACACGAAAAATAAGAGTAAATTGAGAGACTCACCACAACATTTTTTGGACAGTGATTTTTTAAAAAAGAGAGCGAGTTGCGACTCTAGGTAAATAGATTCTCTATGGTTTTAAGGGTGAAATAAACTCTGTCAACGTGTTTAAATAGTTGAATTCCATTTAAAAAGCAAAAAACACTATGCACTGCACTTTGTACTGTTATTTAAATACTTAAAACATGAATTTCATACAATTATTTTTAATTTTTTTAATTTTTGAATTTAACTGACTCTTATTTTTGAATTATGAGCGCAGGCTTTTAAAATTGAGCCTAGGCTTTTCACCTTATTGAGCCCAGCACACAGGCCTACCCATTGCAAATGTATTGGTTCGGCCTCCCATTTGAAATGCATTGAAAAGCCTATACATTTACAATGGGTAGTATATTTTATCAAATTTAATTTTTTTAGTCGAAAGAGAGTAAAATGCCTTGAGTTGCGACTCTAGGTATACCTCCTCTGTGACTCCGGGCATGAGAAACAGGAAAAGAACATAAATGAGACACACGAGGGCGAGCATTGATATGAGAGTTATTAAACGATAGAGCACGAGTTAAGTAACTTGCATTTGAATGCACACAATTCTGTTTTTTTTAAGAGCAGAGAACTTTTTAATTTGAATATGAGCAGGCCAAATCGATTGGTCCATGGCTCTGTTTATTAAGCTGGAAGGGACACTGACTTTAAAATTTATGAATTTAAGATCGGACAATTCGGCATCTTTTTTTATTAATTTAAAGCACTGAATTTGATCTGGAGGCATTTGTGTCTTTGATGAAATATGATTGATGATAGAGTCATTTGGAGTATCAACTTGGAACTTTGAAATGTGAAACCATTTTTTATTGGGAATAGCATAGTTATTTAATAAAGAACATGAGTCTGTACCAAATTTAATGTTTTTGTTTTTGTGTTTGTTCCCACGATTAAGAGAACTTAGTCTATTGGTTTTGCTTTTAGAAAAAGAGCGAACGGTGGAAGAGCTCTCATCAGAAGAAGAGTCGTCAGAATTTATTCCGTTATTCACTTCTTTAATCGATTCCGGAATTAAATTTAAATTAGAAACCGATTGGGAATTTGAAATATTATCAACACTTTGCAGGCATTTATTAGAAACACCCGCTTCATTAGAGGTATCTTTTAAGGGATCAACACAATTTGCATCAATGTTCTGAGAAGTAACCGAGGGGGGTTTAGGAATGAAATTGTCTTTAATGGCACTCAATTCTTTTTTTAAATGCATGATCACCGTAGTTAATTCACAAATCTTTTGCACCAAAGTTGAATTTGATATTAACGGACAATTGTTACATTTCCAAAATATGTTAGGATTACTTAACAATTTTAAATCATTTTCATTGAGTCCGGCACAGTTCTTATGAAATATAAGCCCACAGAGCGATTTGCAAACAACACGATCATCACGTCGTTTTACACTTTCTTCGCATATGGGACAAATTAAAGTCATAATAAAGAGAAATAATTACACACGTCTTTACAATATGAGAACAGTATGATAACTGATACAGTGAGTGCATTAGGAATGAAGGGAGTTGTTGGAAAGAAAGTGTCGTTATACATTGGTCTTGAATTCCTGAACATTGCAATGATTGTAAAGAACCGATTGTGGAAGAGTGTTACACTTTTTGCTAAAAAACGATTCCCTGTAATAATTTTATGAAACCGGAACCTTTTAGGAGGAATTTTCTAATCAAACAATGGAGAGAATCATCGTAACCGAAACCACGCATTATTCACACCAGAGAATGATGCCAGAATTAATCAAATGCCTTTGAAATTTCAAGTGCAACAATCTTACTTTCTCCAAAACGAAGTAAAACTTGTTGCACTGCTAGGTGACATCATCAGTGGACCTGTTTCTGCGAAAACCATACTGCCGTTCAGGTTTTTTGAATATTTCCCGAGCTGATAGTTTAACTGCGTTTGCATGAGAAAGAAGGATCGTAAGTGCAATCGCATATTTTTTGGAATTGACTCCACAAATGCTATTTTTCAACTAGTAGCAATGAGCCCAGATTTCCTATTTTTAATATTTTCTCTTCATCAAGCACTACTAAACATCAAGCGTATGTCTTCAGATGTGTCCGATGGTTTCACTCGTCGACTGACGTCGATTTACTAACATAAATGCTCTATTTTGTTACAAGTAACTTCACCCGGCAATAATCGATGATTGTGGACATCCGAAACCTGACAACGCTCATCTTTTGCAATGCTGTCGTTTCTACGAATCGAATATTGTACTTTGTACCCCGAAACCATCGGCAAGTATCGGGGGCCTTAACTTATTTTTCCATCAGTACTTCAACAGACAGCAAACATCCTGTCTGCGAGTTTGATATTCGTATGTTTGTTTGTTGTTGAACTAGTTTATTGTTCCCGATATTAGTTGTTTGGTTTTGAGTACGATTTTTTTCTTCACCTGGGCGAGATAACAAAGGTCAGTACTAAACTTAGCTGAAAGAAACTGAATTATCAGGTTTACACATTCTGCTTTGAGGTGGCTATGGTAGCAATTCCATCAGTTCGAGATAGCGACAGCAATGACACTTTCTATCCGGCTGGGAGTTGATCATCAACACATTTATTGGTAAACTAAGGGTATTGGTGTTCTAGAGAGCAGAATGAAGAATTTAAATGTGCTTTTTGAAAAAACCAAATCCCATCGAGAGAATTTCTATCGAAAAACTATATG
This sequence comes from Sphaerophoria rueppellii, assembly GCA_920937365.1. Taxonomy (NCBI): domain Eukaryota; kingdom Metazoa; phylum Arthropoda; class Insecta; order Diptera; family Syrphidae; genus Sphaerophoria; species Sphaerophoria rueppellii. The sequence continues at coordinate 59,403,616 of CAKKXW010000003.1, forward strand.
AACATTTTGTTCATACAAACACAATGCTGCCGGCAATCTCACTTTCTTCTACACGCCAAGGTGTGTAAAAGTTGACGCAAGCATTTTTCCATCAATTTTCTTATTTTCCTACAACACAAGTTGTCTGTCCTCATCCTTCATAACATCCATGCACATCCTCAGCCACTTCCATTTAACTTTATCAACCTCAAATGGAAAAGATTGTAATTTGCTGTGTTGAACTTCTACACATTGCAATAAGCGTTAAGGAAGGAATCTTGTTAAAAATTTCGAATTACACCAAGGACTTGGATTCGACTGATCAACTCAATCAGGTGGATTGTGTCCTTGTTCTCGTACCATGTCGTTCTCTCGCTGTGCCCCGGATGTACACCTACCTTCAATTTGGGATGCACTTTTTCTTATGCCCAGGTTCTTATCCTGAAGAGATAAGTTGAAGTTGGCATCAATGTCATATGCTTCATTCCTATTGATGGAAAACTTTTCTTGTTCCGGATAAATTCTTTTAACAGCTTTTTTTTAACTTGCCATTGTTCTTTTGACTTGTTTGAGTTTGGAGTGGGATTTTTATTTTGTGCTTCGTCACCTACAGGATGTGGAACTTTTTCTGAGATTTAAGTACTTCGGTAACTGCCTTCGACAAGACGTATCAGCGTCAAAAAGGACAAAAGGAGGATGAAGGAAAAAAAGTAAAGTTGGTGACAGCTTTTGGACTTTTTTGCCGTCAAAATATGTCAAGATTAACGTTGGAATTGGTTTCCTGATAAAAGATGTTGTTGCTTACACTTGAGGATTGTGAAAATCTAATGGACAAAGATACATTGGGTATAGATAAGCCAAGTTAAATTGGGTGAAAGTGTTGTTTGGGATTAGGTATGGAGGACATTGAGATTGAGGGATCACCTAAGTCTGCATTGTTTTTAGAACGTGAGCCGTATCCACTGGATTTATGTAACAAAAATGTTTTTGAGTTTAAGTGCCTAACTCTGTTCTGAAATAGGACTAGTGTCAATTTTGTATTAATTGGAGCACCGCATCAACAAAAAATATAGTTCAAGCCGATATCACTGTATTTGAATCTTCAAGCTTGTGTACCTACATGATTCTCCCAGCTCTTAAATCATTATCTTCCTGAAATTGCTGAGATTCTTGTAACTTACAATCTTAACAGGGTTCATTTAATTTATTACCATCGCCAGCCAAGAAGATGACTTCAAATTAATCGATTGTCAGGAAGAATTTACTCACAAAAACTTTTTTCCTTATTTTTTAATAATCTTGTCGTCAATTGATAGCTTTTCGACTCTATGGACCATTTGAGCAACGACAACTCGTGCAGCATGTTATCGGTCCATAAAAAATAATAGTTCTTTCCCATTGTTGTCAGCAGAAAAAGTCAATACAACGTTCTCTTTTCATCTTCCTGAAGAAGCACCACCCACACAACACTGTAGCTGAACCAAGAAAAGCAGGAAGAAATTAAAGGATAGTAAAAAAGGGTTGCTGTTCTCTTTTTTTGCCGCCGCACATTATTGCGTCCGCCCGAGGACCAAGTCGAAGGACCAAGACGGTGATGACGTTCAACAACAACGATGACGACGCGACGCGACTTGATGATGTTTTGTTCAACGGCATTATCCCAGAAAATCAAAATGATTACAATAACAAGTGCCCCAGAGAGGGAAGCTGAGAAGAGTATAAGTTGGCAGGTTAAGTATTGGCGACTTTTCTCCGGCTTTCTTTATTATCCGGTGTATTTTCCGGATTTTCGTGTGCTTGGGTTTACCTTGTGGCTTGTTAGATTGGTTCTGGCTACCTTTTATTTTCTATTATAAGTGTGCTGTCTTATTGTTCCTTATTGTTTTGAAGGCTTTCAAATAATTTTGGATTTCTAATTTGTCAGGATATTCGCATTGAAATTCGTTAGGAAGAGGATAACTTGCCACTAATGACATAAACAATAATACAAGTGGCATTTGTCTATTTTCTCATATTTACCGCACAATAAGTCAACGAACAAAAGGAATACCGTCACAATGGGAAAATACAATGAGTATAATTTGTTGAAGAGTTTTTTGGCTGATGTACGTAGTGTATTGCTTGAAACGAGTTAAAAATTGCTTCTCAAAATCTTGGACGGGTTATTTTTGACGATCATTTTAAATAAAGGGATATAATAAGAAAATAATTTGTTGATGGTTGTCTTGAGCTAGAGGCTGACATGTTAAGCTGTCTCATGAAGACAATGATACTGAATTCTCAGAATAATTAAGCCCCAAGAGTTAATGAACTTGTCTATTAATGTTAGTAAAGGAATTTGCAACATCTACTCCTGTACCATCCCAATTGTTTTATAAAAACCTTTGGACCAAAGAACACACAATTATCATCAGTCTATTACGACAAGAACAGAAGATAATGCTGACAGCAAACACCAGCTGCAGAAGACCAGCTTAAACTAGACCAACAAAAAACCTTTTCATTAGTAACATTAGTTGTCATACAATCCTTAAATCTGCAGCAAAGCTTAGTTTTCACGTCTGCCGATGCTTCAATGGAAAACATGAGCAGCAAGAAAAGAGTAAGGAAGAATGAGAAAAAGACTCTACGAAGGTAGAAAAGAGCATCCCCATCATCTCAGCTCAAAGAGTCACGTACCAAGACCAAGAAGAGCACCCGACAACGCACGGCGACGTTACTTAAAGAAATCGAAGCAAATAGCTAGATCTACTGGTTCTTGAAACGGGACACAAGCTCTTCGAAATAGTGAAAGAAATGAAGTCACCAAATTTTAGATATATGCAAGCAGCACTTTCAGCAACAGAAAGAGAGGCGTCAATGAATACCTAGTCCAAGTCCCCAGCACAGAAGAGGTAGAAAGAGTCATTCAAAAGCCAACAAATCCACCCAGCTCCTAGCCTATGCGGATGACATTGACATCATCGGCCAATCCAAGAGAGCTATGCTTGAAACTCGTTTATCTTGAATAAATTAGGATGTTTATGACCACCGCGCGCCGTCTCGGATGAAACGTCACTGTTAATAGCAGCAATTTCGAGGAACAAACATCAATCCCACAAACGACATCGTTGTGGAAATCCCACGAGGAATTTCCCCTTCCGAACCGCAACTGCGGTTTGACAAAACAACTGGGTTCAAAACTCCTCATTCGAAAGACAAATTGTCTGCAACAAGACTTTGATTTGACTAGTCCTTTACTGTATGGCGCCGAGAGATAGACGATAAATAGGGTTCAACCGCGAACTGCAAATGTATGCAGAAAGCCAAGAAAAGACGACTTAATAAGCTATCTCGAGTGAATGGAGACGATCGGCTTGTTCGGCTGCATTACGAAAATCAGCGTTCTGTGAAAAATGTTTTTCATACGATTTGATGAACTCACACGACGCACACTTGATCTACTGAAACGACAATTGCCAATACCATTTAAAGATTTGAGTCCCAGCTAACATTAGCGAATGGAGCTCAAACGGTAAAAACGCAACGAGCAGATAATGATGAGACTATATAGCAGCTGTAATTGAGTGTTCGCGAAGACCGTGATGAATCGACTTGTTGGGGGCATTTCCTAACGTCATTTCTATTATAAAGGAGTCATATATTAACGCACAGTGTTTTGTTTTGCATAACGGGCAGCTGTCATCGAAAGTATCGCCGATACTTTTTCTTTCTCGTGTAAGTTGATAATACTGACCGCCACCTTAGTTAAAGACGAGAGAAAGGGTATTCAGACCTTTCCAAAAGCTAAGCCATTTTGACTATGCCGATGATAGATGTTCCCTGCAAATAATATCAGTGCAGCGGGATGTGCCAATCACTACAAGTGAAAGGAGAATCGATCGGTCTTAGGATAAAGGGCAAGGGGACAAACCACCCTAGATCGTTCCACACATCTATGCATGAGTAGCCAATCAAAAAAGTCGAACAGTTCAGTTACCTTGGCAATTTCGCATCAACTGATGCCAGTACAAATCTGGACGTCAAAAGTTAACTTAATAACTTACTTATCCGGCTCACAATCCATGAAGGATCTCAGCCTAACTGAGATTCTGCAGCTTTCATCATGAACGGTCCCTCGCATGCACTCTCCAGTCGCCGAATCCAAGCGCTCTGGTATCCACAGAACAGAGGTTCGGTCTTCCTTGCGTCTCGTTGAAGCGTTGTCGTCCATTCGCTCGATGTGGCCGAGCCAATGTAGTTGTCCTTTCTTGGCCTTCTGGTTGGACTACATCCACATCCTGGTACAGCTCGTACAGTTCTCGGTTGAACCTTCTTCTATATTTGCCATCGTCGCATACGGGATCGAAAATACGTCAAAGAATTTTCCTTACGAAAGTGTCCGGTATCAATTCCCCTTTTTTACTTATCGTCCAGCACTCGGCACCGCGCCGCGCGCCGTAGAGTATAGAACTGGTAAAATCGAAGTTTTGCATAGCAGACACTTTGTCTTTCGAGTGAGGAGTTTTGAACCTAGTTGTTTTGCCAAACCGAAGCAGCAGCAGTTTGCTAGGGTAATTCTTCATCGGATCTCCACTAAGGTGTCGTTTGTGGGATTGATTTTTGTTCCAGGGGTAGGTGAACTCCTTAACTACCTCGAAATTGCTGCTACATATAGTGCCGTTTTGTCCTAGGCGTCCTGTTGATAGCACATGTACTTTGTTTTGTGCTTATTCACGGCAAAATCAGAATCAATAACACTCACGGTGCTTACTATCTACCATTTCAATTAAGTCAGATTTTGTAGATCACTGCTCTACATCCTAAAAATTCACTAGTTACAAATCATATCAAGTCAGGTATTGTGAGATAGCACGAGTCAGGAGCTATTGGATGTTGACATAAATAAAAGGAACTTAACGATAACATACCTAAGCAGTTCTTCGAATTGGGCACAGTGGCTGTGGGATGGTTGCAGGTTCCAAACTCTACTGTAGTTTTTACGTAGGAAAGGATGCCAAAATGAAATGTTTATTTTTCAACTGTAATACCCATTTTCTGAATACTGAATACCCTACAAAAAGATGAAATAAAACTTGCTGTAAGATGCACAATACTTCTAATCGCCCAGTTCCAAACAACTAGTCTGCATTGAAATAAGCTCCAAATATAAACGTCTTAACTGTTTTATACGCTCGTTTCACAGCAAATATTGCACTTGTTTCCTCACAAAATTTCTTTCTCCATCTCAAATTGTTCCCTAAGAACACACAATGGTCATGTAATCCGTCAGCTGCTATAAAAGCGATTGTAAAATTTGCAAGGAAATAATTCTTGAAAACATGGTCCCTCCTAGTAGTTCCATAAATTTTATCCTTTTTCCAAAGGAGTGCAATAATAAAGGTATATCAACTGCTTGCAATCGTGTTCCTCAAGCAATACACAACACAAGTGTCATAAAAAAGGATAAACTACATCCTTCAATCCTTCCTTTCAAATTTCAAACTTGTTTTCCGAAATAAACAATTTAAATACCATTCTCCAATGATTTCCCAAATTGAACTTCATATCCTGTAATAAAGGATATCCATATGCCAGGACGTAATAAGATCCTTGGCGCCAAAAAATCGAAATTTATATTTGTCAGCACTTAAAGTTTAATTATTCAATAATATTGTGAAGAAAATCATTTCACGATTGAAAATTACTGCCAACGAATATGTGCTTCCGGATTTAAAAGGACATCATCTAACTGACAGACAGGAATCTGGAAATCATTTTAAGAAACATAACAATTTGTCGACAAATTTACGTCTTATACATGAAGACAGAGTACTGGCAAGGCGGTGGTGCATCATCTGTGCTAAACGACCAATTTATCAAATTATGACTTTTTGGGAGGAAGGTTTCTTCTAATTTTTGTGTTGTATATTCCTCGAAGAAGGACCTCGCCATGAGCACACACAATGCCTTGCATGATTTTTCATGCCACATTCTATAGGTGATGCTGCAACAGCCGCGGCTTGGTGGCGCGATGATGTGCGTTCTTTTGTTGTGCGCTCGTATAACCAAACTTATACGACCAAAAGGATTCTTCGTTGATAAAAATGTTTCGTGCATTATTTATTCCGGCTAAGCTGCCATAAATAGTATCTGACGGCAACTATCCAGCTTGTGAACGGACGTGCAATAAGGCATCGTAGCGGGTAATATATAAACACGGCAAAGTTTTTGGGTTAACTTGTATTCGTCGTGGTACACGTGACTATGTTTGTGCCTTGAAGATGGTGCTGATGGTGCATTTTGAAAGGATAACGCCTCTGAATGGGTGAGGTATTGGAAAGACAAATTGTTGCTGCTTGCCCAGAGTGTAAAAGTGGATAAATTGGGAGCAAAAGTGTTATGAATTAACGGCAATATGTAGTTGAATGTTTAAGGACGGTTTGTGTTTTGAAAAATTAAGTCCATTGATTACAGGAGTCAATATTGTTGAGAAGGTTTTTTATAGTGTATAGATTGTGCAGTTTGCGAGGTATCGATGAGGTCTTGGTCCTTGGGAGCAGTCGTGCCACTTATAAATTGTAGATGACCCTATATTTGTTAGGTTAAAATTGTCTTGTGTGCATTTAAACAAACAAGAGACAAGCATTTAAAGAACCAACTGGGTTCCATGTCAGTTATAATAATAATTCATGCTTTGAACAAAGGGAACTATACTTAAGCGCCCGGATCATAATTCCAAAGAGCAAAACTTATGTTTCTTTCAAATTTCAAACTTACCCACCGAAACTAATTGCAGACTTTTCGTTTTATTCTATTTCAAAATGCCTCATGGCGCCGTTGAGGAAAGAACTCAGGAAACTAACAATAAAAAAATCTCCCCGTCAGCAACGCAACAAAAGGATACCACTTTAAATATTTAAAAGTAATAATTCGCCTAAGATAAATACCGAAACTAATTTTCCATTCAGATTAACGTCTTCTCATGCTATCGCTTCTTTGTAGCCATTTCGAATTCAAGGCTTAAGTTAAGAGTTTGCTTTTACAAAAGAAACAATTCCTGGCGTCTCAATTCAAAAGGAGTAGATATTTCGAATTACTTAAATTTCAACTTAGTTCTTGTACCTTGGGCCACAGAACAAACTATACTTCTGCTTTCTCCTCTGTTTTAAGAAATTTGCTCAAGATAACATCTGCTTCCAATATTAGCAGCAGGCGCTGACGGGCGGGGCAAACACAGTGGGAGACGAATAGAAGCTTTACCTAGAAGCTTGATACAGCTAAAATTGTAAGATATGCAATTATTTCTCAAGTTTTTCTTATAAATATTCCAAATACACCCAATCAGCTTGGTGGGATGGGTTGAGTACACCGACTTTTGATCCCCAAAAATAAAAACAAAATAAAGCCAAAAACTTCGCTGCATGGTGTTCCGTTGGTAAAAAGAGGATGTTATACTCAACACGGGTGATGAAAAAGTCTCGGTATAAATGTGGAAGCAACTATTATAAGTATGAATAAGCTAATCTCAAAAAATTATAACTATACCTTTTCCATCGCGGACGTTTTGAACGGGCTTTGCTCACCTAAACAGTCATTGCTATACAAACAATAAAATTTCCTCCATATTGTGTTGGCTGGAGGTAAAAATTAAAACTACATGCATAACATGACAATACAAAAGGTTGAGCGGGGACACTTAACTGATGTTGCACATCTTTTAAACTCTAATCGGGATTTCGCATATTTTAATAAAAAATACTTGCGAGAGGATGAAGAAATTAGTTTTTGACCTAAAATCATAATGTTAAATTTCGGAAATAATCATAAGACAAAAGACAGCATGTTGAGCTTAGAATTTGAAATTTTTTTCTAGCGCAAGAATTGTAAACAAATGCGACACTGGCTACGAAAATATTTCCGCAACATCCGGCGGAAAGGAACAAGTTTAAATTTCGTCTCTGTGGCCGTAACTAATATTCTACTATCCCTTTTAAGAGTAAAGGCTAATAAGCGATAATGAAGTGATTCGTCTGAATCATTTTAATCTTGTCGGTGAGTAATATATATTACCTTAGACTATTTCGTGCAATAATGAGAATTCGTTGTTTGAGTCTATAGTCTTGATCAACAACAGCCATCACTGGCACTCTAGTGATTTCCAATATTATTATACTCACGTATACTTTTTACCCTAGCTTGGGTACAGCTGCATAGAAGGACAAGAGTTGCTCCAGTCGATGCTGAGGATTTGGAATGAATATATCTATAGACTGTTTAACGGCGATGACGAACGAATCCTGCCGTAAGGCAGGAGACATTCATTGCACACGGCGATAGTGAACAATTCTGTGAACCTGAGCAAGAAGAAGTGAAAACGGGGTATCAACGGTTGAAATCCAATAAAATCGCTGGAGCAGTTGCTCTAGCCGTTCAAAGCATCAAGCGACGATCAAGATAGGAGCATGCACCAATTCATCTGTAAAATATGGTCGGAAGAATGCATGCCCGATGAGTGGAACATCTGCATTGTTTGCCTGATCCTGTAAATGGAGATCCTCCAAACTGCGCCAACTACAGGGGAATTAGCCTACTTAACATTGCCTACAATGCAATACAAGGCCTTTCGTCAACAATCTGATTGGTCCTTATCAATTTGGCTTCAGACCGTCGACCAAATTTTCACTTTGCGGCAGATCCTGAAAAAAACCTATGAACTTCAAATCGATACCCACCACCTTTTCATCGATTTTAAGGCCGCGTATGACAGCGTCTACAGAAAAATACTGTATAAGGCTATGTCTAGTCTTGGCATCCCAGCCAAGCTCATTCGCTTGTGCAAAATGACGAGGTTGGCAACGAGCAAACGGAATCTTTCGATTTCGAAAAAGGATTCAGACAAAGTGATGCGCAGTCATGCTATTTCTTTAACATCATCCTTGAGAAGCTAGTGCAAAACTCTACCGTCAACACCATAGGCACTATACCTTCAAAAAGGCTTTTCAACTTCTCGCGTACTCCGATGATATTGATATAATGGGGAGAACACAGCGTGATGTCAATGGTGCCTTTGAGAGTGTTGAAATAGAAGCGTCAAAAACGGGTTAAGCGGCAAACGAAGTATATGCTGACTTCGAGGGAGGACATTTTTCGTTGGGCTAAGAGACCAATTGAGTGTCTCGAGCAACTAAGGTAAAACTCTGTAAAACCGTCATCATCCCAGTCCTGCTGGTATGGTGCAGAAGCATGAACCTTGACAAAATCGGATGAATGTATTTTAGGCTGTTAATGAGAGGAAAGTTCATCGGGTCAACTTTGGCCCCGTGTGGATTGATGGGGAATGGAGAAGAAGATACAACAGCGAACTTTACGGGTTGTTAAACGTCATGAACTAGTCAAGGCCAGAGACTCAGGTGGCTCGGTCATTTAGAGAGGATGAACATCAATGCTCCGGCCCGGAAAACCTTCGACACTATTCCCGAGGGACGTAGTCGGAGAGAAAGACCGTGACTCAGGTTGCGCACAATTGGAAGAGGACCTCAATGAACTTGGAGTGCAAAACTGGAAATAGCTAGCTAAGGACCAAGCTGGCTGGCGGAGACTGTTGATTGAGGCCCAAGTCCACAACGGACTGTAGCACCGCCTTAAGTATGTTCTATCGCCAATCCCAAAAAATAACAGCTTCGTTGGAATTAATCTTGAATTCTTGTTTCAATTCGTTAAAAAACATTTCCAAATCTTTCTTTTCTGTAGCTGCAACTAAGCTATATCATCAACGTTTAAAACGAAGATTAACTTTTTCTTATTTCTCTCCCGTATAAATAAATAAAATGGTTTGGCATCACTTACTTTCAATCCAAGATTTAAAACATATTTACCAAAACGTTTATGCCAACATTTCCTTTAGACCATATACCTAAAATTTTCGCAGTCTACAAACTTTATTTGTACCAAATTATCTTTTGGTACACAGCATCAGTGACTGAATTAGTTATCAAGGACTTTGAATAACTGTTTGCCTATCTATACAAATCGCACCTTTTCCTTGTACCCTTGTTTTGAATTTCTGAAGCATTGTCCGTCAATATATTTGACTTTACGATGTTACCGTCAAAAACATCAATGGCACCTTCATGGTAGTTAAGATAATCTATGACTTTTCTTTTCCAGATAGGCCAATCAGCTTCACCACCTATGAGCTTTATATTCTTAACAAATTCCATTTTATGCAATTAAATTTTTATTGAATTTTTTTTCTTCCTCTTAAGATATCTTGAATTGCCTGAACCTCTCCTTGAATTAGTTTTGACTGAACTTGAACTTATCTTCTTCCGCTCAAGGATTGAATTATTTTTCCTCTTGAATTTCTAGAATTCTTATTGGTTGAGCTCAAGAATTCAATTCGTTTCTTTGAAGTCTTATCTTCTTAATTGTTTTATAAAATTTTAGCAACTGATTTTGTACTAATTTTCTTCTAAGCCAATGCTGGTCCCATAACAAATATAATTTCAAAGCAAGCAAGTGTGAAATTTTTAAAAGGACCGTAGATTTTTCCGGTTTTCAAGATAGTCTTCTTGGAGACTCAAAAATTGAGTAGAGATTCAGTTTTATCCCATTAAATACAATAATATGCTTGCAGGACCACTTGTGGTACCAATTCTTAAATAAATACATAAATAAATAGAGTGGCGCTACAGCTCTTGAAAAGCCAAGGCCTAAGTGGCTTACTCTCATCAACAATTCTTTGGGTGCTTGTGAAGAATTGAGGGAACCTACAATTTAATGCCGATTCCGTACGGCAAAGATGAGAAGAACTTTTTCATAAAAGATTGATACTCTTGGAAGTTTTGTCAGTTCTTCGCAAGAGGCAGTGCCCGTGAAATTTGAAATAAAAAACTATGGGCACGAAAGGGCTCAAACCACGTCGTTTGCTTAGCAGCTAAAGCACCTAACCACTAATCACGGACATTACAATTCTTAAATACAGTCAAAGATGATGTTGTTTTCAACAACGTTGCGCACTCTAGCTTTTATATTAGACGCCAAAACGTTTTACGAAAATATCTATGGCATCTTCGTTAAAAGCTTACTAAGTCTTCGAATTGTCACATTCACTAATATCATCAATACGCGTCAACCTCCACGTCCACACCACACCACACGTGAACTCACTTAGCAACCTACATATTCTAGCGGTGCCTCTGGAAGTTCTTATAGATTAATTGGCTACAACTTCCAGATATAGATGTGTGGATGTATAGTAAGTGACTTAAATTGTGATCCAGAATATCTTTGTATAACGTACATCCTATGGAGAGTTAAAGCAAACAGTTGGATACGATCCTTGATTGGTTTGTTGTTCCCTCTAATCAAATTGTGTCACATCTTAAATTTGTAGAGTGATGCTTCTTTTAATAAGGCTGAGATAAGTTCGCGGATAACCAAGGGTCGTATCGAGAAAGCACAAAACTCCAATACAGAGACTTTAATCAATTTTTTCAATTTATTTTCGTCTTTATTACCATAATAATTCATGACTCGTAATACTTATAATCTAATACATATTAATTATAATACTTATATTTTATATATATAGATAATAACCTAATGAATACATAAGTGCCCACTTACTTGTAAGTGCGAGAGAAAATCGGTCAAAGTGCCCACGAGCCACGACTTGAAGAAGGCGAGGGAAAATCGGAAGAAAGTGCCCACGACTTGAAGAGTGCGAAGGAATATCGGCTAAAGTGCCCACCACTTGAAGAGTGAGAGGGAAAATCGGAAGAAAGTGCCCACGGCTTGAAGAGTGCGAGGGAATATCGTTCAAAGTGTCCACGACTTGAAGAGTGCGAGGAAATGTCGGCTAAAGTGCCCACCACTTGAAGAGTGAGAGGGAAAATTGGAAGAAGGCGCCCACCACTTGAAAAGTGCGAGGGAATATCGGTCAAAGTGCCCACGACTTGAAGAGTGCGAGGGAATATCGGTCAAAGTGTCCACCACTTGAAGAGTGCGAGGGAAAACGGTTTTTGTTATTGCACAGCACGCTATGTTATAACAAGCCCACGAATGGGAATATTGAGGGAAACAAGCACTTCGGTGTTAGAGGCAATAAACCTCAATTACTTTGGTAGCAAGCTTCCCCTTTATGCTGGTTTTTACCTTTCTCTTATCACTTTTGTGGTAAAAACTAGGTGTGAATTTTTATTTAATAAAGGAATAATAAAGGTTTACATGTTTGTTGTTTTGTTTTCAGTTGATGACGCCGATGTTTGGTGATATGTTTGGCGGCGGCAGTGTTCAGTGTGGTGTGTGGGTAATTGTGTTGGCGTGGCGGTTGTCGGTTGTTGTTGTTGGTTATTGGATTTAATGTTTGTTATATGCATTGAATAAGAAGTAGAGGAAGGGGTCTTGTGAACAAGAATTGAAGCATTTTTGTAAGTAGTGTGAGTTTCACAAACACAAACGCATTACAACAGGGCTAGTCTACAGTTGAATGGTTAATCTCAGGGGCGCCAAGCGAAATTTCATTAAATCAGATCATCGTTTGCTTCAACTTTTTTATTTTCAATCTCAATTCTTTTTTTATGAAGCATGGTGTTTTAACACTAAAGATGCACTGCACGGTTTTTAATGTTTAATTTTTTTATTTTCCAGCACATTTTCTTGATTTTTCATCCGTAATTCATCACATTTATTACGCCTATTATAATACAACCAACAAATAAAAACGTTTCGAAACACGATGCAAGAATTATTCAAAAAAAAACCGTGCACACTACGGGAACTCAACGAATTGCAGCGCCTTGCCATCACGAACAGGAATAATACACCCCTGAACTCGACTGACAACACAGTCAAAGTTTGACAGCACATACCCTAAAAATGGACATCATCAGACATTTTTGTTGCTTCACTCACGTACACTGTACATGTACATGTAGCTAACACCGCTTCCTGTACTTCTTATTCAATGGTGGTTGTATGGTGGCGCCGATGTTTTGTGTATAGTGTAGAATGAAGATGATTGTTGTTGGCTGTGGTTTTGGTGTGGTTTTTATGGTAATGATAATGTTGGCGGCGGCAGGCAGTGTTATGTATGGCGTAGATATGTATAGGAGTGTAACGCTTCGTAACAGTAGATGGGCAATGTTTTCCTAGGAGAGCATCAGTCAAAGAGTAGTTTTTTTTTCGAATAAATTATAGCTTCAATAGCCAAATGGGTACTCTATTAGAGTTCTGTACCGTCTGCAGTTGTAATTGCAGCAAGAAAAATTGCAGTCAGAACGTCTTTTATCGCTGCGGCATAGATAGCAGTACAGCGTCATCTCTTATTTACCTCATTATCTTCTAGAAGCAAAATGCAAGCAAAACGTCTTTTATAACAAAGAAATATGCAGCAGCTGTCCAAGCTTCATAATGAAACAGATTTCAGGGATTTTATCAGTACTAATATTTTTCAGTTTATATACAGTTATACATAACACTCCTCCCAAAAACATGAAAAATCTAGAAGTGAATATTAGTGATTTCCCAAAAACAAAAAGAAAACAATTGCTTACACGGAATTATTTGAACGAAAAATTGTTTTGTATCGTTCTCGATGATTCTCACTATTTCTTGTTACCTAAAATTTATGTTTTTGATAAATGGTGTGGCCTAATTTAGGACTGTAAACAACAATCGAAAAAGATAGCTGATACAGATCTCCATAATATTCATTACCTTGTTTGACGAAAACAAGAAGAGCGTCATGAAAAATGTAACACTTTTTGAGTTCAATTCAAGCAATATGCTGCGAAAAAGTAGTAGGCGATCATAGCTTGTTGTTTTTTGGCTTGCAAAATTCTGGTTGTCGATCTTTCGATCACAACCTATTTCATGATAGATTTTACATGGTTTGTGCTCTCCTCGGAAATGCTTAATGGTCTGGAACGCCAGATTATTGACATAAAGTTACCAAAAACGCAATTCCCTCCATTCGCGTTCTTATAGAAGATAAAAAAGGAGACGGAGGAAGTTATTGCGAACATTGTCATTGTGAGCCCGCTATTCAATTTGGCGTTTGTTTTTTTTGTATTACTTTAAGAAGTACGAGGAAATAACCTATAATTTATTATAACCTTGAATTCTTGTGTCTGAGCAAAATAAGGCTAGAAAAGCGAAACACTACTAAGATATCCTTTTTGTAACCACGCTCTTTTCTTCTTCGCCCTCATTTACAAAAATTCAAAGTTTCATTTTCTTGTTTGATCCACTTTATTATTTTTCTTTCTTTGTGCAAACTGAAAAAAAGAAACTATTTGTTTGCATATCGCAAACACAACAACAACCCAACCTTCAACCTCCGCCTGGACACAGGACATATCCTTTGAAAATATGTCATTATCTTGTGTAAAGCATATAAATAAATAAATATTCAAAACACCCATTTCACCGCACTTGACCACCGTCCTGATGGAATGAACACAACCAACGTTAACGGACACGACACGAGCGACAAGAAGAATCGAATCGTTAAGCACAAGACCGTGTACAAATGTTTCGCCCACAACATATATTCAAATTGCAGCATTTTTTTTTTTTTTGACTTTGTTATTTTTCTTTTTTTTGTCATTCTCATTCGCCCTCAACATCAGAATTTCATTATTGCTTTGCTTCCTTTTATACATATATAAAAAGAGTCTTTTCTTCGGCCATGCGACCGCTTAGACGGCAATACTGGTGGATACAGTGCAGTGCGGACGCCTGGTAGCACGTTTTTCCGGTCAAACATACGGTTTTCGTTCTTCTATGGGGCAGTTAATACGGCATGTAAACGATGCTTGCACTCAATGATTGCTCGGTCTCGTCGCTGTCTGTGTTGTGAATTCTAGGTATTGTCTACAATGAAGCCGTTGAGTGAGCGACTCGAACCGTTGCGTTCGCTGGTTAAGTGGCACTATGAATAGGGATTAAGTTAATCAGGATGCAATTTTCATGGAGACATTTTATTCATCATTTATTTGCGAAATTGCTTACTTTTTGCTGTATCGCCAGTATCCAATATAAAAGAGCATGTTTCTATGAATTGTATGTCCAATGTACAGAATGGGGGAGGATTTTTTTTACTCCCTTTCATAAAGTCCATCGTTTGACGTCCTCGTCGTATACTGACTCTTGCAATGTCAACATAGCCACGGAGGGATAAAAGGTGGCTCTTCGGTTCTTATGAACTTAGTGTACCGATGTACAACAGTCCATTGTTACAAGGCTATGAAAATTTAACAGGCCCTTAAATGGACTTCATGAGGAGCTAGTAAGCATTATGCCACCTGCTTGCAGCTCGGCTGTCTTTGATCCTTGTTCGGCGAGGGTTTTGTATACTTAATTATTAACAGGAAGCAAACTCAGGGACGAAGTTTTTTCAGGTTGAGAAACGTCGATTTTCAAATCGTATCCAATATTTCAAGATTATGAGATGAAAATTGAATCCCATTTCATTTTACACTAACTCAATCAACCCTAGTGCGTGTTTCCCTACTCTCATAACTATATCCTTCCTTATGAGTTAATCCCGTGAAAATGCATGTGTTGCAATTAAAATCGCAAACAATCTAATCCCAGAAACGAGCTGTTCCCATTGCAGAAAACACAATTCCACCAGTCAGCACAAACACTTCATTAGTTAACAGTGAGCGCCAGGATGCCCAGAAGACTCCTTAAAACTACCCGCACTCACCTCTTAATTTATTCGCGAACGTCTTTATCCTTCGCACTTACGATTCTGTGTGAATATAAATCCCCATCTGTCCAAATATTTGATTACAGACATAAATTGGAATTTGCATTTAACGTACAAGTCCACCACAACTGACAGTACACACAGATATGTATGTCTGTCAAAACAGTCTTTCAGACTCCATCTTCAGCTCATGTGGAACAACAACAACAGCAACAGAAACCATTATGATTAATTGAATTTTCCCTCAATTAGGCAATACAACGAAATGATTCATTACATTCGAACATTCTGTGAGCAGTCTATCAATTTCATTGAGCCATATTCATGATGTATATATGTCAAGGATTAGGCAGACACAGGAGAAGACGTGCAGGTGAAGACACAATGATCATAATACAAAACTAGAGGACTTCCGCTAACACCCGCCGTCACTTTCCCAGGGCAACACAATTGCACTTATGTCTACGTGGCGCGTAACTAATTGACGATAATTTACAAATTAGTGACCAATCAGTTAACAAATGAGCAGTTATTAAGTGAGGAGATTTTCTCTTAATAGCGACACGATAAAACTTGCGGGCCAAGCAATCGGTTGCATTGAAGACTAGACTCTATTCTATATCACTCCAATTTGCATATAAACAGGAGAATTGAGAAAACATAGTTGTGTTGTGATGACCAAGTCGAGGATTCCACAGCGGCGGTAGCGACAATGGCAACGATATGGTGGCAATAGTGATTGGACAACTATTACACTCTTGGCCATTGAGCTCTTTCAATAATGTCCGTATGACACTTAATGACGTGTAGACGATTATGAACTTTTAGGATAGGGTAGGGTTTACTAAGTTTTGGTTTATACAATCGATTTATGTTTCATATTAAAAAACCAAATAACACTAATATGAACTTGGTGCAAGAGCAATTTTGAAAAATTTATCGGTTGTGTATATTTTTCAGAGGAACGCAAAACCAAACTTTATTCATTTGCGATGACAGCCGAAATATTTACATCGGACAAAACATGTGAAGATGTGTATGCAATACAAGGTGATGAGGATAAATACTTCATGTCATTTGACTGCAACAAATCTTCCCCTTTTTTTCATTAGAATCTAATCTTTTTCGTCACAAAGTTATCAGAATTAAGGAGTTCGAAATCTGATTCCTTTTTCTGATTTTTCTGAACAAGGCCACACCTTTTTGCAAAAACAGAATTTTTAGGAGTCACCAAACGCTGAGAATCATGGAGAACGAAACATAAACATTCTTCGTTCAAATGTTTCTATTAAGCAGTTGCTTTTTTTAGGACATCACATATCAGATATCACTGAATCAGTCAGTTCCATGTGTGATTGTGTGCAATAATTAATTACTTGAATCGGTTGCGATAAGACCTTTTGCCTGTTCTGCGATATCGTTCCATGTAGTTATAGTTACCTTCATATCGTAGCTAAATTTTCCAAATAAAACTCGAATTTCAACGAAATTGATTGAATGAGTGCAGTCGCGAGAAACTATGAAATTGTCAGCAAATGAAAATGACAAATTTGTCATTGCATTTTTCTGACAGATTTGTCACCACTCAATGTTTTATGTTATGAAACAGAAGACAGAAGAAACAAAACAAACCACAGACCACAGCCGCCGGAATAAGATCCGTTATACATTTGAGTGAAGATGAAAATGAAGATTGAGGAACTGTATTTTTGCAATGTAGTTATCTAAATCTAAATCCAACAAAACATTTGTTCTTTACTCTCCAGACACAAGTCCATTGCTCTTACGAGGCAACACACACCGAAACGGACATGACACGACAAAAGGTAAATACATGGGGTTGTAAAGGAGCACACTTACCGAAGGCAACAAAAACTCAAAGACCAAATGTCAGCACCTATACACCGTTTTATGAAGTTACACACACCGCAGGGAACAAAAAAAAAAAATTAAAAAAAAAAAAAAACAGAAATCGACTAAAAAACGTGTCAGTTTTTTGTCGAGAGACAAAAAAGCGTTTTGTCGGCTTCGGTCTGTTTTCGGCCTTAAAAGGCTCATACACAAACACTTCTGTGCACACCAGTGTTCTGACACATTCCTTCAAATGTCCGTCCAGCTACTAGGATACACAGACCACCTTGACATACTTGGAAGAACACATCGTGATGTCAGTGAAGCGTTAGTGCATCTTGTAACGGAGGCCAGGAAGATGGATCTAGCGGTTAACGAGCGCAAGACCAAGTTAATGCTGTCAATGAGAAAGGACACCCAACTTCGACGTCTTGGAGCCAACGTCAGTAAGGACAGATTTAACTTCGAGGGAGTTAAGGGCTTTGTCTACCTAGGATCTGCTATAAACTCAGAAGGATAACTCTTAGC
The DNA here is from genome assembly GCA_920937365.1 of Sphaerophoria rueppellii. NCBI lineage: Eukaryota > Metazoa > Arthropoda > Insecta > Diptera > Syrphidae > Sphaerophoria > Sphaerophoria rueppellii. Next base: position 59,421,674 of record CAKKXW010000003.1, read on the forward strand.
AATCGCAGTTCTTTGGACTTAGAAGGCAATTGAGCACCAAAGTCTTCTCTCTAGCAACTAAAGTGTCACTGTACATAACCCTCATCATCTCGGTCTTCATATATGGTGCAGAGACATGGACCTTAACAACATCGGATGAAAACGGCTTGGGTTGTTTCGAGAGAAAATGTCTTCGAGTTATTTTTGGTCCAGTCTGCATTAATGGAGACGAAGATTAAACCAAAAACTGTACGAGCTGTTCGTTGACCCTGACCTATACAGAAAAGTTAAGGTCCAACGACTTAGATGGCTGGACCACGAAGCGCGAATGGAAAACAATTCTCCGGCTCGTAGAGTCTTCGAATCCAACACGGGAGGACGTCACAGAAATGGAAGACCGCAACTCAAGTGGAGCACACAGGTGGTAGATGACTTCTGAACCAACTTGGCTTGAGAAACTGGAGACATTTAGTTGGGGACCGAGCTAATTGGAGACGCTTGTTGGATAAGGCTCTGGTCCGATCTGGACTGTAGTGCCACCATAAGTAAATAAGTAAATAAAGAAGAAAAGTTTTACTGTAGGGAAAAAAGCAGTGAGCAGCTGTTACTTAAATAACAAATATTATATGGGATTGAATGTTTTTAACAAACGTACAAAGTTTAATTAAGAACTTCAAGTACGACTAATGTCTCTGTCTATTTTGTTTTTGGACAGAAGAAAAGATATGCTTCGAAATGCAAGTAAATTGTTATTCGTACACATAAAAATACAATACCTGCAATACCTTAATCAAATAATAAACTGTGTCAACTTTGAAATTAAAAATCTAACTAAGTGGCAACCCACGAACCATCTCCGCATATATTGAATGTTTTGCTGTAGGCGCCAGCGCCAGCAAGTACCTACACGCACCGTGCAGCCTCAGCGGACATGTTCAATTCCCGAAACGCCACCACCAAGTGGACCGCGTTGGACAAACAAAGGAAACTCCGAGAACAATATCTCAAATATTGTAGCAGTCGTTCTCTATAATGTGATTACAGGACACGGTCCTTGTGTTGCACTTGCACGTTCGTCCGTGCGTTGTAGTCGATTGTCTCACTGCTCATCCCCATCATGATACAAACACCATTATCGTTTGCTAGGACATAGATTACGACACAGATATTTTCATATCGGCAAAACTATACAATTTGCGAATGGGGACTAAGCACACGCATATTAAATTAGACCTTAGCTGTAGTTGTTTCTGCTAACATAATGCTTCTGCTCTGCTTCGTCGTTTCGTCCTCGTTGATGCAGGTTGCACTTGCAAAAGCGCCATTAATTTCACAAGGAATTAGAATTACTGAAAGTCTTTCGGTTGGCGAAACCTAAACTTTTGCTGCAATTATCACACTCGGAACGATTGCGAAAGGCGACACGGTAAGCTGGATGGCCTTTGTCAAGTTTAATTCGAGGAAATGAAAAACAGTCAAAAAACAAAAAAGACCCTAAGTCCACAGCAAAGTTTGCCGTTTGCAATAGAATTCCAAGTTTTTCAATTATTCAATTTTCAATCTAGTGTACTTGCGAAACAAAAGGAATGGACACGGACCCACCTTCGTTCCTCAGCATCCTCATCATCATATAATCATCATTTTCGTCGAAGCATTTGAGACTCGTCTAGCTTCCTAGAGGAAGCTTTCGTCGTCGTCACGTCACCATCATCATAGTCATAATGGCAGTTAATCAAATTAACTTTGGACGAGGTATCCTTATCGGTTTAATTAGCAATTTAGCGGAAGGCGGCACAATTATGAACCTACGGTAATGTTGCGTTCTTGTAGAATTTCTGTCTTTAGTGTTTTCATCTTACTTTTCGGAAGGCACTATCCTCGTGCTGTCTTTTCAAACGTTGCAAAATGTAGGATTCTAGTGCTTATGATATTATATCCTTTGAAGTTTAGTTTTGGGTGGAATTTTGGCGCTTTGGAAACCGAATGCGGGGAGTTTTTGTTCAAAGAGGAGAATGGAGATGGAAACTGAATTAAATAAGTGCCAAGGGAGTCCAAGCGTCTCGCAAGGAAAATGCGATGTCTTTAAATGAAAACGTTTTACTTAAAGTGATTTAGATGACAAGACACTTTTGTAAGCTGCTTACAATATTTGCAACGATTAATATTCATTTTCTTGTTACTTTGTCACCCCGCGGGCCGCCGCCGCTATCCAGCATCAAATTGTGGAGAGTAATTTGGGTTATTTACAGTTTTGGAATAACAGTGTGAGAAGGGGTAGCGATTTCTTGAAGGGTTAAGGTTTAAGAGTATAGAACTACCTAAATATCCAGATCTGACCAGGATCTCAGCCAACAAGCTCCTTCGACGTCCAGTTAATGTAGTTCAAGTTTGTTGAGGTACTCTTATCGAAACTATCAAACAACTTTTACGACAGCGCATCTCAAATCGGACATCAAAAACAATAACCCTATACCTAAACAGCTCTCACATTACACGCGATTGAAAATGGACATCTTCCGGACTTATACGGGCCGCATCCTAAAGCATGAACAACAAGAATAATATGATTCGAAAACAAAACCCTCTCTGGTTTCCACGACAATTTTTAACGAATCCGTATTTTGTTTTTAAAATTTACACAAATCTTCATACGAAGAAGTTGCTTATCAGCCACACTGATAAGGACCCATCAGATTGTTGTCGAAAGGCTTCAAATGATGAAAAGAGAAGAAGGTTTATACATCTGTAGTTGGTGCTGTTCAGGAGATCTCTTTCCTTGAGAATCGGGCATTCGATGCTGAAGTTCTATTCGTCGAGCATGCTTTCCTTTGACCAAATCGTGCAGATAAGCTGGTGCATACTCCAGCATACTCCAACGGCTTTGTTCGACTAAGGTCTGAGAAGTGGAATTAATGGATTTATATAGCAGGCGGAATATTTCTCGTCATCATAATGGCGATGTCAGCTTAGAAAAGTGGTCTTTCCATTTCCTCAGCAGGTTCCACTACGATATTCCCATAATGGTCTCTCTACAGGCATCGGTTCTGGGTTTAAGAGCCCTGGTATTTGGTTTTACCTTTTTCTGAAACTTTCCACACTCTTTCCTGTCATGACATCCCTATATCTCCTCGATCGCGCTTTTCTCATGCTCCCTTTTTTCTTTCTGAGAAGTTTGTGCTTCTCTCTACTTTTCTGCTAATAGAGCTCGCGAATGGCTCGTGCCCTTCTTTGCAGTGCCAATTTGTATGCCTCCTGCTTAGCTGCATATGCTCACCGGCACTCATCGTCAAACCAGGGGTTTCGTTGTGGTGGCCATGTAAGCTAGCACTTCAGAGGCGGCATCTCAGATGTAACTGGTTCCCTACATTTTATGCTTTCAGCAGAGGACGTCTAAAGGGGTTTTCGGTGACACGATTGGAAAAGGATCTAGCAATCTCTTGCGATTGTTGCCGTTTGACATCAAATTTCCTCTAACATTTTCGCGTGTTGGCCTTGATTGAGATATCCGCATTCGTACTTTGGCTACAATAATTAATAGTGGTTCGAGTCGATATTGGCACCTAGGAATGTGCGGACATCTTGCATGCTAGAGAAGTTTCGTGCTTCGATCGCACGTGGATATCGAGCTGTGGGAATCGCGTACTATTACCTTCGTCTCGCCCTACAGCGAAGTCGATTATATGGTATCGGAGGTTGTATATATTGTTCGATTATTCCACCAAAGATTTCTTCTCTGCCCAGCTTAGCATTTAAATCTCCAAGGACAATTTTAGTCTCAAAGCTAGGGCATTAATCGTAGGTCGTATCGAAGAGCTCGTTTAACCTGTCTCTGGTGTCGTCATCGTTTTTCCTCAGTGGGGGCATGAGCACAGATGAGACTTACGTTGGTGAACTGAGCCTTAATGCGGATTGTCGTGATGCGCTCTTGCACTGAGTTGAAACTCAAGACCTTCCTCCTGTGTCGAGTCCCAATTAAGAATCCAAATCCAAATAGACGCTGATTTTGTTCACAGTAGCAGTCGCCGATATCACATTTGTTCATTTTACGTAGGCCCGGACCGTCCCATCGCATTTCTTGAATGATGGTTATATCTGCTTAATAGCAGTCAAGGACTTTCGCTAATTGTTCGTCTGCACGTGCCCTGTTAAAGGACCTAACGTTCCCAATGCAAAACCGAAATTTGTTGTCCTTAAATCGGTTACGTGGTTCGTCATCATTAATTCCGTCCGTATCCGAAGCTTATTGGTGGTTCGGAACTATTTTTTCCTTATGTGGAGGGACAGTCACCCCGTCGCACGACCCCCAACCTGGAGGGCCAGGTCTTTAGTTTAATTCCAAGACAGGGAGCCGGCCAAATCGCTCCTTATAGGCTTTGGCTGCGATTATGTCGTAGATAGTAGCCCTATAAGGTGTTCATCCTGACTGGAACTGTAGACATCACCGTTGATTCTATCTGGGGAGTTCTTCCGCTGCCGCCTGTTGAAGAAAAGGAGACATGCCTTAGTGGACGCATAAACCTTCACACCTCTGTCTTTGCTGCCACCAAAAACTTTCCACAGCGGTTGGAACCCAATATTCCGGCACCTGATGTTCACCGCTGGGAGGTGGAGAGTAGGAGTTGATAGACAGAGGTTGCTGTGGACGCTTGTGACCTCTTGAAAGCACTCTGTCTATCCATCGACTCAAAATACCACGATATAATAAATACATATAGTAAAAAAGATAATTTCTCGGCCTTGCCTTTGATTGAAATTTCCCCAGGTCAAAGGCTCCTTTCAATGAACTCTTTCAATATTTTCAACATACCTCTTATCTTTGAAGTCTGATGGACCCTTAGGTTCAGTGCTGTTGGCCAAGGAAATATGTATATAACACGTTGTCGCTTATACGCTAGAAGCTTGCAGCGAAAGTCAGAAGAACAAAATTCCTTATATTTTTTTTCCTGTTTTTTCTGATACAAAATATTTTGATTTGCGGTAATTCTTGAGGGTTAAGACATTCACACCCCGCTAAGTGTTTAACTAAGTTAAATATGAGTGTTAGATCAACCACCACGGTCGTTTCGTAATTTGCTTGGTAGCTCCGACTCAATACCTCGGTACACATTCACATTAGTCTTATGCAGAATTCAATACCCGAGGGGTTTGCAAATATCCCCGCGTTTCTGAGCGATAACTTTGAGAATCCCGCCCGATGCAAACAAACCCATGCCGCAAACATGATTATATATCAATAAATTGGTGAAGCAAGGATACACCCCATCCGTGAACTTTATATATCTTGCTGCAGGATGTTTTTGTTTGAATACCAGATCAATAACTTGGCGGCGAACGATGTGTGTCGTTCGACGGTGCATTATCCTGTTTACAGTCAAACACACCAAAGCGAATAAACGGTTCAACCGAATACTATACTCCACCTCAACCTGGCCACGTATATGAATGGGTACACATTAGGTTTCAGTTGTGCCATGCACAAAATTCAAATGAAACCTAAAAACCAATAACTTAATGTGAATACGGGAACTAATACTTTATGCTACAGAAACCTTTAGTTTGAATATTAATATACTTGGTCGTGTCGGTTGGTGGTTTGAATAGTTTCTCTAGTTTTGGCTGAAAGGACATTCGTTATCATTTGAATAGTAGTTTGTCAAAAAACCACACAAAAAGCCCACAAAAGAGCCAAGAGAACGAACAAGGACCTGTTCAAGCAAATTTATACGGAAGCATCACTTATTCAACGAATCTACATCCGCATGATGTTCACGAGAGTTGGCCAATTAAATTTTTAAATATACATCGTTCTCCTTTTCTTTATAAAGGACATTTCCTTTCATCGTCATTCTTTAATTTTTGTCCATCATCTAAGAAAAAAAAAGGAAGAGTTCAAAGTAGTCGATTGTCGGCGGCGGCATAGTCTCAAAATCTTTGATTCTTAAGCCATCATCTCCGAAATTGTATGTCCTTCTTACAATTGCATCTTTATTATTAATTTTAGATTATGGAAGCGGATAAAAGCTGTCCTTGTTGTCGTTTGTCCACCAAAGGAAACGGATGATATACACTTTTTGTCCGCACTCCAAATAATATTCTAATATTGTTGGCGGCTAGTCTTTTGACAAAAAAAGAAGAATCCTTTTGATGTATTTTTAACGAAAGGCCAAAAAACAGCATCATTTTCAGTTTCAATTGTGGCCAGACACAGACAACTTGAAAGGAACACAACCGCAAATGAACGACATGTTCACAAGGAGTGTCAATATACACACATTTGAGTGGCATATGTTAATCGCTTTTCCAACGATAAATGCGGTGAATGAAGTTATACTTCCAAAAGGCTCTGAGATCGGAAATGTGAACTGTTATTATTATGGTGGACAGAGGGTGAGTCCTGCAGACATATTTTGTTTTTTTCTCCGTTATTTTGTTGCGAAGTGATTTTACAAATAAAAAATATTATTCAAGAGTTTATGAGGAGGTTAATTTTGGCATCCAATTTATTTTGTGAGGGATTTTCTTTGTAACTACTTGAAGGATTTGCTTGTTTAAGACGACATGGATCGATAAGAATTCAGTGGCTCTTGTATGGTCAAGGATTGCTTAAGAATTCTGTTTGAACTTGAAGGGAGCGGAATTAATGAAATTGTTTTGATATCTTATTAAAAGCAAAAGGGTCAGCTGAAGAGGCATCATGGCGAAACAAAGGGGAACGGTTTCTCAGTATGCCTCCATACAATTTCGACACTCCCCTTTTCACTGAGACTAACAACAAGGCCTTGGGATAGAATGCGCTAATATGACGGACCAAAGCAACAGCTCAAACAATGTCGTATTTTGTTTGCTATGTAAACCAGCATTATACAAACTTAACTGCCCTTTCCTTAGAATCCATGTTGATGTTAAAGTTAACTAGCGACACATTTTCTATCCCATAAGCCCCAGGCAACAAAATTTGTTCTCATTGATAAATAAAAACAAACAAAATCTTAAACGTTAGTAAACGATTTAAACGATGGATTGTGGATTCTCTAACGCCGGCCGCGTCGGTAATTTACTGCCGTTGCAAAAATGTGAATTTTCAACGCACCAACGGGACCACAAACACAGATTAAAGCATATTCTACATTATACACGACTTACATTTGTATTCACGCGAAACTTAACTACCTCAACTTCTAACGTTACCTAGGTATTCAATGTTGTGCAGTGCATTAGGCGATTTTCAGCGAGTAAAGATGTGAGAAATTCGAAATGGAGTAAGAGTGGAGGTAGTCGTGCGAAAATGTCCTTTTATTGCTAATTTTCATATTCCCTTAATTGCTGTTTTCAAAACTTATGGAGGTACCAGCACCATCCATAGTCATTCGCGGATAAAGCGAATATGGTTATCTACTGTTAAAGTACGGCACGCGTGGTGATAGTGGTTTGCTGTTTTGTTGCACTAACGCTGCCGCCATTTATTATTTTAACAAAATTGTTCGACTATGGCAATTTAAACGATCACAGGGGAGCATAAATAAATCGCGGATTGTTATAAAGGTGGCACAAAAATTTCGCGTGCATCTCGTAAATTTGAAATGTTGCCATCATAAATTTGAATGTTACCACCACCGTGGGTTTTAGAAAAGAGCATTTCCATCGTCATTGCTACAATCAAAGAAATTTAAAGTGAACAAATTTAAAGCCCTATCCCAATAACAACTTTTTTTGAAGAGAATGGATGTAAAAGAAGCTTTAAAGTCGTAAAAGAAGCAACAAGTCGAATTAAAGGAAACCTTATTTGACTTTTGTCTCACAAAAAAAGAGACTTAATCTGAAACATACAGTTTTTAAGACTCATTTCATATGCTAGGTTTGAAATGCTCTATTAGATTCGTGGGTTTAAGTTCATGTTTGTTAAATTTGTATCCTTTCGAATGCAAGCTACTGCTGCTTACTCATCTTGTCATAAGTCCGTAAGTCATAAGTCCGTAAAGGACTTTTGACCCACTTTGGTGGGTCAAAACTTCATAAATTGATTATGAACCTATAACCCACGAAAGTGAGTCAAAAGTAGGGGGAGTCCGGGACACTTGAGCCACTTTTTGTGAAATCGTTCATAAAAACATAACTATTTATTTCAGCCACATGGTAGATACATCATTGAAAAGGTACATTTATTTTCTTCAAGATTAACCTCATAAACTTTATGTACACCCAAGCGATTTTTGCCAAAAACTTAATGAATAAAAATAGATTTTTGGCTCAAGTCTCCCGCTTAGGCGGGAGACATGACCACCCTGTTGGGGAGACTTGATCATACTCAAATTCTTCGAGTAAAACGAGTTAAAAGATAATAAAAACAATTCATATCCTTTCAAAGCCCATCTTTATTATATTTGTGGTGTAATGATAAACAAAAATAAATTCTTTTCAACGTTTATTACAAAAAAAAATAATTCATAAAAAACTCAAAAAACATAAATTCATAATGCATATTGATATGAAAAAAAGTAAACAAAACACAAACTAAACTTCCTAAACGCGTCAAAATTTCTGATGAAATTCTGACCCCAGCTAAGGGTGAGTTAAATCGATTATTATTTTTTTTTTTGCTTATTCTGAGCGGTGCGTGGAGGAAAATAAGTCCACGGGACCTTACTCCAATGCGGGATTTAGTTTCCACCAAGTGAAGATTTGGTCCACTTTTGTAAAGTGGTTTACGGTGAGGATTAAATTCCTTAACCCATTAGTGGTTCTAGTTCCCTCCGAATGTGAAATAAACTGCCATTGAACCAGACAAACTTAAGTAAGAATTCAAGTACTGAGCAATGTTAAAATGAGTTTTTAAGACTCTGATTTTATGTTTTTAAATCAAAGAACCTAAATCATTCAGAAACTCAGTCATACCAAATTCAGTTCTCAACATTCTAAAAATAATATGAATGGCCCAATATTTTTGATTAATATCATAGCTTATTTTAGTTGTCGACTAAATACATTTTTTAAGCCGTTTCGCTCTATTTTAAAAAGTAACCACTACACAATTACACATCCTATAATGCATAGAGAATTTTTCAAGCAAATTCATTTTGGGCATCTTTTTTTATTTTCGATTGTGGATGAGGCCGATAAGAAACACTCAAGATTGATTTGGTTTGATTGCGAGCGAAGCGAGCAAAAAAAATTTTGCACAAAAGAGAATCAATTTGGGGTGTGGAAATAAAAAAATTCGCGCGAATTTT
>CAKKXW010000003.1:59459118-59668739 GCA_920937365.1 Sphaerophoria rueppellii
CCGACTGACAAACACTTGTAAACATTTGTTTGTTAAAAAGTTTAAAAATTTTTTAACCTGCAAACAGCTGATTAACCAGTAACCTATTTTAAGATAAGTTGTTGAAGCAAGTTAAAAATTAACCTTCTGTTAGAAAGTAAACATCAACCCTTTTTTTTCACATGATGCCTGCAGAGATAAACAAGGGAACATCATAGTAGAATCGCAGTCAATGCTGGGGATTTGGAAAGACCACTTCTGTAGATTGTATAACGGCGACGACGAACAAAATACCGCCGTCAGACTTCTTTTTTAATTCTTTTTCCATCTTATCAATTTTCGTTGTTTAAAACACAAACACTTTTTTTTCCCAACTACAAATGAAAGATTGTCTTCCAATTAAAAATTGAACGAAGTTGTTGAATAGAATTTTATCCAATGACCAATTAGTCGACAAACGTCCAATTTTTTAAAAATTTGAAAAATTGTTTGTTTACAAATGTTCACAAACAGTCAGCCAATTTTTTGATAGAAAATTCGAAGAAAATTGGCTTCCAATTTTTTTTTTGTCAGTTTGGAGACAAAAAATTGGATGTTTACATGATTGAAAGAAAATTGGTGAAAATTTGTTTTGAAAAATCTGACAATATTGGAAGATCTTCCAATCGTGTATACATAGCTTAAGTCTACTAAACATCGCCTACAAGATCCTCTCTGCCGTAATATGTGAACGTCTGAAGCCTTTCGTCAACAATCTGATTGGTCCTTATCAATGTGGCTTCAGGCCAGGAAAGTCAACCATCGACCAAATCTTCACGTTGCGGCAGATCCTGGAAAAGACCTATGAACTCCAAATCGATACCCACCACCTTTTCATCGATTTTAAGGCCGCGTATGACAGCATCTACAGAGACGAACTGTACAAAGCTATGTCTAGTTTTGGCGTCCCTGCCAAGCTCGTTCGCTTGTGCAAAATGACGATGGAGAACTCACGCTGCTCCATCAAGGTTGGCAACGAGCTCACGGAATCTTTCGACGTCAAAAAAGGATTCAGACAAGGCGATGCACTGTCATGCGATTTCTTTAACATCGTTCTTGAGAAGATAGTGCAGAACTCCACCGTCAACACCAGAGGCACTATCTTCCAAAAATCTGTTCAACTTCTCGCGTACGCCGATGATATTGATATAATGGGAAGAACACAGCGTGATGTCAATGGCGCCTTTGTGAGAATTGAGACAGAAGCGGCAAAAATGGGTTTAGCGGTAAATGAGGGAAAAACGAAGTATATGCTGTCTTCGAGGAAGGACACCCAACACCGACGGCTCGGGCAAAACGTCACAATAGACGCGTATAACTTCGAGGTAGTAGAGGAGTTTGTCTACCTAGGCTCCGCTATAAACACGGGCAATAACACCAGCGCCGAGATCAGACGAAGAATAACTCTTGCTAATCGCTGTTTCTTTGGGCTTAGAAAGCAATTGAGTGGAAAAGCCCTCTCTCGAGCAACTAAGGTAAAACTGAACAACACACATCATCATCCCAGTCCTGCTGTATGGTGCAGAAGCATGGACCCTGACAAAATCGGATGAAAGTGCCTTAGGCTGTTTCGAGAGGAAAGTTCTTCGGGTTATCTTTGGCCCCGTGTGCATTGAAGGGGAATGGCGAAGAAGATACAACAGCGAACTTTACGGGTTGTACAACGACATGGACCTAGCCAGAAGGGTCAAGGTCCAGAGACTCAGATGGCTCGGTCATTTAGAGCGAATGGACACCAATGCTCCGGCCCGGAAAGCCTTCGACACTATTCCCGAGGGACGTAGGAGGAGAGGAAGACCGCGACTCAGGTGGCGCACTCAAGTGGAAGAGGACCTCAATCAACTCGGAGTGCAAAACTGGAGACGACTAGCTAAGGATCGAGCTAGCTGGCGGAGCCTGTTGATTGAGGCCCAAGTCCACAACGGACTGTAGCGCCACCTTAAGTAAGTAAGTAAGTATTATAAATTATACCTATATTAATTGCTGAGCACAAAACATGTTCTTTCCGAACCATTTCAATTCAAATTCAAATTCGAAGAGTAAGATACATTTAAAACAAATTGCAACGCTCTCGATTTCTCTTTTATTTTCAACTAATTCAAGTAAACAAACAGAAAATGTAAAAACGTTTAACTTGATGTACTTCGTTTCAGTTTGTTGCGGTAAACAAACAGACCTATTATCTGCTAATAAAAAGTGAAGCTATTAAATCATAAACAATTGGTAATGTCAAATCGCAGTGGTGACAAATTGCTGTTGGGTACAGGATGTCAGAACTTTGGAAGAACTGACAAAACTTCCAAGAATATCATCTGTCATGAAAAAAGTGCTTCTCAACTTTGCCGTTCGGAATCGGCGTTAACTTGTAGGTCCCCTCGATTCTTCACATGCAAGTAGAGATTTGTTGATGAGAGTAAGTCACTTAGGCCTTGTCTCTTCAAGAGCTGTCGCGCCACTCTATATACAGGGTGTCAGAAATGTTATTAAGAATTAAGGTGGATTCGCAATTGTGTTCACATTATACGTTCTCCGCAAACACGGCAAGCAGAAGCTGTTGAATATGAACCTGCTTTAATAAATTGGCGTTTTTTGAAAAAGTTATAATATTTGATACATCAAAGAGATTAATATCCAATTTAACACGGCAACGGACTTTTTCTTGTGGGTTTTTTTAAAAAGTAAAGTCTATTCTAACAAATCAAAAACTTTAGATGAGCTTAAAATAATCTAGCCGAAATCAATGCGATATCTCCCGTGATGCTGGCAAATGTCGTTTAAAAATGGCAAAAATAAGAGCTGGGCTGGAATCATGTTCCGAAGATTATCAAAAGTTTGCTATCGTTTTTGATTACCAACTTTAATTTGGTCTATGTGAGCTGATCGAAAAAAACTTTTGGTTTGTTGGCATCACTGTCTTTGAAGAAAACCATTTTGTTCACAATATTGGATACACTATTTTGTCTTACGTGACGTCTCACCTCTGTAGCCGAATGGAAACAGTGGGTAAGTTCAAATGCGCTATTATTGCAGTCTGTGGAATGGAAGCAGCAAAGCATCAGGTATATTGCTAGTTCTCTATAAGTAAAAGAATATATATATATAAAAAAAATAGAGTGGCGCGACAGCTCTTGAAGAACCGAGGACTAAGCGGCTGACTCTCATCAACAGTTCTCTAGGTGCGTGTGATGAATTGAGGGGACCTACAATTTAACGCCGGTTCCGAACGGCAATGTTGAGAAGCACTTTTTCATTACAGATTGATACTCTTGGAAGTTTTGTCACTTCTTCGCAAGAGACAGTGTCCGTGAAAGATGAAATAAAAACTATGGGCACGAGTAGGACTCGAACCCACAAGCTAACGCACCATACCACTAAACTACGGACAAGAATATAAGGAAAATAAAAATCAAATGCAAGAGGCAGAGGAAGACGAAGACGAAGATGTAAACGGCATTGAAGAGTTTCTCAATGAAGAAGATACTTTTCCATTACAACCATTGAAAACCGATCTCAATACTTCGGAGTCGGTTCCATCCCAAGTAACATTTTATGCTTTTGTGAAGTTCTATCAGCGCCTATAAAGCTGTCCTTATTTGCTATCAGTTTTGAAAAGAGCACTAGAAGTGCTTCAAGAGCTACTGTATCTTTTATTTGAAGCCAATTTCTTAACTTTGAGAGCTAATTTCTGCGCTATGTAAGCAATTTAAAAGACGCTGGTGTAACTCTATGGTTCAAAATGAGCTCTTAAGAAACTCTTGAAGGTATTGCAAAGCTACAAAAAAGCTGATTTTTTTCAAACTGATAGCAACTGTTTTACTTTAAGTCAGTTATTAATGTTCCTTTGAGCTCTATAAATGAAAATTAAGTCGATTGCATTCTTTCTTAGAGCTAATTCGAAGCTTCATGTTTTTAAAAAGAAGTTCTAATTATATTTTATACTTGTATTGGTGTAGAAAAATATCAATGAACATGAAATGAAATATTATACTTGTGTATGAAACTTACTTTTGATGTGTATCTTTTCAAATATGGAACACAAATAATAAAAGAACTAAAGTCTATCAAATACTTTTTGACTGAAATTAGTGTTATAAATGTAATTTCTATTTGGCGTTCTAAATGTTTCACATATTTTTATAAACTGCCTAAGTAAATTTTAAAGCGCCTTCTCAATTATTAATATTATGATACAAAACAAAATAAATATTAGAATATAACAGTATTTTTATTAGAATAAGAACTGATAATTAGAATGTATAAAATAAATAAATATGAATAATATATAAACTTATAGTTCAAAACTTGTACATTGAATTCATTTTTCATTCCTGAGGAAATCTTTTTAAAATAAATGGATTGATTTCTTTTAATCCACCATCTTTTCAAGAATAAATGAAGCTTTCTGAGAAAATTATGAAGTCACCGACTTTCTTGTTATCGCATTCGTATTGAATTCTAGTTTAGATAATGTCACTTCTACACAGTTTGTCCAAGTGTAACTTAACTTTTACCTTATTTTTTTTACCGTTTGATGTCTCGATTTTGAGGAAGAACGTGTAATAAATTCAAAATATGAAAATAAAAAAGAAAATTTAAAACAAAAATAAATTCTAGTGCAGGAATAGAGTTTTTAATTTGATTTATTATGTACTGGTAATCATTCACTTCGCGATCAAATTCTTTTTGCGAAGAATACATTTGTTTTCTCAAATTTAATATCATTTGAGATGAAAAATTAGGTTTATGCATCACTATATTCCTATAGTTTTGTTGAGAATTTGTAAGGAATTAGGTCTTGAAACTTATCTTAAATAACTTATTATCATTCATTCGTCGTTCGTTTGTAGTGCTCATTCTTCGGAGCTCTGAACAAAATAAGAAAAACGCCTATTTGTTACCTTTTTTCTTTTATACTTCCTAAATAGAAAAATGCTCTTTTATGACTAGTCTTTGAAATGTATTTTATAATGCTAAACGTATTATAACAACAAACAGCTCTTTTTTAGCTCTTAGCATGTTTTTTTTTACTTCTTAGGAACTTTCATAGAGCAAACACTTACAGAATAGGCATTGCTCGGATAAAGAAGTGAGACGTATTTTTTAAGAGCATTCTTGTAGAACTAGAAGCTGATTAAAGGAAGTAGAGCTCTTTACTGATGCGAAATTCTGATATAGAGTAGGGTCAGTCAAAGTAAACACATAGAGCTGCACACATTCTTTAAATAGAGCTAGAGCTATGAGTTTGACTCTTCCAAAGCTGTAAAGGAACATTTAAATAACTTTTAGCTCCAGCAATGTTACTTGGGATTGACAAACCTTCATTGGAATACCGTAAGCGACAAACTGTGCCTTCAAAGAATTCCGATGTTTTAAAAAAGCAAATCGAAATCCAGGAAGATTTCTTTTCTGAACAAATAAGAAGTTTCGACAAGATAAACGATATACTTATTGACATCAAACATGTTTCAGGGGCTATCTGCTGCTAACGAAGAACAAAATGCATTAAAAAAACAAGAGTTAAAAGTATGACTTAAGGAATTAGGTGCGGTCAAATTAAATCAAAGGAAAAGTTAAGTTTGCATATGTACATGATGTGGCGAATGCTGGCAACACTTAAGAAATTCACCTTGTAAATAAGTTTCGTTGTTTCGTCTCAGTTGATACCCAGTAAGTAACCGAGCAAGCAACTTCAGTTAATTCTCAGCAAACAAACTAATAAATCACAAATCAGCAAATCATCAAACAAAAATAAATTAATTAAAATAAATAAATAATTTCCTTTTCAAACATTCATCTCTTCTTAATTTTTTGGCTTAATATTAAGGACCCCGAATACATAAATTTATTTTGTTAATTTTTCATCAAGCGAATGTCGCAAAAACGGAAAATGAGACAAAACAAATTCCAATTTCGAAAAACAAGCATTTCGGTTTCAAAGTTAAAAGGTGCTTTCTTATTTCATATATATTGTATTTTGTGCCGGTGAAAAAATCAAATTTCTTTTAACATTAAATACATATGTACGTACATTAGAAGAAATATATCGTCTCTGATACCATCACGTATTCTTTTTGCTTCTTCATAAGCGAAATTTTCTCTGTGTCCAGTTTGAGAAATTTGATTTTGAGGATTAGTGTTACGATTTACTTCTTGTTCAGGAAAAAGAACGTTAAGGTCGATGCATGCACTGTGCAATGCAACACAAACATCTTGACAACTTTTTCTGAACAATATCTGCACATTATTTATTCAACAAAAACTTTGTTCTAAAAAAAAACTTATGACCTCGAACTACACCTACCACTTATGTTGTTGAGCAGTTCCACTTACAGAGCCAACTGGCTTTGTCAACTCAGTTCGCCAGTTCGACTGAACAACTCGGTTTACCAACTCTTAAAAACCGCGCGGTACAGCAGTTTCGCTCAAACTATAGTACGAGTTAATTCTAATATACGGGCACCGATGAGATAATTGCCTACGGTGCTCTCAACGTTTTGGCGGATTAAACGTTTTTTATAACAGTTTGATTGCTTATAAACTATTGAAACTATTTCTATTATTTTTCTCCTTTGGGAATACGATATCAAAAGCACTGTTATGTCATGTAGACTAGACATTAACAACGCGTCTAGGTGATTAAATAGGTACTTACAAACAATTTTATGTGAAACAGTTAATATTGACAGCATGTATCAGTTACCGTTATAATAAAAGAAATACAAAGGGAAAAGCATGAAATTCTCTCCCATGTGTGAAAGTTTCATCATTCTAGGCTGGAATCTCGGTCCGATTTGATGCTTGTAAAATAGCGACGACATCACATTTAAATCGATTCAGTAAGTTAGAAGATATTGGGACTTAAAAGATGTGTTGCCCTTCACTTCTTGTTAACGCTTTTTCTTAACGTTT
This sequence comes from Sphaerophoria rueppellii, assembly GCA_920937365.1. Classification (NCBI taxonomy): domain Eukaryota; kingdom Metazoa; phylum Arthropoda; class Insecta; order Diptera; family Syrphidae; genus Sphaerophoria; species Sphaerophoria rueppellii. The sequence goes on from CAKKXW010000003.1 coordinate 59,466,046, forward strand.
GATTTTGCTTCCCATATATTTTTCATATACCAGGATTTATGTACATATATTGTAAACTTGTCTCCTCGTTGAAGAAATAGTTCTAATTTGCATTATGTTGAAACATTAGGTACCTATTGCTGAAACAAGTGAAAGCAAACTGAAAAGTTCTTTGCTAAAAAAAATTCTTAAGCAATCAAGAACTGACTTAATCGACTGCACCAAAAAAAATTAAACAGTTTTCTTATGAGATTTCATTCGCATAAAATATTCAAATGTTTATTTTGATAAAATAGCGAAATCCTTTCCGTAATAGCTATACGAGTATAGTTCGTACTTTTAAGCTTAAAAACAGAACACTAGTACTTCTTGTATTGCTTATTTGCTCTCAACAGCTTCAGCGAAACCGACACGGTTGTTGCCCAAATCGAATTCGGTGTAGTATTTACCCAAGAACACGTCTCCAAGGATCCACATTGGTCCAGTGGTTGGTGGCATTTCCATTCCCATGAAACCAGACAAGCATTGGTCTTGTCCAAGGTTCATGATGTAGTCCTTGCCTTCCAAAGTGAAAGTCTTGCCTCCCATTTGGAACTTAACAACTGGCAGAGTGGGAATGCTAGCGCAATCGACAATGTATTGTCCAGTGAGCATTTTCTTCCCACCGATAGCCTTGTTGATGGCTGTAACTTCCTTGACTGGACCAGCAATTAGACTGGTACCAGTATCGGCAATAGCTTGGCAGCCTTTTTTGCAGAATTCAACATCTCCAACTGATCCACCGTTCATGTCAAATTGCCAGTATCCTTGGCGGGTGACGGGCAAGTAGGTGAATTCACCCTTGTAGTATTGTGGGTCTGATCCTCCGAAGGTGATTTCACCTCCGTATGTTGACGAAGAGTTCCTGTTGATGAAGAATGAGAACACTGGCGATTGGACTAAACCTTGTTGCACGAGATTGTAGAATGGGGGAACAACACCCTCAACGGCGATTGTGTTGAATCCCAATCCAAGGATACCATCGAATTGAGCAGCAATGAAGACGATTCCGGGTTGGCTGACAGCTTCACCAAAGGTTTGTGACTTGATGGCGAGTCCTCCAATGCTGACGACATCGGTGGACAAGAATCCAGTGAGTGAACCAGTTCCGTATTGGATGCCGAAGTTTGTGCCGTTCTTGACGTAGGTCGAAGATTGTTTGGAGTCATATTTGTTGTGCATCTTGCAGGCGATGTTCAAGAGCTTGCACTTCTTTGATGGTACCCACAAGTTGGATGATCCAGTATCGAAAATGACACTGAACTTTTGTGGTGGTGTTCCAATGGTGATGTCTCCGAAGTATTGGGCATCCATAAAGTTGGTCAAGGGCTCACGCATGAGGTTGCTGGGCGAGCTGCCACTTCGCATGTACTTAGTATGACGGAATTCAACTTCGGTTCCGACATCAGTAAGCTTCTTCAGAGCAGAAGGAAACTTCTGCATCTTGACACGGAACAAGTTGGAGCCATTGACGGCTACCATGAGGCAGGCAAGGAATACGAATACTTTGAACATTTTGGCTTTCCTTTACAATCTGTAAAAAGATGGTGTTTATAAAAGAATGTTAAGAATGTCTGTTTAATTCGCTATTACCAGTCGTTGCAGGAGAAAAGACTGAAGTGACCAAACCGACTGGATTGGTTTAAATAGAAAAATACAATCAATAACAAAGAGTGAGATTCGAATCAAATAAATTAGTTTTTAAAGAGATTAAACACTTTTAATTTTAGTGGATGTTTGGTGGGAAAGATAAGAGCTTCTAATCAATTGACAAAGGCTCTTGTGTTTTCAGTGTCTAACTTTGATTTTAATTGCGTTGTGGTGACGGGATTGTATCTAGAACGAACTTTTTTACCCCAATCTATGTTATCGCTTATCTTCAAGACATCAAGACAAGTGTAGCTAACCTGGTTACCGATTAAGTAGCTCAAGTTGATTCATCACTTCTTGCTTTATCGACGAGAAGATAATTTAAAAACGAGTCGTGGGCTGATTTTGAGGGTTTCCCAGTTCTTTTAAGATATACTGGAATAATATTGCCTTTCCGGTTGTTGTCAAAGGCTAGGTTATCAAGTTGTTATTGATGGCTCAAAGATTTTCTGGAAAACCCACATAATTCTGGGAAAACTTTCACATGACAAATATATAACTTTAAACGAACGTTGATGTTTTTTTCTGTATATCTATGAACGTCTGTGCTGATTTAAGGCTTGAATTGCAAACTGAAAAAAAGGATGAAGAGGAAGACACCATGGAAAGGTTCAAAGAGCTAATTCACATGAAATGAGCAATACTCTCGCTGGGACATCAAAAAAACGTTTGTTCTAATAAATGTAAAGCAAGGAAGCAAGATACTTTTGTGTAGAGTAATCAGGCGTCGGTCGTAATAAAAAAACTTCCTTCAGGGATTCAGGCTGATATGATGGCAAGGATACACATATCATTATCAGTCATGGAAGCCACTTATGAAAACCGGTGTCGGTATAGTACCACTGGTAGTGGTATTGTATAGAATCCCTTGATCTGCACCGTTTCCGATTGTCCTATAGCTACTATCCTCTCATCGCAAGTTTGGTTAACGCTATCCACTTTTTTAGCACTACTGAAAATTTGACAATCTTGGAACAGATAATCTCGTTCTTAGCTGGTTCTGCAACATCAGTGAGACAGTCACGTTGCATGGCCGAAACCCCTGAATCGATACATAAATCATTTCCAGTGAAAGTCGCAAGCGTGAAGTAATTAATGTTCCTCAAAACCTCGATACAATCACAAAGATCTAACAATTCGCAAATTTTTCGGGAATCCCAATGTTCATGACCTTTGAGTTTTCCGATAGACGGCAACACGTTCCAATATGTAGTACCTATGTTCTCGTGAGGAGAGAAAACGGTTGCTCTGCAAGCACGAATGAACACCAGCTACCGCAGCCGAGATGGCTATCTGGTGACAAAGTCGAGCAACGTCCACAACCACACTCCATCACCTCTTCCCAAAGCAGTACATAAGGCCAACGCGGCGCTGAAGGCTAAAGCCAGGAAGCCTCCCCCAGTCAGCGTCATCATTCACGATAAGGTGCTGGAAGTGAAATAAATTAGGCGTCCGTATCTGCCGTCGAAAGACTCGCAGAAAAAGAAGATTGGGTGCGCTCCAGCTTGATTCGTGTTGGCGGAGAACGACTACAAAGGAGGGAATAACATCCTCTTGGACAGCAGAACATCATTGGACTTGCTCGTGCAGTCGAAATACTGGCTGGTACATGGAACGTTCCATATCGTGCCAGCCGGCTTTTTTCCCTGCATTACACGGGTTCAACGAACAAATTGTGATGCCGTTGGTGTTATGCCTGCCTATGAAGAGTTCTGGATTCAACTCCTAAGGAATGCTGTAGAGAACCAGCAGCCTCTCAAGCTTTCGATACGATCTAATCAGACTTTGATAAATCTACCAGGACATTCTTCCCGGCGTCCCCTTTCGGCCAAATCGTGTGGAGGAAGAACTCACCGATGAGGCATTCCATTACGAGATAGACATGCTGAAGCTCTGTCATTTGTTCTGACAGAGGAGGTTTCGGCGAGTTCCAGGCAAGCTTGTCTGACCCGGATTCTAATAGAATGGCGACGGTATTCGCCAATTTTTTGGACAACTGGAGCGAAAGCATACGAATCAAGCTTTCCACGAACGCAAAACAGCATGAAAGTTTGGCATCGCAGACTACGAGTTGTCTTGGGCAAGCAACACGCTCTCTACAAAATCATCTCGGACCTTGGGAAGGAGCAAGCCATGGCAAAGCAGGATGTGGAACGGATACGCCGCGGGAGAGCAGCCACCAAATTCGTGGAAAATAAAGAAAAATGAAATCCTCCAAAGGCTACGGGGCGTTAGATTGAACGCAGACAAGGTTCAATATTTGAAAAATATTGAACATAACCTTGATCTTGGACCAGACATCTGAAATCTGTCCTTTTCAAGACGAGACAAAATTTAAAAGAGATAATTACAGCTTAAATATTGAACACAGTTGCCACACTTCCCTCTACTTGCTACTTCTAGCTGATTGCCTGCAACTCGCTACCCCTACTTCTACGCGCTACCCGTTACCCCGTTATCTCACTACACGCTATCTTTCAACCTGCTTCCCGCTACCCCACGAACCACTACGCTGGCCATATCAACGCCTTGGTCGATTTTGTACAAAATACTAAAGATTAATAACAGCATTGAATTTTGAAAAGAAAATTAGTGCATAATTATATGAAATTTGGAAAATATTAGTTTGACATTACATTTTGTTTTTTTTTTCAAAAACTTAAGTTTGAAAATTAATTTTTCTAAAACTATTATTTAACACAATTTAATTTAAAACCAAAATAAAAGATTTAGTTTTTGGTTTTGTAGAGGGGTATAGCACGTTATTGCAGATAAAGCCGTTGAATTTTAATAATTTTTCTACAAAACAAGTCATTTTTTCACAAAACTGCCACTCCTGGCTAAACGGGGGTAATAGGCCCCCTTCTCCCATACATTTTTTTCTTGTCTCAAGCCTACCAACACGCTGTAGCTATTTGGCACAACGTTCGTGAATCACCCAGTATACTTACCTTTTTAACATCGGCTTGCCTGGTAGCCTGGCACAGATTTAAGGAGGCAAGCCTGCATATTCAAATTCTGTGTGTTGATAACTATCTTTTGAGGTGAATTCTATTCGGTTAACAGATGGGTGAAGAAGGCGTTAGTTATTGATTAAAATATAGTTAAATTTAATATAACAAAATAAATGTAGGTATCCACTTTAAAACTGAAAATGTTTTGAACAGGTGAAACCAAACTTTAAAAAAAAATCTAAAAACAAAAACAATTGAGTTTAAAGTTCAGTGGAAAAAAAAAACTTTTAAGATATTTAAAGTATTATTGAAGATTCGCTTATTTGTGATAATTGTATTGATTGTATTAAAATAAAAAAAAAACACACACACACACACAAAACTGCCTGTCACCTTTGTGCAAAAATATCAGTTGACGATTATTATATGTTCAATTTGGAATTTATGATCAATGATTAATAATATCAATTGGTGAAACGATATCTACCTTAATGTTGATATAATACCAACATGCTTTCGAAAGTAAGATGATCTCTTATATGATTGGAATACCTCACTTAAGAGTTAAGAATTACATATGTTAACACTGATTAGGTAATCAGCAGGAAATCGCTATAACTTTTCATTTAAAATAAAAGAAATCACTTTATATGTATATTCAAGTTTGTTTTTCTTCCATATTTTAAGAGGACGATTTACATAAAGAGGAGCAATTGGACAGAGTTGCATGTTAGGCTGGGAACGGGAGTTTTCACTTTCGCGGTCAGTTTTTCCGTTTCAATTGTCGTTTTCCAGTATATTTCCATATTTATAGCAAAGCCACTTGTGCTCGTGTTAAACTGGCGAAAGCTCTTTAAATATTAAAATGTTTGAAGAATTTTTTTTATTATTATTATTATTATTATTATTATTATTATTATTATTATTATTATTATTATTATTATTATTATTATTATTATTATTATTTCTAGTATTATTATTAGATATATTTATTTTTACTGTTATTTAAGAAATAAGTTTCAGTTTCGGTTTCGTTTCTTTATGTATGCTGATGACGTTCAGTTAAGAAAAAGCTGCGCTTTGGGGATGACGGAAAATGGAGTTTGTGAACTTAACGACGATCTTAATAGAATCCAAGAATGGTCGAAAAGGAATGGGCTCTTTTTAAACCCTAAAAAAACCAAATGTTTAGTTGTACACCGAACTCCTATTGAAACATCATACCTTCCACGAATTTTACTGAATGAAAATCCTATTGAGATCGTTGAATCCGCAAAAAAACTTAGGTATTGTATTTAATAATAGACTAAATTGGGACAGTCATATCAGATCCATTCTCGGTACTACATATGAATGCCTTCGATCACTCTATGCCACACAAAAGATAACTCCAGTACGCACCAGAATGATCTTGGCCAAAACCCTAATAAAAGCAAATATACTATATGGATGTGAACTTTTTTCAAATTGTAGTTATGTATATACCCAAAAACTAAACGTTGCCTTCAACTCTATTGCGCGCTATATCTATGGTCTCAAAAGAAGAGAACATGTTTCGTCATATGCGAAAAATATTTTGGTTTGACTTTGAAAAATTATTTTATATATAGGACTCTAATTCTACTACAAAATATCTTACAAACTCATCAACCTTCTTACCTTTATCAAAGACTTCGGCTTACGCGATCCACTAGAACCTGTGACATTATACCTGAACGTTATACTTATCTTATATCTGAACGACAATTTTTCATTAATGCTATACGACAGTGGAACTCCTTGCCCCAAACCATTAAACTGACAAGCTCTCCAGTCCAATTTAAAAATGCTTTAATGCAGTATTTGCAAACGCTGGATTAAAATGGTTACCGTATCTTTTCTCTCTCTCTCTCTCTCTTTCTCCTTTTCTCTCTCTCCCTCTTTCTCCTTTTCTCTCTCTTCTTTTTTTTTTTTTTAAATTTAAATTTTTAAATTTTTATAATTTTTTTAAATTAGCTCTAGCTTAATTATTATATCAAATTATTTATGTTAACTATAAAATTAATTTATTGTTATATACGCTATGAAGCTTGCACTACAAAAAAGATATTGTATCTTACTGTGTAAATGCTATACTGAATAAAGAAACTGAAACTGAAATTTAATAAATAAATGAAATGGAACTTTTCCATCTGACAGTATGAAAGTAATATAAATAAGATTTTATATTTAAAAGTCTATAAACACACATAAAATAAATTATGGTGGGTATTATTTAAAAATAAATATAAAATTTTAAAGCTATTAAAAAGGGCCAAATGTCTTCAAAGGATTTCATTCGAAGCATAAGTGAGATTAAATCCACCGAAATATGTGGGTTTTCTTAGCACCAAGTGCCGCCGCTAGTCGCTCGTTGTTTCCACTTTTCATGTTTTCCCACTTTCTTAAAAAAAAGTTATTTCTATAGAAAAAGGCGTGTCGGGAATAATGTGATAAGGTTATCCAAGATTTGACACTTGTCTCTCCCTAGACATTCAACTTTTTTTTTTCCAAAATAGCGGGTCAATGAAGAAGATGCTTTGTTGATGCTGTCAAGATAGATCTTTTTGTCAATTACTGCAATCAGGTCATAGAATTTTCCTTGCCGTTCTTCAAAGTTATCGTTAGATTCAGCTGGTGATTGTGCTCTTTTGCCAATCTTCAAAGATCCCTTCACGTTTCTGCAGATTGTTTTTCCTAAGTACCTACACAATGTAAACACCTAATGCACAATGTAATCTGATTTGGCTTTTCAGTTACGCAGATAGATGTTTTGTAGCTCAGTCTCTATAAGGCCGCCGAAACAAAATCTGCGTCGAATCGACGAACATCTTTTTTCCTTTTTCAACTAAGTTTTTGGAAAAGGCTGTTTCACACCTGACGCAAAACGCAGTTTTGCAAAACTTTTAAAAAACTTGAAAACGTATTTTCCCATACAAATTTGTTGACAGCCTTGTCCTGCAAAACAACATGTTTTTGTGAAAACAACTCAAAACTGAAAAAATGGAAGAATTCAGCGCTCTGTAAAAGAATCAATGTATGTACATTTTTTTCACTCTTACTTTAAGGCAGAACAGTCAGGCACTGCAATACACGAATTTACTGTTATCATGAAGCTGGCAACAGTATAAAAAGACATCTGAATTAAATGAATTGTTCGATACGAAAGCTGCAGCTGTCATTTTACAATAATTAATTAAACATTTATTCAGTTTTTCAAATAATTTTTAAATAATTTATCTTTATAGAAATCACAAAAGAAGAAAAGGGTGGAATAGGGCCGATGAGGAGTTCCTCTTGGAGTTGTGGGAAGAAAAAGAGCCCCAATTTCGAGGACGCCGAACAAACGGTCATATCTACCAAGAGATAGCCGCAGCTTTTGTGGGAAGGCTCGTGGAATATTCGGCCAAGGAGGTGAAAACAAGGCGACGTTGTGGAGGATTGGGACCCGAAAAATATATTTAGCAACATTTTAAAACTTTCCTCTGTTTTAGTTTGCTGTAACAAACAGAGTCTTAAAATATCGAGATTAATTTTTGTTTTTTTTTTTTTTTAATAAACTTAAGAAGAATTAAGTATTAGTTAAAAAAATATTTGTGCAACGATTATGTGAGAGTTGACGTCAAAACGGATAATGTCAAACAAAACAAAACCGTGAAATTCTAGAGATTCTGACAGCTGAAAACTCCGTTTTGCGTCTGGTGTGAAAAGGCTATAAGGAACTTTTTCTTAAATAAAAACTCAAATATTTATAAAAAAAATCTTATTTCTGCTTTTTTTAAGAAGAAAAATAGCTAATAAACATAAACTTTTCAACTTCAAAGAAATTACTTTGTTACTTTGTCCATAGACCTCGCTTTCGTAAACATGTGCTAATGGTAGCATCAGAAACTTTGCAACTAGCTGAGCGCTGAGGTACAAATGTGTGTGTTTCCGTATGGTTTCTTCCACGTGGAATTTATGGCAATTTTCGACGTTATTCCATTCCATTTCAGATTGGATGTGAAAGTCACTCCCAAATATTTGTATTCTCGAACTACTTCGAGTCTCTCTACTACTAGTACTCTAAAGGTCTGACAGTTACTCATTATATTGAGTATGGTATGATGTATGCGGCATGAGCGTATAACTAAATAATGTAATCGAGCCCCTCGTTGTAATTGTCCTTATAAAGAACGAATTTTGATGCTTTACTATATTAATTGACTAGAACTCGATGTGAACAGTACAAGTCAACACACCTGGCAATATTCTACTTACTTTCTAACTTAGGTCCGTGGGGAACCCCTATTTGGGCATATGACTTCCACAACTCTAGCACGACATCGTGTTCGACTCCTGGATATGAGGTGCAACTCCTTCTAACTCTTGACTAGTTAGCTCCTCGACTCTCCTTTTTCATGAGCTTCTCGTGGTCGTCGAGCTCTTCCTTCTTCTTGAGTGAGCGGATTAAACTGCGTTGCCTGTGCAATACAGTTGTCACCTTTTTGTAGCGTGTGCCCTAGGACTGCCACTTTGAAGTCGTATAAAAGAGTCAAAAGGTGGCCAACCCGTTCTCTTAAGGATCTCTTTGCTAGATAAACGATAAGGCCAGAAAATCCTTAGAATGTTTAGTAGACATCTATTACTTTCCAGGAAAGTTAACAGGATCGGAACACCTGTAGCTTGGTTCTTAATATTAAAGAAATATTCCTCCATATATTTCTCAGCATACCAAAAGCAGCCTTTGCCTTCGCGATTCGGCTGCTTATATCCTGGTTTCGCGCCATCCTCGATAGAGATGATATTTCCAAGGTATTCCAAGCTCTGCTGTAGTTTCTCTACCGAATGTAGAGAATTAATGAGAGAAGGTGACCGGGTTCCTAGACCTATCATCTCTGTTTTGCCAGATTTGATTTTAGCCCCATGGTTTCAGCTTCACCTATCACCCCTGTTGTCATTTTTGGTGAAGATCCATGATCCTGTGACAGAGGAAGCATATGTCCTTCGAATCCTTCTGTTTCCCGTCAAGGCCACTCGAAGGATATCGCTTATCAGTTATCACAAAAAGAAAAATGTTTGTGACTGAATTCAGCCCTGTCAGACTCCATTTTCGACTTTAACCTCTTCTTACAGCCTGTGTGAATTCAGCAGTTTGCTTGGTGTCGGCGCGCGCCGCCGCGCCCCGCGGCCAATGCCATCATTTCCTACTGCTTTGTTGCTTTCAGTTCATTGATTGCATATCACGAAGCATTACTCCTAAAGAACTAAAGTTGCAGTTTTGAATCTGATTATTTCCAGACCGTGCACCACACTTAATAATTATAAATGTGCATTCATTTAAGAGTTTTAGTTCACCGTTGGTTGGGAAAATTTAAGTAAACTGAAACTTTATTAAAATAACAATAGCGACTAAGGAAGCTAATTTGTGAATGTTGACGCATTATTCTTTTTGCCTTCAAACAAATCAAAGGAATATTTACATGCAAAAATTTACAAGAACTTTACAAAGGAAATTCATAATTTTTTAGTGACAAATGTTTCACCAAGCGCGCATTATAATCCACACCCACACGCCATCAAACATACCATACAGACAAAAGTCCTTGAAGTCATTAATGATGAAAATGACAATAAGAGAGAAATGAAAAAAGAAAACTGCGTATCCATAACCAAAAACCTCAAACTTGTTCGAAAAGAAACTTAGACAAATTTCCAAAGTCACAATTCAAGAGCTCGTTTGTCGATGTCGACGACGACGATGATGATGAAAACGATGGATGTCGCAGAGCATTCTTCATCTTCATCGCCTTTTGCAAACGCTCTAATTCCTTTATGAAGGATAATTTCCAATTTCGCGCTGAGTTTGCAATCTTGCGGATTCATATTTTTTATCTTCCTGCCCGCGAAGTGATGATTATCGTTGCGATGAAGAGGATTTGTCGAGGTGAAAGGCAGGGACAGTCACATCACACAGTGTGATAATAATGAAGATGACGATGAAGACGATGTCGATTCGCTTCGCATAGTTGGCGATGATGAATGATGCAGCTCAAGTTATTGTAGACAGCCATGGAAAGGCGTGTCGTCGTCGATGTGTCTCTTGGCGTCTTGTCGATTATCTTGTTGTGATTATTATTTGATTCAACTCCTTCACACAAGACCAAATATGACTTTTGCAAAAGTTTTCATTTTCCTTGTTCTTGTTTGATAATGACGTGTTGACACAATGTGCGTGCACTTTTAATTCGAGCTTTAAATTAGCTTCGAGGATGCACGCGATGGTGGTTAAATTAGCTGTTTGATAAAGATGTTATGGAAGAGGGCGGTCGGTGGGGGTATAAATTTGTCAAAGCAAGTTGTAACCCTTTTTGATTGTATGAAGTGCATAGTGAGCTTGGGGGTGCCTTTCATGTTGGTCATTAAGGCGCACAGAAAGAAACAAACACTAGGCATTTCCAATTCTCCTAATCTAGAAGGTGTTTGGTTAATTCACTCGGTAGGACCGTAGGAGCACACATATATAATGCGTTTGAAGAAGGGCATACCTAACGTACCCTTAAGTGATTTTAACATTTTGGAAACAGATCCGGCTTATATGGCGAGGGAAAGGAAAGTCCAAAGACCTCCCTTATGTACACATACACATATAACCCTACAACGAATCCGAAAACAATCTTCGGGCACAATTAGAGTTACAAACATTGGTTTTGGGTTTTGGGACCGTTATCCGGGCCTTTTGGTGAAAACTTTTTTCTACAGGTTTCACTATATATTTTAAAAATTTGAAGAAGGTAATAAAGAATAATGAAAAATCTGATAGTGGGCACTTTTTGTATACATAAGGTCTAGACATAAAATCAAATATAACACATTTTTGTAAGGTAAGTCGGGGCTTGTAGTATTGCCCGTGTTAATAGCGGAGCCTGGTAGACAAACTCTTCTACTACCTCGAAGTTCTATGCGTCTATTGTGACGTTCTGTCCGAGCCGTCGGTGTTGGGTGTCCTTCCTCGAAGACAGCATGTACTTCGATTTTCCCTCATTTACCGCTTAACCCATTTTTGCCGCTTCTGTCTCAATTCTCACAAAGGCGCCATTAATATCATGGTGTGTTATGTCATGCCATTATGTGAATAATATCATCGGCGTATGCGAGAAGTTGAACAGACTTTTGGAAGATAGTGCCTTTTGTTGTTGACGGTGGAGTTTTGCATTATCTTCTCCAGAACGATGTTAAGGAAATCGCGTGACAGGGCATCAGCTTGTCTGAATACTTTTCTGACATCGAAAAGTTCTCCATCGTCATTTTGCAAAAGCGAACGAGCTTGGCAGGACCAGGGATGCCAAAACAAGACATAGCTTTATACAGTTCTTCTCTGTATATGCTGTCATACACGTCCTAAAAATCGATAAAAAAGTGGTGGGTATCGATTTGGAGTTCAAAGGTTTTTTCCAGGATCTGCCTCAAAGTGAAAATTTTGTCGATGGTTGACTTTCCTGGTCTTAAGCGACATTGATAAGGAATAATCAGATTGTTGACGAAAGGCTTCAAATATTCACATATTACGGTAGAGAGGATCTTGTAGGCGATGTTAAGTAGGCTGATTCCTCTGTAGTTGGCGCAGAGGATCTTCCTTTTCAGGATGTTTTTCGTTGGACTTCAGCCGTGATATTGCCGTTTCATTTCTAGGGCGGGTTCAAGGAATTGTTGGCTATCATCGTGTCCGATAAAAGGCTCTTGCCTGAAGGCGGGATTTTATTCGTCGTCACCGTTTTACAATCTACAGAAGTGGTCTTTCCAAATCCCCAGCATTGGCTGCGATTCTACTGTTAACTTGTTAATCTCTGCAAGCATCGGATTTTGCTCGATGACATTGAGCCAGCTGTTTTACCTTTCGATAAAACCTCCGAACTTCATTCCTGCTGTTGGCTCTCTCAACATCCTCGATATGACGCTTCTCATGCTCATGCTCATGATGGTGGCTGTGTGAAATCTAGCACATTAGAGGCGGCAACTCTTACTACTTTCTGGCAATGTTGCCACTAGTCTTCGATACTTGATGATGACGGCATAGGACTTCTTAAGACGTTACTTCACATTCGATCAGAGTCAGAGAAGGATCTGGCGATCTCTTGCGATTGTAGAAGTCCGGCGTCTTATTTTCTTGCGGCATATTCTTGTTTTGGACATTGTCGGGACATTCGTAGTTCGAACATTTTGAATGCTGGACTAGTGCCTTCCGTCGATCGAAATGTATTCAATCTGGTTGACTGTTGATTGATCAGGATTCAGGAGATCCTCTTGATGTGGGAACCATGTGCATGCTAGCACAACATTTCGCCCCGCAGCAAAATCGATCAGCCTGAATCCGTTGTCGGAAGTGGTGTCTTCATTATGTTTTGTTGAGCAGCTCGTAGAACTCGTCTTTGGCGTCGTCCCTTTTCTCTTCTGTGGGAGCATGCACGCATATTGGGCTTATGTTGTCGAATTTAGCCTTGATTTGGATCGTCGTGATGCGTTCGCTTACACATTTGAAGCTGAAGACTTTTTGCCTCAGTGAGTCCGCTTCCCACGAAGAATCCACATCCAAAGAGCCGCTGTTGTTGCTCTCGGTAACAATCAACATAGTAGATGTCGCAGTTTTTCAACCTCTTTTTGCCCCATCCATCCCATCGTATTTCCTAGATAGCTGTAATGTCTACTTTGTAGCAGTTGAGGCTTTCCGCTAATTTTTCTGCAGCACGCATATCTGGAATTCGTTTTCCTTAAAACATTTGCTTGGGTCGTCGTCATTGTTTAACAAATTGAAATGATTAAGACGTGCTTGGCCCATTTGGCCCCTAATTTCAGTTTTTATATGTTTTTATGTTGGAAAAGAATGTTCGCAACTGCAGTGATCATGAGAGACAACTAAAAGCTCAAAGCAATACCTAAGTTGGAAAAGTTTTTAAAAATATTCTGTTCCAGAACCTCCTGTTTCTCGTTGTCAATAACAGAAGGAAAATCAATTTTCAACAGCTTTTTGAACTGCACTAATTCCCCACCTAGGCTGCTCTCCAAATCTTCTTTGTAAGCGCTGACCATAATTGAAGCTTAGTTAAACTAGTCCGTAAGCTCTATTACGGCACTCTGCATTTAGATCCACGTTATTGAAAATGCCCGCCAAAAACTTGCTTAGAAGTGTCCGATAACCGTTACATAATCGAAATTTTTAAAGTTAAATTTTGAGCGTTTGTTAGACGACCCCATCGATAGTTAAAAAAATAGGTACAATAGTTTGCAGCGCGCTTAGTAATCAAATTTAATGAAAAGCAAGACATGGATTGCATCAACGACAACAAAATGTGAGAAGAAAGACGCGGACGACTTGTCAAGGCTAACAGAACATACTTTCGTCTATCAAGGCTCCTTAAATTAGAAAAACATAGCACTACTTTGAAGCTGCTGCTATAAGACCTTAGAACTACAAGAGTCCTTTGCATTTTTTCGTCTAACAATCGGGACAGGAATTTGCTGTAGGAGATCGGAATTGGATTCTGTACTTGTTAGATAATTGATAGTTCTTCAAGTTTTTGTTTAAAGTTGCCAGGAGATGATTGCTGCTTAAACTTACCACTTCATAAGAATGACGGAAATACGCATGAAATTTTAACCGGGACTAGAAACCCAGAATCTGGAAATTGAAATTTGTATTCGCGGAAGTATAGATTTTTAGGAAATGATAAATCAACAGAATTACGTTTTTACTTTAAATTATACAAGAATTTTGATAGTTTTATTTCCCCCGTTTAAAGCCTTAATTTTATTTCAAACTTCAGCCTGACGATGTTCTACCATTTGGAATAATCAACACAAAATGCATTTTCGCTGTTTTGTTTCATTTATGTTATTTTTAAAGAACAATAACTAGATACACATTGCCATGTTGATATGTGCGAAATTATTGCATAAAAGCAAAACACAAAACAAGACCAAAACTTCGAATCAAAATTATTTTTCATTCCAACTCACATTTCATATGTAGCTTTCTAGCAAATAGGACAAGTAAAGCAAATGCGCAATTATTAACACTGCACACATAAGCAAGCCGTCAAATATGAAAAACAAATTTTTTTCATTCCTCAAAAAAATGCAAAACAAAACTTACGACTTTTCTATTTGCACTCTTGAAAAAAAGAAATTCAAAAAATTAACAAAAAGAAGAATATTTCACTCCAACTCAAGCCCATTTCGCATACCGAATTTCGACTATAATTCGCACTCATAAAGCATTGGCCGCCTCTTCACCAGAGGAACGAAATTAATTTTTGTGTTTCTTTTTTAGAAACTGCATAGATTTTGTATATCTAAGGCTTGTCTTGCTGCAGTTGCATATCTGTTAGATATTTGAATTTGGATCCTGATGATGACGATGATAGAATATTATGCTCATCCAAGGACCTCGTAAATGGTCTTCTATACTATCATTCTCAATTTTCATTGCAGCGGAACTCTCCACCCACTGCCAAACCAACTAACGGATGGCTTTTGGTTTGTTGAAGTTGTTTCAGCCGGTGGCAACCTCAATTTTCTCAAAAAAAGAAGACAAAACACAAAAAGAAACTAATATACCAGAAGAGAACCCGAATAAGAAGAATTCGCTTAAAGGCATATATTTCGTCCAAAATCATCAACTTCTAGGGATGAACGATATTTTTTTAACTGAGATAAAAAAACACGCAAAAAACTTCTTCCAATTTTGGCAATCAGAGAGAGGCTTCTATATACATACAATCCTAATTCCACGCGAATCATAGACCAAGTTCGTATTTGGAGATTTTTCGAGTGGCGAAAACCTTCTTGCATTCTAAAATGGCATATGTGATGAAAAAATTAAACAAAAAATCCGAAATAAAAAAGAAGAAAACGTTTCAGTTGCATGTTTTGTGGCACTGCAATGCATTTAATGAAAATCTCTATGCACGACGACGTGTGTGCAAGGAATTGCACGGATTGCCAAAAATAAAAGAAGACAGCCGACCGCAAACACCACAACCAACCAGCCATCTGACAGCACATATACGATATTACCCCCTCATCGGAAAAAATCGGGCAGTGTGGGCTTCTTCCTTGTTCGTTGGTTCTTGGTCGTGGTTTTTGGTACATCTCTAAACGATGCGATATTAAGTCGTCAGGCAGGACTCGGCATCAGGATGCATATATCTGCATACTTCACAAAATGCAACAAACAATATTTTTTTCCGAAGGAGGGGGTTCGAGGGAGCGTCAAGTTTTCCTCGGATGAGTTAACATGGAAGGGTGTCAAAAATTAACAAATAAAACAACGTTTTTCGCGCAAGCAATACAAGAATTTGCTTCTTTTGCTCTTCCTATTGGCTTTTTGAACGGAAACGGAGTGTGGTGGTGTTGAATGCAACACTTACGAAAACGCGACATAGCGTGTGGTTTTAATGCAACGCAAACGGACAAAGGAGGCATTTTGCAAGGTGCATGTTACAGACGTCTCATGCTATGGATTCAAAAATACCATGCACGAGTCTTTCTTTCATTGCCCCATGGAGTTGAACTGGTCTTTGAAATTTGGAAAACAACGATGATGCACCAGTGTGCTAAGGAACGAGAGTTTGTGATATGTTTCAATTTGGAAGATAAGCGCAATGGGCTCTGGGCAGTAAAATATAAATTTGAAAAATAAGAAAAATCCAACGAGAGCTTAGATTCGTCTGCTGATTCTAGACGTAAGTAAAAGTCAGGATTTATTTTCACATGCGGCGCTCCCGATGAATAAGTTCGAGTCTCTGGGTACCCTTTTTTCGAAACAATTGAATTTAAATTGGTGTTTGAATTTTTGTTTACATTGGGGTTAAATTCCTTACAACTGTGATGAGTGAGAAAAAGCAAAGTGTGGTAATACAATCCACATTCGCGTGGCACGGCTAAAGAAGGAATCCCTGTGCTTCCCAGGGCTTGCGTTTTACAGTTGAGCACTGACATTACCATGAAACCAAATTAAGTATGTGCACGACTGGGTGATACGAACTTGCTTCTGTAAACCAAAACTTAAGTCACAAAAATCATAGGGAAATGAAAATAAGTACCGGTTTGAAACACAGGACGGTTGACACAACGCAAATATCTCAGCAGTAGCCGCGCAATTTGTTTGTGCACTGAGAGAGAATTAAGCAAAAACAAGTTTATTCACGATTTTCAGTCTTGCTTTGATCATTATAAGGACTAGTTGCGAACGGGGTGCTCTTCATTTTTTTGACACTTAAAAGTAAGTTTTTTTGTTTTTTTATTTTTTTTTTGTTGTGTTAGTACTATTCAAGGGAGAGTGTTGAGTATTATATTGTTGTATGCAGAAAAGCGTGAAGTACAGAATAAAATGACACACAGGAATGTATCAGTGTTGTTTATGCTGTTTTTTAAATTTTTTTTATTAGAAAAGTGGTTGGGGACGGTTGAAACATTTTTTGTGGGTACGGTTGACACAATGTTTTTACATTTTTGTTTGTGGTTTTTAGATGCCGCGAGTACGTGTGGGGAAGACTTCAAGAGGAAATGTTGAGCTATCAACATATAAAGCGGCGTATGACGAGGTTAAGGCAGGAATTTCACTTCGAAAAGCAGCAGAAAAGCATGGAATGAACTATAGTTCTCTCCTTAGATTCATTCGGAAGCGAGATACCGAAGGGGAACACGAACCAAGAATGGGGTACAAAGCACACAACAAGGTGTTTTCTGAAAACCAAGAAGTGGAGCTGGCAAAATATTTAACCCGATGTGCTGATATTTATTTCGGGCTAAACAAAAAGGAGGTAAGGAAATTGGCATTTGAGTTGACAGTTAAATACAACCTACCTCGACCACGGACATGGGATGAGATGCAAATGGCCGGTGAGGAATGGTTCAGAATGTTTATGAGACGGAACCCCTCATTGTCTGTGCGAGCAGCTCAGGCAACAAGTCTGTCTAGGGCCACGAGTTTCAACAAATCAAACGTAAACGCATTTTATGACAATTTGACGATTGTAATGGATCGTCATAAGTTTGAGCCCCAAGACATTTACAATGCTGATGAGACCGGCATCACAACTGTGCAAAAACCCTGGCAAGGCGAGGGGCTCGTCAAGTTGGATCTGTAACTTCTGCTGAAAGAGGAACCTTAGTGTCTGTGGCCTTTGCCGGGAATGCTCTCGGAAATGTAATTCCACCCTTTTTCGTCTTCCCAAGAGTGCGGTATCAAGACCACTTTGTACGAGATGGACCCCTAGGATCAGCTGGAGCTGCAAACCCTTCTGGATGGATGCAGGATGATTCGTTTCTCAGTTTTTTGAATCACTTTAAAAAACATACAAATGCTTCCACATCGCATAAAATTTTACTCGTCCTTGACAACCATACCTCGCACATCCACATCAATTCGCTTGATTTTTGCAAGGAAAACGGCATTGTGCTGTTATCATTTCCACCCCATTGTTCGCACAAACTTCAGCCTCTGGATCGGTCTGCTTATGGCCCACTCAAAAAAGCAGTGAACTCGTCTTCTGACGCGTGGATGAGGAATCATCCAGGGAAAACAATGACAATCTACGATATTCCTGGAATCGTAGCATCGGCAATGCCAATTGCCCTTACATCGGCAATTATCCAAGCCGGATTTCGAAAAACGGGAATATACCCATTCAATCGCGATTTATTCACCGAGCTTGATTTTGCGCCCTCCTTTGTGACCGATAGACCACCTCCCGAACAGGTGGTTCCGGTTCCGGAAGAAATTTCAGCAGAAAGACAGAGCATAATTGCTGTAGACGAGTGCTTACCGCAACAACCTCAAGCAGAGATCCGACAGGAAGATATAACGCCAGAGACGTGCAGCATAATTGAACAAGAGAGCTCCCCAAGACCGTGTTCGAGTGCACATGCACTGATTTCAATTGGTGCTGTTGTGTTTTCTCCGGAAAGTGTCCGACCTCTACCCAAAGCTCTATCAAGAAAATCGGGTAGAAGTCGCAAAAAAAGGAAGTCAACGATCTATACTGATACTCCGGAGAAAAACGAGATACAGAGAGAACACGAAGCAAAGTTGCAGAAAGAAAAAGCAAGGAAAGTTAAAAAAAGATTGACCGAAGTTAAGAACCTAAAAGAAAGTACAAAAAAGAGATCCAAATACAATAAAAAACCACGAGAATCTTCAAGTTCAGAAGACGACGACGAGTGCTATTGCCTTGTATGTTTGGAACCATATTCAAAGAGCAGACCAAGGGAAAAATGGGTGCAATGCCTCGCATGTAAAATGTGGGCCCATGAAGAATGCACCGAAGGTGGCAATACTTATGTCTGCCACAACTGTGACTCAGATTACTCTGAGAACTAATTTTTTTTTTATAAAAGCCTTACAAAGACTAAGAAACAAGTTCCTTTAATTTATTTTTAATATTAACTTTATAATATTGTTGAAGAAAGTTTTATGTTTTTATTTATTTTCTGTTTTCTTGTTGTTTTATGTTATTATTTTTTTTAAGACTATAATATATAATATATTGTCAAACTGTGGCATTTTATGAAGTAATAAATGAATTAGATACGTTACAACGTAAGATTTCTTTTTATGTTAACGTGTTTCAATTGACCCCACTTATTGTTTCAACCGCCCCTGGTAGGGGGCAGTTGAAACAAATTGGCTTTTTTCATAAAAATTGATGTATATTGCTTAAAAAGTGCACTTCGCACTCAAAAACACTTTGCATTAATAGAAAAAACTATAATCTCACATCGCACCTTACTTCATCATGGTTAATCTTTTAAATGCCAAAGCTATGGAAAAAAGAACAAAAATTGTTTCAACCGTACCCAGTCTCCCTAATTAAAATTCATGAACAAAATACTACCTACCCCTACCAACAAATCATTAAAAATAAAAATATAAAAATAGAACTACAAGCCCAGACTCCAAACAAAAGAAGCAACTGTATCGCCCGGACTATATAACAACAAGCAACCATATCGTCCAGATTATAAATATCTTCGTTCATCAATAAAAGCAGCACCATATAGACTGCTATGTATTTTTAGAACTTAAGTTTATTTCTAATTTTATGATTCACAACCAGTTTTTACCGAATATTTATGAAGTAGAAGTTAAGATTAGTAAGTAATTCGAGAAGCAAATTAATTATGCTCCGCTACCAGTTGTCTAGCAACAAGTTATAGGGCAATTCATTTTGTTCCTATTTTTTTTTTTTTGATTGAATATTGTTTTTGAAATTATATTGATCGAGTTTATAGTCTCCCTCCTTCCGAGAATCCCCTTCATTTCATTCTGAGACTGTGACTAAAGAAGAATCCCCCTCGCTTTGGAGCCGTGGCAAACTATCTTTTTCTGAGAATTCCCCTTTACTTCGAGGCTGTGACGAGAGGTTATATTTTGTATCTTTCCGAGATTCCCCCTCAATCCAAGGCCGTGGCACTATCGTATTTTATAGTGGTTTGTGAAAAAATTGAAACTTTTGGTTTTTGAACAAACTAAAAAAAAATGTTAGGGTGGTTTCCCTAAACCTGGAATGCGTGTGCAGTACTTTAGCATGTGATTTTTGGTCATATTCTAAGAAAAAAAAAGTATATTGAGCCAACCAGAATTGTTACAAAAAACAAAATAATCCTAGATATGTATGCCGGGCAAAAACAAACTAATGCAGACGAGCCACTGCATTTATTACATTTAAGGTTTAACGTTTCCATGCCTCTGTTATTTAATGTTGAATGATGTTCCTGCAGCTCCCTTACCTTTCTGTCTGCTTCGGCTTTTGACGTTTTTTCTAAGATGATCCCCCAACAACGATTACACGATGCGGAAGCGGTACACTTTAAAGGCAACGGATATGCGTGTACAGGTCCTTATCTCATCGCTTCTTGAAGATAACGCACAAAAATAAGGAATTTCCTGTTGGCTTATGTCCCTGCAAAGCGATGATCCATCTAAAGGGCAATGATTCGCTAGCTATACAGATACTTCAAAGGGTTCCTCCAAAGCATCCACTTCACTGAACAATTCCTTTCGGTTTATATGGAAAAAAAAAGAACTGACTGCCTTCTTGACTTCGACGCATGAGACATGTGTTTCAACTTTTTATGGCAAAGGGATAATAATAATTGAAGTGTTTTCGCAAGAAAGCCAATTGGTGTAAGCTTAACAAGTCTTTCATGGATTAATTGGCTTGAGGGTGTCAATGCCTTGCGTCACCCTTTCTCCTCAGACACCAAAGCTAATAGACTAACTTTCAATGGGAAATGAGTTATAGGCGACAAGGAGCACAATTGCATAGGCAAGCCATTATGCAAGAGGCGGGAAATAACGAAAAAATAATAATTGCCTTACTCGAGTCCTGATTCAAGGACCATATTAAATGTCGTGCACGACACGGCGAACGGCATTCGATGACTGTTGCCAGCAAAAATGTCTTACTTTTTGTTCCGCCTTGAAAAGGGTGTTAAAATTCAATTGCATTCAATTGAAGTCGCAATTCCTTTATTTGTTTGCATTGCATGTCAGCAGTGGGAGTAACAATTTAATAGCGTGTTGGGAATGCATTTTTTTTTTTTTGTACATCGAAGTTTTCTCAAACTGTTGCTTCCCAAAAAGTAAATAATAGTTTGCAACTGGTTAATAAAAAAAAAAAATATAATAATTTAAAATGACATCTAACACCGGAGTTCTTGATGTTTTACTTCAGCTGGGTAGGTACTTTCCATGCAGCGATATCTTTTTGGAAAATGTTCTCCTCAAGGAACTTTGAAGTGACCCAGCCATCACTTGATTGATAACTTGACTACTTCAAATTTGTCGTTGCCATTCTTGTAAAACATGGTCGTTGCGTCCCGTCTTGACGATGATGTTCGTAAGCCTGTTGTTGACATTCTGAGTTGAGTTCTTCCAATTGTATCATTAAATCGTCATATCAGGTGAGCGATTGCCCGAACTGCTTAGAAACCAATGTTGAGGAGTTGGTATGGCATTGACAAGTCTGACGTTTTGGTGAGTGCAAATGATTTTAATTTCATTCAGAATTCGATGATCCTCTCAACGGATCTCGTTTCCAGATTGTACTAGTCTTGTAGGGTCTGTCGTTTTATGTCATATTTCCTCGAGACAAAAGAAATCGTTTCTCTTTTCTTTACAATATCCTGAAACGTATTTCGATGACGTAGTGTCCGTAGCTTAGTGGTAAGGGGCGTTGGCTGCTAAGCAGAACCTCGTGGGTTCGAATCCTACTCGGGCCCAAAGTTTTTATTTCATCTTTCACGGACACTGCCTCTTGCGAAGTACTGACAAAACTTCCAAGAGTATCATCTGTCATGAAAAAGTGCTTCTCAACCTTGCCGTTCGGAATCGGTGTAAAATTGTAGGTCCCCTCAATTCTTCACACGCACCTAGAGAATTGTTGATGAGAGTAAGCCACTTAGGCCTTGGCTCTTCAAGAGCTGTCGCGCCACTCTATTTATTTTTTGTTTTTTTTATTTCGATGACGAATGTACCCCAGTCTACCATATAAGGTTTATAAAAATTCGAAAGAAAGAAAGAGTTCACAATAAATAATACGAACGCTAACACATAGGCTTTTTTGTGTACGATAATGATCTATGTATGTATTAGTGTTCGTTTTTTCCTCACAATCATTTTCTCATGTTTTTTTTTGTCAAAGGTGTTGACTCAAGAAAAAATTCTTAAATGTTCTTGTTTCCAAAAAGAGATTACAGCAAGAACAATAAAATTATCTTAAATTGAACTAAGTTGTAGTTCAAAGCAAAATGAAAGACAGTTTAGTTTTGTATAACGTTATAAAATGTAATATTGAAGAACTAAGTTGTAGTGTATTCAAATAATAATCGTTATCAATTAAATTCAAAACGTAAAACATCCTACCATCAGGCCCGTAGCCAGGATTTCAGTTCAGGGGGGGGGGGCTTGTTCAATTTCGAAGAAGTAATTCTATATAAAAAATTAAAAAAAAACTACATAATGTAAATGTTTTATTCTTGTTTGTATTTTTTTTTTGTTTAATTAAATAAAAAGTTTCAATTTTTACAGCAATAAACGCCTTGTTTTTTTTTAGACAAAATGTCGATCACTTCATCTGGATCCACATCAATACCTGAGTGAACAGACAGCATTGCAAGTACGCTTAGTCTTGGATGGCCCATAACGCTTCGGGATACTGTTTTGATCCTTTTCATCGTTGAAAAAGTTCTTTCAACGCTAGCTGTTGTAACTGGTAGTGTGGCCAAAACTGTAAGCAAGTAGCTTATGCTCCTGAAGTAGGTCTTGTCACATATATCTAGCAGTTTCAGAACATCGGAAGAGGGATCCATCGATGAAATTTTTTCGCACCAGAGTATGTATTCCGCTTTGACAGCTGGCAAGGATATTGCGTTATCGAAGTAGAGTGTTAGATTTTCCATTTAATTTACTCGATTGGCGGCAGCAAAACCTGGAAGCAGAGCTTGAAACGATATGAGATTAACCATTCAACCGCAGACTAGCCCTGTCTTAATGCGTTTGGGTTCGTGAAACTCACACTACTTAGAAAAATGCTTCACTTCTTTTTCATAAGACCCCTTCCTGTACTTCTTATTCAATGGCCCATACTCATTAGACCAGTTCCACCTAACAACATCTCACTGAGATCTCAGAGATTTTTTAGGTGGAACAAAAAACCTCAGCTGAGAATTGAGATTTTTTTCTGAGATACCTGAGATGAACATTTTTTGGATTTGATTTCTCACTCAGCTATTTTGGCGTGACTGACATATGCACAACAACAATTACTGAAAATAATGAGAACTGAGAATTTTGTTCCACCTAATGATTTTGCCTCAGTCAAAATGACATTGAAATCTCAGTGAGATGTTGTTAGGTGGAACCAAGCGCGGATTCAAGGGGGGGGTCATGACCCCCGTGACCCCCCCCCCCCAAACAGGCCGCATTTGAAAAAAAATAGAGCTAAATCCATATTTTGCAAGCCGAAAAAACCAAACAAACAAAACCTAGTTTTTGCTAACTAGGGAAATAACCAAATGACCACAATTATCTTACTTTTCTGCCCTCTGAAAAGAATTCTAGAAACAGAATTTTTAACTGTAGAACCAAACCACACGACCAATAGAAAATGTTGAAAAGACATTAAAAAAAAACTAATTTAGCCACATATTCATCTTAATTTTCCTTTATAAACAACTGTGTAATTAGTTCAGTCCTCATTAATATACTTTTTATGGGAAGATACAAACATTTTTTTTAGAAAGAGAAAAGTTAAAGCACAATTTTTTGGACCTTCATAGAATAAGCTGTATTTAAAATGGCCGGGCTGGAAATGCCAACAAATGGCATCGAATTCACTCGTTTTTTTGGAGTTAATTGTTTTTTACATGTTGCAGATCCGCAAAATCAAAAAATTGATGATGTTGTAAATGGTGACTGCGCCGAATAAATACAGAAATACAAAAAAATTGCTACCAAATTCATCTTAAGTAAAAAAAAAAACCTAAAATTAACTCTGAATACACGTCGTAGAAATTTAATTTGTTTTGAATTTCAAGTTTTAATTGATTTGTATTTGACAATGGCTCTTTTAATTTCGTTAGGGACTTATGACTATAATTTTGTTCGTATTCGTAGCGGAGCTCTACGTTGGGCTAGGAGGAGCTCTGTGATAGGGGTGTCTATGAAAAAACATCACCTCAATTAAAATTTATTTGATTTGCTGTGATCGGGTACGGTAGTTAAGCATTGTAGCATCCGTCAAATGAATCCTTGTTTTATCTTCTTACTTTTGCTGTTTACTTTCTGGTTTTAATTTTGTTACCTTCTTTTTTTTATTATTTATTTTTTTTTTATTGGCT
The DNA here is from genome assembly GCA_920937365.1 of Sphaerophoria rueppellii. Taxonomy (NCBI): domain Eukaryota; kingdom Metazoa; phylum Arthropoda; class Insecta; order Diptera; family Syrphidae; genus Sphaerophoria; species Sphaerophoria rueppellii. Next base: position 59,490,567 of record CAKKXW010000003.1, read on the forward strand.
AAGATGTTTCTTACAGCCCGATTCTGCAGTTGTGACGAGTCACAAGTCACAAGCGCTTGTGACTGATTTCTTGTGAGGATAGTTGTGACTCGATTACAAATAGGAATTCTGAAATAACAGTCACAAGAAAACTGACAACAATATTCAACTCAGCATGGTAAGTAAAATTATTGTTGTTTCAACCACAGATGAATCAAAAGGGAGATTGGAAATCAAGCTGTCAAAATGACAATGTCTACAAGTTAACTGCAAGAGTTTGCGTGTTTTTACCAATACTATCTGAGTAAACTTCGACATACCACCAGATTTTTGTTGCTTTTTTTCTCATTTATTCATATACACGAGGTAGTTGAAATCAAAATAATTCATTATTTGTTTTCGAGTTTCTGCTTTCTGAAGAAGTGAAAAAACTCTTTGAAATTAAAAAATGCAAGGCAAAAGATATTTTTCTTAGCAGTAAATGACCAGTCATATTGCAAAAAAAATTCCTGGATAGCAAATGGATCATTTGCGTCTCTTAAGGTTTTTATAAAAATCTTACTTTCCATTTGCGGATGAAAGTTCATCAATAAGATTAAAAAGTAAAAATTCAACTTCCATTTTTCTTCATTTACAGATATAGGACTCGTTAACAACAAACATGGAACCTCAAATCGAAATTTCAAAATAACAGCAATATGTTTCTTGTTACCTGGTCTGAGGCAGGTCACAAATTTGAACATTTTTGTGACTGACACAAGTTGTGACTCTGCACCAGAATATGAAAAAAGTCATAAAAATCATTTCACCTCAACTTGTGACTTGTGAGGTGTCAGTGAGGGTCCTCAGAATCGGGCTGTAGTTTTGAGAGTACCTGCCTACATTTTTTATATCACTAAACAGTTTATAATTGTATAGTTTATAATTGTATACACAGTAAATTTATATATTAATTTAATGAATTTTTTTTATTACTTGAAGAAATTTGGTTTGCTTTGTTTATTTGGTATTTTTCTTATTTTTAATTTTTTTCTATCCTGTGACCCCCTCCAGAAAAAATTTCTGGATCCGCGCCTGGGTGGAACTGGCCTTTTATTAGATGTACATACTCTGATGTATAGCTCTACAGAAGTACAGACTACAGCAGATAGATTCTACTGTACATTTGTTTATGATTTTGCATTTGCTTTTGCTGTGAAAACAAACGACAAGTCAAGCCAATTCGTGAAGTAAAAAGATAAAGATAAACCGTAGGAATCGTTTCTAAGAAAATGAAATTGTTTTATGTTTGTAATGTTTCTTTTTTTTTGTTTTATTTGCTTTTTTTTATTTTAACAAGTTAAATCTAAAATTTATTTCAACTAAAGAGAAAATGTGTTAAAAGAACCTAAGCAATCATTTTTTACTATGAGATAAAAACTTCCTACAAGCCTGCAAACTGTGTCGATTCAAATAATTCTGCTGACTGAACGATTTCGTGCACTGTGGACATTGGAACGACCAATTGTGATGTCCCTTGCTTCTTTGATGAGCTCTCAAATTTGATCTACAAAATCAAAATTTAAATGAAAACATTGAAAAAACTTAAAAGCACACCTAAACCTACCTATCAGCAAATCTCTTTTTGCAAGTGTCCTTAGGACACACAAAAGGCTTCTCGCCCGTGTGCAAACGCAAATGGCCATTCAATACCCAAGGACGATCGAATTTCTTTTGACAGTACTCACATTCGTATGCCTTGTACTGAAATCTACTTCGCCGCCCCTTTTTGTTGCCATCCGAAAAAAATTTCAATTCAATCGGACAACTCTCCAAATCGGAGTCGTAGTCGTCTGACTTTTTGGGTGTTTCATCAGCCGAAGTAGGCTTTTTATTCAATTCAATTGAGTCCTTTTTATTAGATGGCGTAAGGGGAGCAGTGTAATTTGTTGTGCTTGTGCTTACAACAGGTGGTATAGCTTTCGGAGGCTCTTTAGTGATAATTTTCTTCTTGTTGTCTTCTTCGGAAGGTCTGTCCATCAAAAATACACCCATCACCGATTCCAGTTTAAAGCGTGTTGTTATTGGAATTTTGTCACTGTCATACCTGCACAGCATTTAAATAAATTTTACTAAAATCTAATCTTGTTAGCTCGTTCACTTACCAGTCATTTGATGATAGAAGCTTCTTTTCCTTTTTCATTTTCTGAACAGTTTTGTCATTAGCCAATGGCTGAAACTTCCGTTTCTGTAGCGGAAGCTTACCAATTTTTGGGAAAATCGGAATACTCCGAAAAATATCTGCTGAAGGAAGAAAAACATTAGTGGGAAAAGGGCAGGTGTTGCACTGAAAACCACACCGTCAAAAAATGCGTTCATTTTTATCTTTTGGGTATCATATCGTTGAGAGAAAATGCTTCTAGGCATTTTGCTTTGCAAATTTGAACTTGTTGCTTTGCTACTTGTGCGATTATTTCAACTGAAATAAAATTTTTTCATCCACTTTGACATTTAATATTCCAAAGCCTACTTAGAAAATCGAAATCTTAAAAATTATTTTGTCCTTTATTGCACCAAATAAGCGAAACGCAATAAAATTCAATTTTTGAACAATGGATGCATTTGATTTCTTAAAATAAACGAAATATCTCATATTTGGGCTTAGGGGCAAGAAATAAAAAGTTCTACAAGTTTTTGAAAAAAAAACGCGGTGTTTAGGGTTCCGTGCATAGGGACAGGGCTGATAACAAAACCCGTAAAAAATTATTTCGTTTTCTATTCCTTCGTCTTTGACCAACGAAACGATTTCATAGAACCTGCAAAGCCTGCTGCAATGAAATTTGGCACACATTTCTATATACATACATACGTATACGTACATAAATGTTACACAACTAGCAGGTGCCCGCGGATTTGCCCGTGTGGCTTAGAAAAATCAACGATGAGCAATAAAGGTATGCATCCACAATCAAAACAATCAAAAGCAAAACATCATTATTTACAAGATCTCCGATAGTTTGTGATTCTTGGTCATATTCTACGAAAAAAATATGACTTCGAGTTCGACATAACTTTTTGACGATTAAAAAAGGCTTATTTTGGTGTACCTGTACCTGGATCCTGAACCATGTTAAGAATAATTTTTTTGTCAGGGATAATCATTTTGGATTGTTTATTTTTTCTTTTTTTTTTTTGTAAAAATACTAACCTATTTAGGTATGTATGTAAGTACGTTTATATTCAGCTGATATGTTTTAAAGCTTGCCAGATATTCAATTTGAAATTATGTAATTATGTTCAATTTTTCTTGCCCAAGCACAGGGGCGAACGCTGAAAAAAAATTTCAGGGGAGGGGGGTTTCAAAAGATATTTATATAATATTATATTTTATTTTAAATGTCAAGTGTTTTTTTTTTCTTTTTTTTTTTGGTATTATGTTTGAATAAAAATTAAATATATTCACATGCAAATGTAGGCATCTGCATATCATACATGTTTGGTTAGATGTATAGAATATTTATAAGTGAAATGGTATTATTGCCATAATGTTTATTACATCGTCATAATCGATGTCAATTTCTTTGTAGATGTTAAGTAACCTCAAGCCGTTAAGCCGCTCCTCGTGCGTCGGTTTCGCTTCACAGATAGGTCTTTAATCTGCGCAGAAATGAAAAAGACCGCTCACTTGTAGCCACAGATACTGGCAGTGTCTCACCGATTTGCATATAGCGATGAACTGTCTTGTATAAAGAAGCATCGCAAATATTAGAGGTGTCTAGAAAGTTTTGGGACCGTTTTTCATTTCAAATACTCAAGCAATATCTGCAACAATATATAAAAAAAATAGAGTGGCACGAAAGCTCTTGAAGAACCAAGGCCTAAGTGGCTTACTCTCATCCACAATTTTCTAGGTGCGGTTGAAGAATTGAGGGGACCTACAATTTAACGCCACCGATTCCGAACGGCAAAGATGATAAGCACTTTTTATGACAGGTGATACTCTTGGAAGTTTTGTCAGTTCTTCGCAAGAGGCAGTGTCCGTAAAAGATGAATAAAAACTTTGATAACGAGTAGGACTCGAACCCACGACGTTCTGCTTAGCCGCCAACACACCTTATCACTAAGCTACGGACCAGACACTACAACAATAGTTTATCATCCGTAATACATCACATTTATTACGCCTATTGTAATACAACCAACAAATAAAAACGTTTCCAAACACGATGGAAGAACTATTCAAAACAACCGTGCACACTACGGGAACTCAACAAATTTCAGCGCCTTACCATCACGAACAGAAATAATACACCCCTGAGCTCGACTGACTTCACAGTCAAAGTTTGACAGCACATACCCCAAAAATTGACAGCACATACCCCAGAAATGGACATCATCAGACATTTTTGTTGCTTCACTCACGTACACTTTACATGTAGCTAACACCGCTTCCTGTACTTCTTATTCAATGATTCTACGCAGCTTGTAGGCAAAATCTATTTTGACAGCTTTATTACCCATCTCCTTACTTTATTTCATCTCTGAGAACAACGCAACATGCTCGTTTGCATTAAACGGAAAACACAAAGCTGCTTTTCTGTTAGCGCTGACTCCGTTACGCTTCAATACTTTGAATTGAACTTTGACTGATATCTGTCATTTGACAAAATTTATTTTCTTTTCTTCAAATATTTTTTCTCAAAAAATTATTTATTTTTGTTTTTTGAAAATAAAACCGACAGCGGGAGCGAAAAAGAAGTAAAATTGATATAAAGTTCTCATACATACAAACAAGAAAACGTGTCGGTGAGCAAAAACATATCAAAAAGTAGAAAACATTTCTACTTTTGCTACAGCTTTTGCTACGTTACGTTTATGTTACGGGGTTCTCACAGTATGTCAAATTAAAGGTCGAGCAACAAAGCTGCTTTGTGATAAGTTGTAAGCAATTCCTATGCTTGAACTTTAACACTAACGCTAACAGCAAAGCAACTTTGTGTTTTCCGCTTTATTCCCTACACGGCGAAAACAGAATTGGCGAACATCATTTCGTAATTCGTACGTGTAAGATGTGTGTGAAGTGTGAGGATGTGTCAAAAAGAGAAGCAAGTCATTGGGGTAATGGTTATTTCATAGAGAAAATGAGATTTGCTTGCGAACATCTCCCTACATGCGAACAACGAAGCCGAGAAATTCGAAGCTGAGTAATTCGAAAATGTTTGGCAATAGCGAACCTATTATGAAGAATTTAAGGCGAGCACGAAGATGTTCGTCGTTTTCTTTAAATATGTGTGATTTGGTGTGGATATGATGAAGTTTTTTTTTATTTTCATTCGCAATCAGATAAGTGAATGTTTGTATATTTTCGAGCTCCCGTTGTTTGGGAATTGGGACCCACCAATCGTAGCAAATTTATTAAAAATTTTCGTTTAACATAGTTAGAGAATTTGTGTTGGAAATTAGTTTTGCACTGCATATCTCTGTTTTTTTTTTTTTTTTTTTGAACAATAATGGATAGATATTTGTCAACTGCACATATTTTGATATTTCGGAGGGGATTTGAACCCCCAAACCCCCCTGCCTTCGGCTCAGCCCAAGCAAATTTAAATTGTCAATTTTTTCAAAAACTGGTAAAGAACGTCATAAAGCTTTCTTATTTTTACCTGCTTTAATAACAAATAAAAATTTTACGCGTCAGTTCCCACGCGCGACTACAGTTTGCTCAGTAAAAATGCTAAAATGTATTCACATTTTAATTTGTATTGATTTGATGAAATATACCACTTACACTATGGTACATACAAAAATTAGCAGTTCTGGGGACTTGGGGCCGCCCAGAGGGGGGTCTATTTTGTGACTTAATTTTTTAGAGGGTTACAGCAAAGTGTGACAAAGCGTGACACCGGGGGAGGGGGAGTGGTCAAAACTGCATAATTCAACTTGACTTTATGGACGGCCTTAGAACTTTAAGTACCTAGTACCTAGGTATTAACGTTTGAAATATCATATAGTGAACGCGTTAATATGCAATCGTATTTTTACTGAAATTCATTTATTTCTATTCATTTTCATTGCTATTGCTTCAATATCTTGAATCTAAATAAAATAATACAAAATTTATTGACGTTGTCCATCTAAAATTTTATTTTCCTTGCAATGTGATGTACCTTTATTAAAATAATATATGAATGTCAATGATTTTATTAAAAACATTTTAAGTTTTTCTTGAATTGATGTATCTACATTCTACAAAAGTGCATCATTGCATTATCATAACGGTAACAAATTTTTTATGGACTTTTCGTTATTTAAAAAAAAAAAATATAGTTGATCATAAACTTATCATGCATTCCTTTAGCCTTTAAGTTGGAATTGAATCTCAACAAATTCTACATCGAATTAAGGCTTGAAGCCTTGTGCCTTGTTATGAGACGTTAATCTTGTAGATCCGATCATTAGAACATACGCTAAGGTCCATTACTGTGGTAGTTCTTCCTAACTCTCTTCCTAACAACCTTTTGGAGAGAGAGAACCCGTATTTTTGCCATGTAATATAACACTATAAGGAAGTTCTTGGCACGACCTTATGGAGTCTCTTCCACGTCATCGGCCGATATGTCCTAGTAGGAGAGAGACAGCGTGACTTTTTCGAGGTACATTAGACTAAATAAAAAAATGTTTGAATAAACGAGTACAAATAAATATTAATTTAATATAAAAATTGAAATTTTAAATTAATAGGGGAAATACATGAAGAGGCTTTAAAAATTTAAATTTTTTGTCATGAATCGATTGTAAAATATTATTTTAAAATAATGATTAATTTTTTTTTTAAATAAAAAAAGGATAAAATTTGATTTAATTTACACAACAATGATAAGAAAATTAACTTGAAACAAAATCTAAATTCAAAGTGATAAACAATCTGAAAGCGTATTTTCAACAAAACTATTAAAAATTATAGCTTTAAAATTTAATGTTGAAATTCTTATTCTGTTAAGTCACTTTTTTTTAAACGCGTTTTTCTTGAAACAAGTTTTTTTTTCAGAACGGTGTAAACTCTAGCTTAAAAAGTTTTCAACCAATCATCTTGAAATATCGTTAATTATTTCCTTATACAATTGTGCGGAATATGAACCTCAATCATAACCCATATTTTTGTTTTAGCGAACAATTTATATAAAAATGTGCACGCCTGGGTCGTACGGACTTGCTCCTGTATTAAAAACTGAACTCAGAAAAAATATTTAAAAATAAAAATATGTAGGTAGTAGGTAATTAAAAATTCATAAATAAAAATCACGGAAATCTTTTACGTTGCGAGGCTTGACAAGAGCAATTACTCAATTGCCAAATTTCGATACCCATACAGGGACATGGAAATCTGGTCTGGCTCGCTAAACAAGTTTTTCATGAAGTAAGAATAACTTTGTAGGAGAAAGCTTCAACATTAAATTTAAAAAGGTTAAAAAAAATAATGTAAAACCTTTACAACCATAGATAAGTTAATGTACCTATAGTTACCAAGGAACGACATTTAAACTTTATCCAAAGGAGAAATGAATATTAAAATTAAGATGTGCTGAATATTTAAAAAACTTCGTGTCGGACTCATGCAAGAATCATGAGGCATACGTTTTTTGGACGGACCGAAATTGATTTCCTTATAATGTCCAGTTTTTTTTTTTGTACTCGCATTTTTCATACCAAATTGTTTACTTACTCAGTTTCTTACACAAATTGACATCTTCCAACGAATTACCCGAGAAAACTCTCGAAAATTACATTTTAAAAATGTATATCTATTTACCATGATGTTGAGTTTCATAATAGCACACTACGAGATCCTTACCAACATTTTAAAGGTGGTGAAAGAAAATCTCAATTCTTTTGAATAGTTTATCATGTGGACCGACTTCAGGTGACCTTCGTGATAGGTTGTTCCTTTGAATCATTCAACCAGAGCTTGTGCAGAGTATGTATATGTGCTTACTAACATTGCAGATTGCAAACTCCATGTCCCAGGATATGATTATATCTTCTGATGATTTCCTTTTGAGCAAACTTATCCTTTGCCATCAGCCAGTCAAAGCGTGAACAAATGCAGGTTCTGTGAGAAAAAGAAGAAAAAATCAGAAGGCTTAAGTCAACAAATCTGCAAGTGAAAAGAATACACTGCTGATACCTACAACAATCTACATTGCATTGGTTGCAGCGGTAACGGCAAGGTAAATGTCGTTGGGCTGCTGGTATGTAGTTAGTGTTGGTATGTACTGAGCTACAGCAAACTTTGTATTTTAACAAAAAGGATGGAATTAATTTTTAATAAACTATATAGAAACATTCTGCAGTAGCAGGAGCAGCAGTAGGTTCCTATCACCACAGCACCAATCGGCAATGTGCATATATGAATAAAATATATAAAAGGAGGAGATGTTCTGTTTCTTTAAAAGAAATATGCTGGTTACGAATACTCTGACATTGTGGATGTTCCGGTACCAACGAAGAGCGCCGGAATTATAGCATTTGCTTGGGATGTTCTTTTTTTTGCAAAGGATTTGCTGCAGGCTGCGGAAAGAGGATGGCAGCAAATAAAAAAAACCTGCAGTACTTTAGCCACAACCCATTCCCAGAATTGCAAGGACCAACCAACGAATTTATAAAACTTCCATTTGCAGTTTCGAGAACCAGTTGGTTTTTTGGTCTTGTTTTGTTGGTGTTGGTATCTGTTTTTAGTGCTGCTCTGCTTTGCTCCTCCGACAGGATGTACTGTGTTGGGTTGGTATTCATTTTCTATTCCAAAAATTGTTATTATATCTGTTTTATGCAGTTTTCTGCGTCCCTCTTTGCGCTGGGGCATGCTGATGATGCTGATAAGGATAACGTTGTTGGTGATGATTGTGCAACAGAAATTTGAAGCAACGTTTTAGTTGGCTTTCGTTGTTTCATTTGTGCAGATGTTAAGGGGAGATAATCAGTTATTTTTTTAGTATTTTTTCGATTACAACAGCGTAAATTTTTTTTATAACTGCAGGTTTTCCTTTTTTTTATTTAGGTATGCGTACTATTCGCTCTGCACTACAGAGACCTCTGGGGTGACTTAAGATTCACTCAACAACTCCTCAGTCCCGTAGCCATATTCACTTACAAAACTAACCAGTCATTGATTGTACAAATTCGTGGAAAAGAAGGCCCTCGGCCTCCCTTTCACTTTCTATAAGTAGTTTCCTTTCCATGATAGGAATCCCCTCCATATTAAGAAGTCGTTATTTATAGCTATATGCCATCAGATATGTTTTAAAATCGGTTTCCTTATAATTCATGAATCAGAAGCAACTAATTGCCTACGCCGAGCCTTACACTTGATCTCAAAGTAAAATTAATGCATGAAGAAACCAACAGAAATCCGCCGGATATCTCTCAAATACCGACTGTAATCAATCAGCTTAAATCGAATGTCAAACGTTGGACTCGGTTACGATGACCAATTGGCACACACATAGATACAAACAACACACCAAAGTCGGTAAACAGCAAATTGTTGTGGTTCACGCTTTAAGACTTGTCGCTGTTTGTCTGGCCTGATGCCCGCAGTCAAACAACCGCGACACAACGACAACGACGTCGATGCACACCACCAGCTGTATCGGAGATGACCACCGTCCAACCGAATTGCAAACAGAACATTTTAGGATGTTTATCTTATCCCATAAATCATCCACTTAACTGGAATATAGCGGAATTAATAATTTACACTGCGGCCAGCTTTTCTCTAAGACCATATCCTGTATGCATTGCATGCGGGAGAATCACACGGAAGGATGTGGACAGGTCCTGCGGATTTCCTCAATTCGAAGATGGGCAAAAAGTGATATTAAGCGAAGCACTGCACAAGCTTGCATCGTTAAACATATAAAACCTCCTGGCTAGTTCAAACAATGAAATTGTCTTCAAGAAACTGGCCAGGAGCAAACGCAATGGCCGATAAGTCTAATGGAATTTTCTAAACAAAGTTTATTTGAAAAGTTTTATTCGATATAGCACAAGTGGGAGAGGTGGTAAAATGTATTGACTTTACCTTTTATGTTGTTGGCTCGCACTCGAAGGCTTTCGAAGAATGAAATTAATTTCTGATTAGCCCCACAGGAAAGTCGGAGAGAAATTCTGTTGGTATTGGACTGAACTTTTCTAGATTGAAGGTTCAACTATAAGAAATTAAGTATTTAGAGAGTGTTTTTTTAAGTTTTCATTATAGATAATGGAGGAAATCGGAAGACTGACCATTGAAATTTCTTCAGTTTTTGTGATTGAAGTTTTCGGACTATACATACTGTTTATTATCCCTTCATACCTTCAAGTCCACAATTTGTGGATATACTCTGGTGCAAACGTTGTTCCAAGGAAGAACCGATCATGACATTGTTTGAACCAAACCTGCTGACTTCTTAACATTTTGACTTTCGAGGAGGAGGCATTGAAGCACTATTTCTTAATTTATCTTTTGGGCACCTGAAACTTTGCTCGAAATGTTGGATTTTACAAAACACTCAGACATATTTAGCTCCCAAATGTGTCTCATCAATATCTCTGGGTTCATTGATATAAAATTAATTCAAAACTTCTTAAGAAATATCACTCTTTAAACACGAGTTAAAATAAATTTAGAAATTCACAGAGACCTCCTAATCCCACAAAAACCATAAACCAAAAACAAACCGAAACCGCTGTAAGTATAGGCTTTTTCATAACTTCTATACGTATACATGGAGTTGCACTCTGCGGTGACATCCGAAACAAGAAGAAATTGTATAATAGTTTGCTGTTTGTCCGAAAATCGAGATGTTGCATCTGAAAAATTGTCCGTCCATCATGCATCTGTGGATCTTTGGAAAAATATGTCCTTGTCCACCAGATGCATAACCATACTGAAAAAGGCTTTATATATGCAGCAAAAGGACATTTTTGTTCGCTGTTGCTGCACAAGCAGATTGCAGTTCATATATTTTGTTTGGTCGTTCATCACCGCTTCGATGAGAATTTGTCGCAACATTTAATCAAAGTCGGCTGCTGCTGGATCGCCATCGTCAGGATATCTCTCGAAAAACTATAAGAGACAACAACAAGCAGCTATATCCTTTTATATTTTCGACACCACCGCCACCGCCGCCGTGCACAACTGTACAACAGGTTCCAGTTTTTCAAAAGCTGCTGTAGGATTGGAACCAGAACCTTTGAAATTCAATTGGAAAGTATCTAAACTTGTACCTGAGGGCATCGTGACGAGGATATGACTGAGTCTACGCCAATAATTTTTGTGTTGCTTGTTTTTTCAATTTTTTTTTTTTTTGGGTTGCAGTCTTGCAGTATATTGTTTAGACGTCACTTGGCCACAAATCTCCGCAAAAGCTGGAAATCAATTTGTAAGGTGACCTAAGCATTTTGAAAATATTGAATTTTGGCTATTGCGGAGTGTACGATCTACGATTATGTATGGAAAAGGTACCCACCTTTGGCCGGTCAAGTTTGTGGCTATATCTAATTCGTTGGTTGATTGTTGAAGTTTGTAGACTGGACTTTTATCCGCAGATGTTTGTTTGGTTTATAGAGAAGAATTGACACTGGCTGCATAGAGGTTTTTGTGCACTGATATCTAGAACGACCGCACCGAGGGAACAACTCCAGCTAATCTCTTTCGTGTTTAGAAAATTGTCCAGATTTAGAGATGGCCACTGTGCGGCCGGCCGAGGCCGACTGGCAATAATGACAAGGGAAGAAACTGCACACGAATTGTTGCCAAAGGATGGTTGTCGTTCATCAACGTCACGGTTATGGCGTACACTTTGCTATGTGGGATGGGACGAATAAACGAAACTAACGAACGAAAAAAATACATGTGACCGATGACGAAAATGAGATAAATATCAAGGATTTAAGCTGCCCCACGAAGTGGAACAGGAAACGTTGCTTGATTTGGATAGTCCTTGGACGATATTTGTAGACCAGATCACTGCGATGTGATGTTCATTTTTGATGGAGGAATAGCAAAATGCAGGTATAGAAAGTCGTCCTGTGTCCTTCGATTTAAACAGACCTAAATATTGCGCATACATAAATGAATGTGGACCGCATTGACAATGTGTGATTTTTTTATTCGTGTCAACTACTGGCAGTGAAGAAACTATTGCTGATGTCGTTTTTTCGATGTCGAAGGTTTTAATTTTAAGATTTTTGTCAGGCGAGTGTGTGAAGATTATCCTTACGCTGTCTTTTTTTAAGGAAACATTTGTTGGCAGTCGGAATTAGATATTGAAAGCTTGTACCTACTATTTGATTAAATAGAGGTATCCGCATTTGCAGTTACTTTTTTTCGGATTGAAAAATTGATATAAGGGCAAGGAAATTTAGGAATGTCCTGTTTGTCTTTGAAGATAAATCACTATGAGGTAAGAACATGTACAGGGTGAAAAGGTGGGTTAGAAACGAAGCGATACAATTCCAGAATTTATTGACAGACTAGTATTTATGGTAGGTAGAATCACAACACTATACTATATGTACTTCTTCGAACGAATTTACAGGAAGCATCATTATCCAGGCTGTTGTGAGAACATTTCTCTATATGGTGTTTTTATAGTAGTAACGATGATCGCGTTCCGTCCTTTTTATGGGGTACATGGTCGTCCTTCAAAGTCGACTATTCAACGTTTGGTGGCCATCTTCGAACCCACCAGCTCAGCTAACGATCGTACGTTAACGAAACGCAGGATCTGCCAATGTTCGTGAAAGGATGCAACAGGATCCGAGGCAAGTCAATTCTGCGTCGCTCATTAGAACTTGGCCTGTAGCAGACCACAACATTTGTGTCTCGATTTGGGCTTGCTCCCAAACAAAATCCAATCGACCCAGGACCCAACCAAATCACCATAATAAGTGTCGCATGCTCGCTGATTGCATTTTTGAGCTTTTGGAAATTGAACCTTATATATCGGTCGAAAAATAATCTTTGGCAATGATGCCTATTTTTTGATCAATGGGTAAGAGCAAAAGCCGGAGTTGGGACGACACAAATCCACACGACATTCACGAGGTGCCAAAGCACATTTTGGGCTGGTCCCTATACTTCTTCGATGAAGACAGGCCATCACTGTCAACAACGACAGCCGATCGGTCGATGATCACCAACTCCTGTAGCCTGCATTATGATATGGATTTGCATCGTTATCTATCGCCGACTAGACGAGATTTGGTGTGTGATTTTCTTGTGGGACTTTCTTAAGTTGTAGGCTTATGCAGACCACCGCGACCCTCAAAGACAACGTTATCGGAGCCATTGTACAAATTTGGCCTGATTTACAAGCCAATGTCATAAAAATGGACCTTTTAAATTCAGCAAAGCTCTGAACTCGTTGTAGTTCAGTGGCAATCAGCAGAAACTCTGTTCTAAGGCTTCCGAATGGAGCTTCTGTTTCAAGTGACAGTGATTTGTAAAGCGATACTGCCCATTAAGCAAGTCAACTTAACTGATAATAAGTTATTATGACCAATAACCAGCTACAGTCCAACAATGTGTGCCCTTTGCCTTTGATAGTTAAAGGAGCAAGCACTTTAGCCACAAGCATACCCCAATAAAGCTACTGGACCAATTTATGGCGCAAGCAGCCGGAAGACACGTTTCTTGTGACTTTCGGAGGTATATTAGTGACGTTTGCGTGAATAAGGCAAGGTTAACCATAAAGAATTCTGTTTCTATAAAAGTTGACACTTGAATATGAATTTAAGCCACACCAACACAATGTCGAATTAAAAATGTGCAATAACTATCAAATTCAGAGCCACGTCCCTTGTGCTCATCAGTTCATCAGAAGCAATTTGAATAAAATGAATTAATCCCAATTCTAATTACTGTCAACTTTCACCACCATCACCTATTAAAAATTAAAGAAATAACAAAATTCGACACCCAACCCAAATACCAAAAGTCAGATTAAACTTGTTACGCTATAGGAAGTGAAAAATATGTGTATCACAAAACCATAAATCCATTTGTCTATTTCCAACCATATCCCTCTTTCTTCGACAACATCCAGGGGAGACCAGAAAAATTAGTCTGAACCTGAACCAACAAAAATCGAAAAAAATATTATTATTCTCACCAGAATGGATCAACAACTTCAATCTTTATCTTCCTTATGCGTTGGCATTGTGGCAGATATATACTGATTTTGATGGCATGCCTCATAATGCACTATTCAGAAATAAATCTGTCTGAAAGTACATCGTCTCGTCACTCAGCATATAAAGTTAGACGCAGAAAATTCCACAGAGACCTGCAAGTCGTCCATGTCATTGGAATTCAAAATTTTACCAAAAAAAACAACCCCACTTGCATCACACAAACTATTCATTAAAATCAAGGCAATGCTATGCTACAGTATGATGAATGATCTATCACAGGAACTGGAAATGAAACAGGAAGTGGAAGTAGGAAGGATTTATTAAAATATGCATTCAAATCAGAATCTGTGAATTACTTAGCTAGACAAGCTTAAAAATGTCGAAGTCGATTTCATTCGGTATTCGATGTTTTGATGAATCGAATTTAAAATAGAAGATTGCGTCATTGATATTGGAATTGTGTTTGTGTTTGCATTTTTAAAATGTTATTTGACCGTAAAGGAGGCGAGAAATAAGAAAATATGTAAGTTTAAACTACATTCGCCCAAATTTTTTTTTTTTTCACTATCAGAATTGGTAAAAGAGAGCTTATAGCAAGCACAGTCTTACGACCAATGGTTTGCCAACATAGAAGACTATGTTATACCACCGGCTCATCACTTAGTGCAGTGTTAGTTGTTAGTAAGCAAACATTACATAACAAACACTCACATGGATGAAACAAAAACAAGACAGTTAATAAAACAAGATTAATACATAACTAATAATTACAAACATTAAGTAAACAGAGAGACATTTAAAAGTGTATAACACTGGTCTTGCGCAAAGACTTTAATTTATTCTTACTTATATTTAAATCAAATAAGTCTGAATTGCAGTTTGAAAGCCTACTCATACGTGTCAAGGGCTCAGAGAAACCATAGTTGGTACGATGTTTTGGTTCATGTACCAAGGGCTTCCTACGAAAATTATAACCGCCACCCCGATGGTTGAAAGATATAGCTCCAAGTAATTCCGGTGCATCTGTTACACCAGTAATAACTTGATGGAAGAATACCATGTCATTGTTATTTCGTCTACTTGACAATGTTTCCATTTGGAGAGTTAGCAAACGGTTTTCATAAGAAGGGACATTGAAAGGATCACTCCATAGAATACCTTTCAAGGCAAAACGATTCTAGCCTCTCAATATGAATATTGTAATGAGGTGACCAAACTTGGGAAGCGTATTCTAAGTGAGGACGAACATAGCAATAATATAAAGCGCGGGTTATATTTGGATCGCGGAACTCCTTTGTCCAACGCTTTATAAATCCAAGCATTGAGTTTGTTTTATTCACGATGTTGTTAATGTGCACAGAAAAATCTAATTTAGGGTTAAAGAAAACTCCAAGATCTCTTACAGAAGTTACACGGGTTAGAATGTGCTGTGAGATAGCGTAGTCATATGAAGACGGTGCACACTTCCTTGAAAAGGTCAGTGTTTGACATTTTATTGGATTTAGGTTTAAACTATTTTTCTCACACCACAATGCAAAACTATTAATGTCATCCTGTAGAAGAATGTGGTCATTACTAGAACAGATGTTTTTGTAAATGTTCATATCATCTGCGAAGATGAGGATTTCACTATTACGTACACATAACGGGGCATCATTAATAGCTAAATTAAAAAGTAGAGGTCCTAGATGGCTACCCTGAGGAACTCCCGAATTAGCAAAAAATGACTTAGAGATAGAATGCCTGAATTTTACTTGGTAAGACCTATTCTCGAGATAAGAGGATATCCAAGTGATGAAAAATGGGGGGAAGCCATATGCATTTAGTTTGAATTTTATGATGGCGTGAGAGAGTTGGTCGAAGGCTTTCGAAAAATCTGAATAGACGCAATCGATTTCCTGACCACATTCCAAAGTGCTAACACATTGATTTATAAAAACAAGAAGAAGTAGAAGCCACGTAAATACTGAAAAAAATTTTATCCACAACGGCGGGGGAATCGATAAAAGATTGGCTGAAATTATTTGCAAATTCTTCACAAATTTCAGAAGTTAAGTTGAGGGTTACGTTATTGCTAGTAAAGTACATTGGATAAACATCACATTTCTTCTTCGAATTAATGTATTTCCAAAAACTTTTCGGGTCAGACGTCAGAGAGCATCCTACAGTAAGTAAATACTCACTATGAAGTTCATAAGACAGTTTCTTAAATTCTTCAAAAAATGAAATATAAACTACTTGGTTTTCTAAGATCATGGATTTGAGGTATTTTTTCCAGGCCTTATTTCTCTTATTACGAAGTGTTTTTAGCTCTTTAGTATACCAAGGATGACTGAAAGTGTAGGAGTGGGTTGATTTCTTCTTAGGAACTGCCTCTTCAATGCAACTCATAAGTAAAGAATAGAAATTTGCAATAATTGCGTCAATATCGTTGCTGGACGGTAATTCTTGGATACCGGAACTAAGCAAGCTATTTGAAAGCTGCAAGAAATCAGCTTTTCGGAAGTCAAATTGGTATGAGCAATCATGAGGATTACTATTCTCAAGTAAATGACCGCTCAAGTCAAGACAAATATCTTAGGGAGGGTGGTAATTATCTATTGTTGATAAAGCAGATGTAGATTCTACAACTGCAGTATTTACTGCGTCAGATGAGAAAACTAGGTCCAGTATTCGATTCATTTTATTTTTGATACAGCTTGTGTGACACTTAATCTTAATAATAGAGCGGCATCATAATAGAGGGGTATCTAAATTTCACTTTAGCATTACTTGGACTCCTAATTTCAACTGCAGGTTATGTGAGGATACATCCTCCTCCCACTTCACCAATTCCAACCCGCTCAAAAGTTCATGCCTACATTTCAGGGCGCAAAAATACGCAATTCTTTTAACACTACTAAATCCTATATAGGTACTCCTGTAAGGGTTCACATCATTTCAACCTGTAATATTATAAAACATAACATCCACTTTACTTTAATTTGAAGACTTCAGTAAATCGATTGACAAACGAAATCCACAGCCACACATCACTTGCAGTGAGAATTTTATCTTGCTCGATTGCAATTTGCAACAATTACATGGCTATCTAGAATCCGAGGTTCCATTTACAACAAATAAAAAAAAACCCTTCAGTAATATTCTGCAAGTGAAAGGTCCGAAAGAACTCATTGGCGCGATGCTGCTGTGCCTGTGAAGCAGTTTTAATTTGCACTCCTCATTGTGTTTCCTATTTGCGGAACCACGAGCACCACGGGCATGTGTCCCTGGAACTGAGTCTCAGAAGAGAGATTGAGCGACCAGTGACGGTTTACCAACCCACACGCAATCTTCTCTTCAAATAAACGATAAAGAAAATCAACGGATTGACAAATTGATATTGTAACCTGCCCCAACGAAAATCGTGCTTGACAGCGTCAGTTTTTCATTTCCCTTTTCAGGCGTTACTTGGTTTTTTTTCAGGTTCTCCTGTTTCGAATTTTCGATTCGATACGTACGAATCCGAAATTGTCTGTAATTTCAATCTGCATTGATTGAAATGCCACTGCAATTGTGATGGTGTCCTTTTTTTGGAATCCTTTTGTTAATTGATTTGCGCTTTTAATTTTCATTGAATGAAGAAAAAAACATTTGGACGTTTAATTAAGGTGTTATTGTATGGGATTGGAATAATAAATGTTTTGAAATATTGGAGCCGTGATTTCGTTTAAATATTTTGTTTGTTTGTTTTTTTTTTTTTTAATTATTTACATATTTCTGTAGAAAATACAATGAATATCAATGTTTATTTACATTGTTTATTTATAAAACGCTAACAAAGTAACACATGAGTCTAATAAGGATTTGCAGCATTTAAATTAATTTAAATTTTTAAATTATTATTTAAAACAAAAAGAAAAAAAAATACGGAAAATTAACGTTTTATATCAAGTAATATTCACCAATAATAAGGAAGAAAAAGAGAAAAAATAAGAATGAGGCCCTGCCTAATCAATGATTTGCCAAATAATTTATAGCTAGATTGCGAAACCTTTCCGCGCTTCTTGTACTTCTTATAGCAATACGGAGGAAATTCCAAGGGTGTGTAACGTGGACAAAAAATTGCCGCTCAGTAATAAGATAATTAAAACGAGGTTGTATGAAAACAAAGGTCCTTGTTGAACTGGGGTAGTCAGCCTACAATGTAGATAATTAAAGTGGTTGTCGAGCCTGATTGATTTCGTGCAGGTAACTTAACGATCGAAAATTTATTAATTTGTCTAGACTGCAACCAGAAATATGGTGATATCGTCGCAGATTAAAAACATAGCGGTTACGTAGCGTTTATGGACCGGCTAATAGCAGAGTCCAAATAAAAAAAAAAAAAACTTCAAAACAAGAAAAAAATTTACCCAAAAGAGAATCAATTTGGGTTGTGAAAATAAAAAAATTCGCGCGAATTTTAAAAATTAATTTTTGCCATATCTATTAAAATTTGTTTTCTAAGAACTTATGGCATTTTTTTTGCTGACTTTTGACTCACTTACGTGGGTAATTTCATAATCGATTTATGAAATTTTGACACACCTAATTGGGTCAAAAAGCCTTTACGGACTTATGACACTGCGCCCAATTTAGTGTTTGTTAGATTGACACTTCGAGTTACCTGAATACCGCGTAGACTCCCCTTAACTTTTCCAATAGCAAAGACATTCCTTTTTGACCATTGTAGAATGAGGTGTAAGTCCTCATTCACCAAAGCTACGGCATCATTTTTGCCACTACGCATTGTTGTCTACCGTTAAGGTACGAATGAACCAGATGACAAGACTCTTGGGAAAACCCAAAACAATTTCTCAGCTTTTGACAGAGAATTGGGTGACTCACAGTGTCAAAGGCCTTTGAAAAGACCAATAATATTGCGATTCTTGTTTCATCAGTCACAGGAAGTAATGCTATTCTCAACTGTGCTTTTCTCGAAAACCAGATTGGCAGGAGCTGAAGAGATTGTTGATTGATATATGTAATTCTTTAACTGCTTTAAAATAGTTTTTTTTAATATCTTTGAAAGAAACGGGAGAATGGATATGGGTCGGAACCATGAGGAAGTTCCATTTTCCAATTTAGGGACAGGAATAACTTGGCCTTTTTCCAATCCAATGGGAACTTCGATGTTGTTAATATCTGATGTTAAATATTTGAGTAATGAAGTGTAGTAGGTATGATAGCAGCAGCTTAACGGTCTTAGGTTCCTTTAAACCTAGGCCCGTGGCATTTGATTTAATTGATATAATTGCTTCTAAAATATCTCTCTGTTGTTTCAAAGTTGAAGGAACTGATTATATCAGTTAATTCATCTTCAATTTACTTTAGTAAAGTGGGTTGGGTTGGAAGTGTTAACAGACTCAAATTGAGTGGCCCCATATTCCCGTAGAAAGTTTTCGGCTAAGCGTGTGTTCAACAAGTTCCAGTTAAAATCACCACCAATCATAGTGTACGAATAAAAGCAAGTTAATGGATAAGAAATAATAAAACAAGAGTATGTGCATATCATTGTTATTGTTACGAAGGGTTGCATGCTCATCTATTTAAGTTGAAACCAGCATCATCGACCATGTGTGTCGTACTCGCAAATAATAACAACCGACATGATCTTTTCCTCATCCGCGAAAAATTTTATTGTTTGCGAAATACAATTTTCAGTGAAAATCAGAAAAATACATAAGGCAGCTATCGAAAATACAGTCCGCCATCAAAGCCGTCTTTAACTTATTGGAGGCTCTGGTTATGTTACGATAATGGGGCCCCTATGATATTGACAGAACACTATTTTGTTAGATTAAACAAAGAAAGAAGATAACCATGTTTCTAGATTCATTTTTATTGACAGTCACCTTAAAGTCACCGAAGCACAGGGAATACTAGATGTTTTTAAGCAGCACTTCGCACAGCTGCTGAATGCGCATAATGTCGAGCGAGCTAATGACGAAAGAGAAGCAAGATCAGTCAATAAAGACCCAGTCCCAGCCCCCAGTTCAGAAGAGGTAGAAAGAGCCATCCAAAAGCTAAAAAATAACAAGTCCGCCGCCGGATCGGATGGCATACCTGCGGAACTCTTTTTGATGAACCGCATGCACCAGGTCATCACCAAAGTGTGGGAGGAAGAATGCATGCCCACTGACTGGTCGATAAGCTCCATATGTCCCATCTACAAAAAATTTCGAGGTATTAAGGAGTTCACCTACCTTGGAAACAAACATCAATCCCACAAATGACACCTTAGTGGAGATCCGAAGAATCATTACCCTAGCGAACCGTTGCGCTGCTGCTTTGGTTTGGCCAAACAACTGGGTTCAAAACTTCTCACTCGAAAGACAAAGTGTCTGCTATACAAAACTTTGATTTTACCAGTCCTACTCTACGGCGGCGCCGAGTGAGCTGTACCAAGATGTGGATGTAGTCCAGAAGGCCAAGAAAAGACGACTACATTGGCTCGGCCACATCGAACGAATGGACGACAGCGCTCCAGCGAAGAAATTCTTTTCATCCCAGCCCCCAGGTTCGAGACGACAAGGAAGACCGTACCTACGGTACAAGGACTAAGTGACTGCGGATGCCAGAGCGCTTGGTTTCGGCGACTGGAGAGTGCATGCGAGGGACCGTTCACGATGGAAGGTTGCAGTATCTCAGGCCGAGTTCCTTCATTGATAGTGAGCCGGATAAGTAAATAAGTTCGTAATCTGGCAGGGACGAGGGGGGCCCTATCGATCACGGGGCTCTGGGCACTTGCCCAGAGTGCCCAGTGGATAAGAGGGGCTTGTCCGCCATGGTGAAAGATTATACTGACTGTCGTGAAGAAACTCAACATAAAAATGTTAAAGTAAAAACAAATCGTAAAGCACGGTAGAAAAATAAAACCGCACCGAAAAGAAAGAATAATAAAGCGAATCAGTGGGTTTTAAGCGGCAGCACGGATTTTATTTAAATATTATTTTTTTATTGGAGCTGCCGCCCACGCACCTGTAAGGGGTTCGAATAATAGTCTGTAAACGTCATGCAGCCAGGGGCCATTAATAATACATTAATTTCTTTTTCATGAAAATTCTACTTCCAATTCCAACTCTCAAACATGCCACACGGAATAAATATATAATCAATCATGTACAAGCATACTCCAAATTATTGACTATTGACTATTGATATCACAGTACTTCGCACTTAAATGCAACGAACTACAGACACATACAGCACTGGCGGCTGAGGCCATCGGCTGAGACAGAACAAGACATTAATACAACTCGTTCGCCAGAGAAAAATCGTGGTTTTTTGAAACTTTGAGGGTCCGTCGGCACGTGTTAACGTGTTTCAATCACGCTAAAACTTCTTCTATCTTAAAATCTGGATAAACTGCACATTTTCTGGGGTTCCCATCAACAAAATTCCCAAATAATCTTTTTCCCATAGAGCCTACGACCACCCTAGTGTACACAGTTAAATCCAATTTTATCAGGAAATTCTCTAAGAGAATCCATATTTCTCAGACCGGGCGGACGATCCAAGAACAATAGTTGGGTTGGTATTATCCATACCATAAGCCAACTATCCAGCAAAAACAAGCATTATCAAGTAGATTCCACAAAAAAATTTTATTTGTACATATCAGATCCAGATTATCAGGCACTTCTTGGAGCATATTCAATTTTCCCAGACCGCATTGTCACTCCTAACCAGGCGACCGCTAGTTGGTAACAAACATCCCAATCGTCAAACAAAATAACAAGTAAAAATCAAGCAACATCGCTTCGATAGACTTCCAAAATCTCATCAAAATCTGAATCAAGCGAGCCCGCTTAGTCGCAAAACTATGTGTTCACGCTAATTTTGGATTGCACCTTTCTTCCAAACCAAAGCCATAGCTCGTCATAGTGCCAGATCACCATCTTGTCATAAGAAAGCCAGATGATCGATCTCAATACTTTTCACAAGTTACTGCGCAGGCCCACGTAATCACTTAAGCAATCAAATAATTAAGTGAAACCAAGACAATTTGAGATGTAAACTGAGATATATCTGGTGTGGTTTATCGGCTGGTGCAGTCATTGCCCGATATTTCTTCAAAAAATGATACCGTGACATAAAAAGATGAGCCGTTACTTTACATTCGCTTCTATCATTCGTCCTTTCAATCATATTCATTGCTCGTTTCATCACCGAGTCAGTCACACATCATGTTTTTATGTTAAGTAAAATCCTAGGTAACTTTTTAATTAATTTTATTTTTGTTTTTGTGTACAAAGTTCTCTCTTAACACATTTTACAAAAAATTCCTAGAAATTGTTGATTCAGATAACTTCAACTAAACTTTCCACTGCAAAAAAAAGTTGAAAAGTTTAGATCAACTTCCCATATGGATATCCGACATAAATTACAACTCTAGCTTGGAAATTTATTAAACGCTGGTTGCTCGGCAAGATTTTAACCGTATAGTCTGCCGCAGGCTGTCCTTGTTAACATTCAAAAAGTAAAACCAATCTCCAATGCTCGACACTCAACGGCTGCACAATTATTAAATGCAAACAGATGGTCACTTGTTCAGTATCCTGGATGAAGTTTTTGTACGCGTTCGTTTTGTAAAAAAAAGGAAATACGCTATTCTCTATCTAACAGGAACTCTCACATTTGCTACCAAAACTGCTACTCCTCGAGGCAATAAAAAAAACGTTGTTGTTAGTTTTCAAACAAAAGTCTTCGGAAAAAAAAGTGTTTCACATTCACGCTTTTCCCAGGAACTGAGACACAAGAACCCTAACAAAATAATAATTAAACCATTCTGCACAAAAAATGGATGAAAGAAAAAAACCCAAGCACAACATGATTCTATTAGTGTGTGGCATGGCTATCGCGTATTGAAGCCGAAGCTGACTTGACTATGTATGTGCACGCTGAAGCGCGGGTGGAAATTTCATTTTTCCTTACCAACTTTTCATGAATTCACACATAATTAACTGGCGTTGGTGCATGTCAGATATTTTTGTTCCACACTTCGAGACACAAAAAACAAACCGACAACCCGACTGGTGGCCGCTGGAAAAGGGGTTTAGGTACCATGGTTTGGCTGCCGGAAGTCGGACATCGTCACAGCATACGTAACCAAATTTACATTAGAAAAAAGAAATAAAATTTGATGATGGGGATTTTATGGAGAAGGAATCCACAGTTCTCGTCTAATGGGATTAGACATGTGCGATGTCATGTGGTAAGTACGGTAGTCAGCTAAGGATGTGTGAATGAGCATTAAATTAATTCGGAAACTTTTAGTCGGATGGTTAAAACAATTTAAACAATTAACTTTTATTTCAATTTAGTGATGAGAATTTATATGATGTCCACGTAACGTTCACTTCAGACGAGATCTCACGTAAGAGAAAATGTCGACAAGTTTTTGTGCGATGTTGCAAGTAAAGTGTGTTTTTGACTTTTTGAAATTAACAAATTTGCACTAGTGTTTTGAAGATTCATTATGGTATAGCCACCAGGGCTTGTACTAGACACCGACCGAAAATTTGGCAAAGACAACAAATCAGACAGGAAATAATGTAACGTATGTGTACACTTTGATGCTACCAGGAGAATTTTAATGCAAAAATAGTTGTCGTGCTTAACCAGCTTCAACTAGGAATAGACTCATTTCTGAGCTCTTCATAATGTCTTCATAAAAAAAAAATAAAGCAATAAAAAAAACATTGACTGAAAACAACCATTGCATGAAAATGTCAGCTCCCTTAGAGATTTTTCTCACAACCGCAGTTCCGCATTTCAAATTGACACTCAATCGCACGTCCCGATGCATTTCTCAATAATACAAGAATGAATTTATATTTTGTGTCGTGCCGACACTTCCGTCAAGGGAATCATTGGAAAATTGCTTGAGCAATGAGAAGTGCCTGATGGCACAAACGTCTGTAATGTGATCACATCGAATTGAAGGAAATTGAGTTTAACTTTGACGATGGCACAAAACGGAACTAACTGTAAGGCTGTCACTAGCTATATTCCAAGTCTTACCCCTTCCTTCGGTTTTGAGCAGTTTTATGATGTAAACTTAATGCACTCAAGAAACACGTCAACAAGGTTTTATGGTCAGCAGTTTAGTTGCTGTATGTATACGCAAAAAGTTCATATTGACTTGAAACAGGAAATTGACACTTGGGAATTATGTTGGAATTCCTTTTAACAACAAGGATCAAATTTCCAACACGGAATTCCCATTTCGACAAAAACACAACATTTCTCAACACAAAACGCGTAAATGTCAGTGAAAATTTATGGAATCATGATAAAGTTGAAATTGTTTCCGCACCAAAATGATAATACAACACCATTCAAGACTCGACGGGAAATATGTGTTGCACAAGGACCCTGCTTTTCAGGGACGAGCAAAATCCAGGAGGTTCTTTGGTGGTGGGACGAGTATTTGTGTATGAAAGTTGTAAAGCAGATATATTTCGGCAAAGCTTCAAGTTAGAGGAACGTGCTTGAAATTTCACTGAGTTTTGTGTTTGAAAATGCAGTTTTTAGTTCACCCACGATTATACGTCTATAGACACCAGGATCTACCTGTTTCAATACACATCCAAATAATGCGGAAAAGAGCACTGCTAAACTTCAATCGATACTTGAAAACTATTTTGAATATTGTTGTCAGTTTTCTTGTGACTGTTATTTCAGAATTCCTATTTGTAATCGAGTCACAACTATCCTCACATGAAATCAGTCAAAAGCGCTTGTGACTTGTGACTCGTCACAACTGCAGAATCGGGCTGTAAGAAACATCTTAGCCAATAAATATTTTTATTATGAATTTTCTTCTGAAACGTTTCATCCTGTGCTTTTAAATGACTTGGCGCCTTTTATGGTAGCGTGGCTAACTGAAAGAACAACAGTCCATTGTTGATTTCAGAGTCGTTGGAATCAAAATAATTTTTATTGAATTTTGCAATAAAAAAAAAGAAATTAACAAAATTAAAACCAGAAATCAATTCGATCGGAGCAAATCAAATAAATTTTAATTAAGGTGATGTTTTTTTATAGACACCCCTATCACAGAGTTCCTCGTAGCAAATAATACGAAAAAATTATAATCATAAGTCCCGAACGAAATCAAAAGAGGCATTGCCAAATACAAATCAATTATTCTGACTTTCGGAATCAGTTGACTTCTTCGAAACTTGAAATTCAAAACAAATTAAATTTCTCCGACGTGTATTCAAAATAGATTTTAGGTTTTGTTTTGTTTTGCTAAGATGAATTTTGATAGCAATTTGTTTGTATTCCTGTATTTATTCGGCGCAGTCATCGTAAAACATCATCAATTTTTTGATTTGCAGATCTGCAACATGTAAAAAACAATTAACTCCAAAAAAAACGAGTGAATTGGGTGGCATTTGTTGGCATTTCCAGCCCAGCCATTTTAAATACAGCTTATTCTATGAAGGTCCAAAGAATTGTGCTTTAACTTTTCCCTTTCTAAAAAAAATCTTTGTATCTTCTCATAAAAAGTATATTAATGGGGACTGAACTATTTACACAGTTGTTTATAAAGGAAAATTAAGATGAATATGTGGCTAAATTAGTTTTATTTTTGAATGTCTCAAAAAGATTATCACTTTTACTTGTTTTTTTCAACATTTTCCATTGGTCGTGCGGATTGGTTCTACAGGTAAAAATTCTGGTTCTAGTATTTTTTTCAGAGGGCAGAAAAGTATGTTAATTGTGGTCATTTGGTTATTTCCCGGTTCTTAAGTGAGCAAAAACTTGGTTTTGTTCGTTTGTTTTTTTTCTATTCGGCTTGCAAAATATCGATTAAGCTCCATTTTTTTCAAATGCGGCCTGTTTGGGGGGGGGGGTCATGACCGTACATAATTTGTAAGGATATCACATGAAAAAATAAGAACAGTTCAGATGTTCTATGCAGAGGATGTGGTGACGAGGAGGTGCAAGAAGACACTTCACGCTCTCTATGTCACTGCCCTGCACTTTGCCGCCAAAGGAAGATATTATTCGACAATTATTCCTTCGGGGACTTAGAAGAACTCTCTAGTAGGTACTTGTAACTAAACTTTACACCTTATTTATTTTGTTTGACAAAACTCAGGAGCGGACCTGCGACAGAAACTAAAAAAACACAAAAAAGCCAACCAAGTAAACAATAAGAAGCAACAACCGAAAAACACCGAATACAACAAAAGTAAGCAACAACATGAAAATTCCGAATACAATAGGAAGGGGCAACACTCATGATAATCCTTTGAGTGTGAATGTGTGATACGATTCAAACTCAACAGTGTTGCCGCTAACGAAAATCAGTTCCCACTTTAGAGCTGCTCATTTTTATTTTGCATTGGGAATATACATACTTCTTCAAAATATATTCTTAACCGCACGGGGCTCTGATCCGATATTATTTCTCAACCGTTTATTTCTGGGGTTTGACCGTGAACAGTCGCAATCGTGTAATTTTGACTAAACTCAGTTTATTGTTGAATCCATTCATTGGTCAAAGACATGGTAAAAGCTATACCGTTTATTCATTGGTAATACTGTCAGATTTACCATCCGACCGATGCAACGACCGAGCTAAATACCGAGAAGCAATTTCTCGTTGCTGTGGTATTATAAGTATTGTAAGTTGAATACATTTGATAATTTCTTCATAATTATCAGTTGAAAATTTGAAGATTAAAGCAATCTATACTAATACATATAAAAATTAAATAGAGTGGCGCGACAGCTCTTGAGCCAAAGCCTAAGTCCTAAGTGGCTTACACTCATTAACAATTCTCTAGGTGCGTGTGAAGAACCCACGACGTTCCGCCAAGCAGCCAACGCACCTAACCACTAAGCTACGGACGGTACATATACTAATACACACATATGTATATAAAGTAAGGACTTTTGTTTGTTTGTCGGTTGTATGTTTGTAGTCGATAAACTGATAAACAAACAAAAGTATTGTTCTTCTATGCACTGATTATGTAATAGGGGGTTCTGTAAATAAAACAAAGAATTTTGTTTTCAAATACAGGAAACTGACAGCCGACATCAATTATTAGAAATGTCTCTCTATTTTTCATTTCAATTCCTATTCCTACGACCATGTTCACAAAGTCGGCTTGTAATTTAATTAACAAAAAAACTGAAAAACGAAAAATGGGTCTGGCAACCCTTACAACATATCAGATCAATTTAAACGTAGTTTTAAAAATATTGAAAAGAAAAGTCAAGAATAAGTGTCTGACAGAAAAATTTTTGGCTCAGGGTACACAGTAGTTAGCCTTTTATTTAAATCGTAAAAGGATGCAAGTTAAAAATCAGACTTTACTGTAAACAATGATTTTTCTTTGAATATGACCAAGAATCATTTCACAAAGCATGGCTAAAGCACCATTCACATGAGCACGACCAACGAACGACGAGTGAATTAAGAAAAGTGATTTTAGATACGTTGGAGCCGTATTTCTTTACAAATTGTGAACAAAACGATAGAAGTGAAGTTAATGTTTGATTTGTGATGCATAAATTAAATTTTTAATCTCAACTGTTAATAAATTTGAGAAAACAAATTTATTTGTCGTGAAAAGAATTGTAGTTGATACGAACTGCAAAGCTCTATTCGCGTTCCACATCATCCAACTCCCAACGAACAAAATGTTCGCGCGCGTCTAACCTAAAAAATTGTTCTTGCCTTGTGTTTGGTTGTTCATTCGCGACGAATTAAAACTTCATGTGAAAGAAATGTCAAAATCGACGAATTTTCGTTCATTCGTTGGTCGTCGTTCGTGCTCATGTGAATAGTGATTAACGAATAACCGGATACCTTCCACAGGAGAAAGTCTGTATGAGCTCACACCTAACCCCACCATGGAATAACGCGAAAATATACATAGTTCTATGTATAGAATTCGGAACGGGTTTAGGTGTCGACAGTAAAAATCGATTTACAATACCTGTTTTACAACAAATCACTCTCTGCGGAGACGAGGTTCGCGCCGGACGTTAACGGGGTCGGCAAGTAGGGACTGAATGCATCAATAATTACTTGTAATGGTTTTCCATTTTTTTAATTTTAAATAAACTTTACAGGTTTTGATACTGATCAGCTTATTTATTCTACAAACGAAAAATACAAATCGTCTAAAAGCTGATCACATTATTTCATAACACAATCACTTGAATGTTAAATGGTCTATACAAGTAACTAAAAACTATGTGCATGAATGTATTATTGTATAGTATTGATTTTTGATTAATGAAACTCATTACAATAATCAGACGTAATCGTTGACCTCTTGATGAACATTTTCATTCATACATGATAACAGGTGCTTAGTGTTGTTTAATCCACCAAAGAGCGGCTTTAAACACGCTTACCTACAGCAAACATTTTATGTAAGGCTGAAAATAAACATCAACTGCAACGTAGAGTATGGTAATGCTCTGTTTATCTACGCAAAAAGCGAAAATAATTTAGTCGAAATCAAAACGCAAACGTCAATACAAACAAACACTTACCACAAAATTTCACATTGATACAAAATATAGGCAATCACTACTCCATACCCCGTATATTATTCTAATTCTATGTGCTCGTATTCAGTTCGGTTGAGTGTATTTAGTTCTATGTGTGGCGACCTTCCGACCAACAACGGTCATGATGGTCATCATGGTCATCATGACCATCACTGTCAGATAAGCAATTTCAAAATTACCAAAAAAAAAAAACAAAACCTGCAACCAACTGCAACTTTAATAGGAAGGTAATAGCGGCTAATGCGGCGACTATTTTTGCCAACACCTCTGTTCAATTCTAAATCCACTTCCGATATGCGTTGCCTAATTAACTCGTGACAGTTGTATGCCAGGAAGTTGATGAAAACGTGCACAAAATAAAACCATATCTCCGTTATACATCTGAAACCGCTATTTTATTGTACAACCCAGAATGACGCATCTATTTACGAAACAAAATTAATGTGAGTGCGTTACACATATACGTACACATTTACCTATAAAATAATTGACATTTAGCTTTCCCTAAAAATCAAAACAATTACAATTTAACCCGGAATAGGTTAGCCATGCAACATGGTGTGAGCCAAGCCCCACGGGTCGAATAGTCACAAGGCTATTTGAAAACCATAAAACGTTCCACAACGAGAAAACTCCATTTGAAATTAATCAAAATTTACATCTCCAAATGGAAGTGAGAACGCCAATTACGAATATCTATAAAGCAGAACGACGAAATCGAGTCGGGGCGGTTTAATGTTCAATTTACAATCGCATTTCCACGTCTCTCTCAATTGAATTTTATGGGACACTTTGATGTTTCAACCCGGAAGTTGGGTTCGCAATGCACACCGCCTTTTATCGTAAATGGTGTTTGGGAGCATTGCAAAATGCACACCTAATATATTGAGGAGGTGTGAGGTTTTCAATGGGATGACTTTTTCACGCATTACGTTTGGGTCTTTGAAGTAAATAAATAAATATAAGGTCGAAGGAGTCACGTACATCGAACTTAATTTATGGATTTTCCTTTTCTACTGTACAAATAAAATATTCTGCAAATTAAATCTATTTAACAGAGGCTAACAGAGAATCCTTAAAATTTAAGTATTCAAGCCTCAAACATGTTGAAGCATATTGTGGCTATAATAGTTGAAGTTAAAAATTTAAGGAAGTTTCTTTTTTGCAACGACCCTTTTCTTTTATAAAGTTCCATCTCGTCACCAAATTCCCCGGGATCTGATGCTCAGTGTGAACCTACTTTAATTCAAATTGGTTTAAAATCACGTCCTTGGTTAGCCATCTTGCACCGGAAAGTTCATTTCAAATTTAAGTGCGTTTTATAAACAAAATGTTTTTGAAACTCTTGTTTGTGCAAGCGTACCATACAAGGAGGAAACGATGTATTTGGCTTAGACACACAGGTGTTCCGTGTTAAGGGGATCTTTTTTCGTAGAATGCAATTTGGGTAAATCGGATTCTTTTTTATTAGAATTAAAGGTTTAATGAACACACGTACATAATTGAATTGATTTGGTTTCTTTTGACTTCGTCGTGATCCGTGAACCGTGATTTGAATTTAGACACAAGGACAGGTGTTGGAATGTGACTCCTTAAAATTGTAAGCGAAGCGACACACGATTCCTTTTGCTTAAGAAAAACGAAACCTGGCTCCCAATACCATACTGAAAAGTTGTAGAGAAACTTAAAGTGTTTGGCACTTCTTCCTCTTCTCACCAGCATTGTTCTTCCTGTGTGGTTTTTCATGCTGCCCATTCATCAATCCAGGGTTTTGGTGGTGAAGGTTATGAAAAACTAATCATGATATGTGATTGTCCTTGACAACAAATAAAAACAAAATTAAGATATACACTAAATACCGCTTTCGCCAACTCATAAACAATTAGCGCAAAAAAGTGTTTTTTGAATAAAATTTAAAAGTTCAAGGACCAAGAAATCAAGCGTCAGTGTATACGTCATAATGTCCCTGCAAAAAGTGCTTAAACTTTTCTCGAGAGTTAAGAAGAATAACATCCCAAATGAATGAAGCTTAAACCCAGAGAGGAAATTGAACAACGAGTGATGACTCCTTCAAAACGAGAGACAAAACCAATTTACAATTTTGGGTTACATCCAATCTTATCATAAACTTAAACGCTGCTGTTCGGCTATAAACCTCCTTCAGTGTCCTTTCTGTTTGTGTTTAGTTCTCGAGTGGCGATATGAAACCGGATAAAAACTTCTCACAAAATTCCACAATCCATAAAAGATAAATTGCGTTTCCGTCTTGCGAGCGGAGTATTTAGTTTTTGTGTCGATCTGTGAGCTTGGGAACTCAAAACATGCATAAGAATATATGCATCATGTTCATCATGTAGAACAGAGAATATTATCCTATCACTGAATATAGCCAGCCAATTGATGCTGTCGTCGTCAGATTTGTTTTGGTCCCTTACTGCATCCATGAGTCTCGATTGTGATGCCGAAGGATTGCTAACGACTGAAAGTCCTGGATAATGCATACGTCATGTAGATATAAGTCTGTTGTTGTTCTTGGTATAATGTCTTTTGCTTTCATCAAAGGGATTCTCGTTGGGATATTTCTTCATTCACTTGTCCAAGGAAGTAAAATAATCCATGAAACAGAAAAAGAAATTGAGGATTTTTCTTCTCCTGAATAGAATAGATAAATTTAAGATCCATGAAAATTCTTTTTGGACGCCAAGTGTAAACAATGGAGTTCAGTTGAGAAGGGAAAACAAAAATGGTGATGCATTTTTTTTTTTTTTGAACAATCATGATATTAGGAAAAACAAAACGGGAATTAAGTTGTTGTCTTTTTCAGAAAGTTTGTTCGTTAAATTAAATGCTTCAGTTAGGATAACGGACATCTTGGAAGCAAACAGCATTCTTATTACAAGTTGCTTTTATTTGCAACTTATTCGTTTTTCTTTACTTATGTAGAATACGTATAGTCTTACTTACTTACTTATGGTGGCGCTACAGTCCAGGTCAGACCAGGGCCTCACCCAATAAACTTCTCCAGCCAGCTCGGTCCCTGGCTTGCAGTCTCCAGTTTCGCACGCCAATTTGGTCCAGGTCCTCTACCACCTGTGTGCTCCACCGGAGTAGCGGGTCTTCCTCTTTCTGCGACATCCTTCCGGGTTGGATTCGCAGACTCTCTACGTGCCAGAGCATTATTTTCCATTCGCTCAACATGACCCAACCATCTAAGTCGTTTGGACCTTTTATTTTCTACGTTCGCCGCCGTAGTAAATATCGCAGTTGTTCATTTTACGTAGGCTCGGCCATCCCATCGCATTTCTTGGATGGCAGTTATATCTGCTTTATAGCAGTCAAGGGCTTCCGCTGGTTGTTCGCGCTGCACGTGGCCTGTGCACATTAGACGTGCAAAACCGAAATTCGTTGTCCTTAAATCGTTTGCGTGGGTCGTCATCATTAATTCCGTCCGTACTCCAAGGCTTGCTGGTGTGTTCGGAACTATAACTTCTTTATGTGGACGGCAGTCATCCCGACGCACGACTAAATTATGATACTTTTACGAAAAACGATGCCGTAAAATTTCGATTCGTAAATGGCAAACATTCTTCTTACAGTACTTGTTTCGTGGCTTGAGATATTGATTTCCATCAGAAATAGAGGAAAGGAGAACGAGCTCCTCAGAGAACCGTTCGTCTAGGTCTCAGACATTCTTCCGCTAACTTTGCTTCCCATAATGTGCCTCCCGATTGTAGTATTAAAACAAACCTAAGAAATTACAATAATTATCAGCTTTCATCCGATCAAAGTCTAGCAAACGCTATTTGCCGACTGATCACCCAACAAATCAATAATCATTTACCAGGATGGAATGAATTAACATCAGTACCTGTGTAGTACCGCTTGCTTGTCGGTGGACCATATCCACACTGTCGGCGCGACAAATTCCGACCGAAGTCGGCTAAGTCACTATGTTATAACTTGAGAGGACAATTAACCTCTTCCTGATGATCGGCAAGAATACAAAATACCTACACACCTCATCTTTCTAAAAAGAAAGAAGCAAGTGTACCCTGCATCAAGATTCACACCAGTACACAATCGGCTAAGTGCCAGCTCTTATCTATCTTGGTTCGATTCTAGACTATACTACTCATGTAATGTCTGCGAAAAACCGCACTCACTTCAGTAATCAAAAGAAGAGCCGTTAAACTGGATACACACCAACAGTAGCTGAGACCCTCCTCAGATATTGCATTCCCAATAGTGAGGTGGTTAAACCTCACTACCCGCGGTACCCAACAACCTGGATGAGAGTATCACTTTTGTATACTCTTATAATATACTTTCTGTGATATTATGCAGATTTTGTATACATAGATACGTTTATAATACTATACTTTTTATTAACTTTTTGAAGCTTTGTCCACCTAGCAGACGACGGACACTCCTCACCCTCACATTGAGCGAAGGGACTGACCAGCCAATCAAGGGACAATACCCAACAATTTGTCTAATTTTCCAAACGAATTATCTACTCGGAAACATGGTTCCTTTCTTAATGTCCATGATTTCACCTCCAATATTATTTACCAGTCGAACGATACTAAGTACTCGCTGTTGCAAACCGATCTACACTATTAGCAAAGGACAAGTTGCCAACCGACCGATCGCCAGCCTATAAATAGCAAGCTTCTAGCCCTAGTAAAATCAGTTGGAGTCAGCAAAACTCGAGGTGAGCAAAAGTGTGCTCCAGAACCAGAGCTGTAAGTATAAAGTGACATACTAGCACCAAATATATAAAAAAGGTTTATGTCATTTTGGAGCAGTTCCACGTCCTTACAACAAGAGATTTGTTTTGTAAATTGTCATGTCGTCTGCATAGCTAAGAATTATTAGTAATGTTTTCAACGTCATTTGTAGTTAGTGTTGTTATGAACAATTAAAAACCAAATTCTATATGCTGGAAGTTTTTCGAAGTGAAAACATTAATTTATTTTTCAATTGAAGTTTTATATTTCATAGATACAAAAGTTTACTTTTTTCAAAGTAGAAAATTTTACAGTGAGAATTAATTTTTATATTCAACAGTAAAAATGAAAATAAGTGGGCCAACATGACTTCCTTGTGAGACACCTGATGTTGCATTAATTTTCTCAGAAATTCTATTCCTGAATACAACTCTATATTGACGATTTGATAAGTACGATGAGATCCAAGAGATGAAAACCGGTGGGAAGCCAAGCTTTCTGAGTTTGAACAGAATATGATTATGCGATATCTTATCAAAGGCCTCAATAAAGTCGGTAGCTATTGAGTCAACTTCTTTACCATTTTCTAAAGCAGATAACGAAAATGAAACAAATTCGATTAGGTTCGTAGTGTTAGACCTTCCCCAAAGAAATTCATGGTGTCTTGGAGAAAAGATCGGCTTGATATGGAAATGTCGTAAATTATATTTTCAAATAGTTTTGGTATACATGAAAAATTATATTATTATATAATGCTATAGGCAGATAATTTGTTATATCATTTGTTGGTCCTTTTTTATGTGCGTGCATGATAAAAGAATCTTTCCAATTACTAGGAAACGTTCCACTAGAAGTTGTTGCCAGGTTTAAACCGTTGATTTTTATCGACTTCAAAGCTGCATCCTTCACCAAAAGCTTATTCTGGCGATGTCTAGATACAGGATCCCGAACAAACTGACTCAGCTAGGCCACACTACGCGAAGAAACACGGAGCGCAGTGTTCAAATAGGTAACAGCTCATCTGACTTACTTGAAACATGCCTAGATTTTAGACAAGGCGATGTGCTGTCATAAGACTTCTTCAACATAGCCCTGGAGGAGATAGTGCGCAAGGCAGGTGTCAGCACGGAAAACATTATATTCAACAAATCCACAAAGCTTCGGAGCTATGTGGACGACTTAGACATCATCGGTCGCTCCCAATGAACAAAGAAGATTGAAAAATAGGCTAAGGCCATTGGAGTTGAAGTTGATAAGGACAATATAAAAATAAAAGGACATGTTATCAACAAACAAAACAACATCCTGTCCGCCATCTAGGACAAAACGTCACTGTTGATAGCAGCAATTTCGAGGTAGCTAACTCTAGAAAGGTAACCATATTTTTTAGTTCGTTACAGGTAACCATACATTCGTCGAATCGACGAAGTGATATTTCACAGCGCTTATGAGACAAAGAAATTAACTATATTTTTGAAGTTGAATAGTTTATGTTTATAAGCATTTCTTTTAGACAAAGCAAAACCAAGAAGTTTTTTTTTAATATCTTGGTTTTTTATTTAAGAAATAGTTCCTTAAACACAAAAAGACGTAGTTCAACTAGGAAAAAAGATGTTCGTCGCTTCGACGAATATTACCCTTTTAAAAGTTAAGGAGTTCACCTACCTTATAACAAACAGCAATCCTACAAACAACACTTTAATGGAGATCCGACGAAGAATTACTCTAGCGAACCGCTGCTACTGAGTTCAAATCTCACCACTCGAAATACGAAGTGCCTACTATATCTACAAGACTTTGACCAGATTGCTGGGCGATAAGTAAAAAAGGGAAAATGACACTTGGCACTTTCGAAAGAAAAATGTCCATCAAGGATTTTTGGTCCTGTGTGCGACGATGGTGAATAGGGAAGTAGGTTCAACCGTGAACTGTACGAGGTTTTTCATCTTGCTGCTCCTCAGGCTGAGATCCAACATGGATTTGGAGTCGACTAAGTAAGAAAGCAAGTTCCTCGATTGCCCGGATTCGTCTTCAAAAAACTAGTTACAATTTCATTTTTCCAACGCACTCAGAAATTGTAAGGTCTTACAGCCGTCCCTCGCTTTAACGACGTAATATTGCATTTTAGTATATGTTTTTGCTAACTTGAAAAAAAAAAACACTTGAATACGTTATTGATTCTATCAGACATAATCTTCAATCTCCGCATGTGCAGTCGGCATCACAATCACCATTTTGGTCCACCTGGTCGTTGAGTTAATACGTTTATCAGCGTTGATAAAGAGACCGGTTCGGGACCGCCGTGATTTAGATCAGTCAGGGATTGACAGTGTACATTAGTCTGGCATTCCTGAACACTATGATGATCGGAAAGAAAGAGTGTGGAAGAGAGTTTCACATTCGCACACAAGAAGAAACGTTACCAGGATTTTCCAGGATCGTAAATTATTAGACGATTTTTCTGTCACCAATCAGTTTTTGGTTTGTACCAACTACGAGGCTTATTAGTTCAATTATGGCATCCATTTAGAATAGAGGTGAAATTGAATATCTTAAAGATTGAACTGAACAATGTTATACCCTTAAACTTTCTGCAGTCTATGATATCTTTCTTTCTTTAATGGGAAATTTGGAATCCTTTT
Organism: Sphaerophoria rueppellii; assembly: GCA_920937365.1. Classification (NCBI taxonomy): domain Eukaryota; kingdom Metazoa; phylum Arthropoda; class Insecta; order Diptera; family Syrphidae; genus Sphaerophoria; species Sphaerophoria rueppellii. The sequence goes on from CAKKXW010000003.1 coordinate 59,526,643, forward strand.
TGTCTTCGCGAAATGTGGTCTGCAAGATGAGAACGTTTTGAAACGATTGCTGAAGAATTTCAATCTCCGTCCTAACTGTAGGTACAGCAGGGTAAATACGACTTCATTTTTATTGATTGGTAGAACTTGGTGAAAAAACAGCTTTACAAACTACAGCAAGAAATGTTGTTACTTTTCGTTTTTTCTTATTTTGGTCTTAATGTGACTTAATAGATGAAATATCTTCATCTTTTCCATCATTTATTTTTAAGAACAGAAACTTAAACTCCAGGAACGTACGGCCAGGATGACTCTACATAGTAATTGAAGCAATCAACAATTTGAAAAGACCAACATTGAAGTTGCTTGAAAGAAAAAAGAATAATAGTATTTCGGCTTCCCTAATGAAAATATGCAATTACAATGGCTTGAAAAGAGGAAACCTTAAAAAAATAAATAAATACTGAACAACAAACACTGTAGAAGAATAAATTCATCTTAGCTCGTTTTAAAGGAGGGACTCCTTGCTATTCAGAAAGTTGAAATTGTGGTTAAAATTTTGCATTGACTTCATTGTAAGAATACGAATTGAATTTGGCTCAATGCCAATCGAACGTTTTTGTTTAGGAGAAGGCAGTTCTTTTTCTGTCCGTTCTCTTTCAGGAATAGCCTGGATGCATTTAGTCGTTTTAAAAGGAAATGACTTGAATGAGGACGACGACTGTGTGCACCGATGAAAATAAAATTTGAATAAATTTATTTGCGAATGTTGGTTTCCAGTTTCATTATCAATTATTTATTATTGAAACCAATTCATTGTGAGCAATTTGTTTGAAAGAAGATTGTGGTTGATGATTGCTTCTGAAGAGAATATTTTATTTAAGTTACAAAACTGTAAAGCAATCTGGTGTATTCAAATTCTCAAAGGATTGTGATAAAAATCCACATCATTGTACTTTTGTATCAGTTGAACAAATGGGTGCATTCAGCCAATCATTTGCTTATCATCATCATATTTTTATTCTTACTTTTTTTAATCTAATTTTCTATGAATACAAAACTTCAGAGTAACAGAAAACAGCACAAAAACAATTAATTACTGATGTCGCAATGCCTCCAGACTCATGAGATTATGATCTAGATGATTTAGAAATGTAATTACCTCCACAATATAGTGAAATTACAACTACTGCAGGTGGTGAATATAAATCGGGGAAACTCCAGTTTGCAAGAGCAGCATATTTAAGATAACTTTTTAACTTGCTTTGAACTGAACCCATAATTTTGCAACATTACAGATAATATTTTTCTCATTACCGACATTTCAAATACTGATTATATTTTCAATTTTTAATAGTTCCAGTTGAAGGCATCTTTTCTTCTCCTAGATTATGTATTTCGCAAGCTTTTAAGTATTTTAAGGTAAGATTCTCTGTAGTGAGATATCAGTTTATGTGTACATACTTGTTAAAATTACAAACTACTAGCTGTGGATAAAAGCAGAAGTCATACCTAACTGCGGACAGAATTATGACGTCTGCCCGAGTCTCGAATACAATTGATATTTCTTTTTATTCGCAGAGAACGATAAATACTTTTTTGTTAACCATTTCACATTTTTCATCTTTCGAGATCTCATCTGCAATTAAACTGACGCCAAACCAAAAAACCGACAAAACAGAAAACGCTCTCCACTGCATTTTTGTAAGAAAAATGCCGTTGAGACTTTTGTTTCTGACATTACGTGTTTTTTTTTGGCAATCCCGTGGTAAAGTAAGATTTTACACGTACTACAAAAACAAACTTCTTACCCTGGATAAAAGGAGAAGTAGGATCCTACTCTGAATAGAATAGTGCGTAGTGCATTGGTTTCCCAACTGGCTGGTCCTAGGTTCAAATCCCGAATGTGTACTCAAAAAGTTTTTCGATTAAATTGAAAGAACAAGTAGACAGCACTATGATCGGCTTGGCACCTGTGAAATAGCTATAACTCCAGCCAAATAAAAGAATTGACGGAAAAAGCCATTGGTGGAAGCACCTCTAAGTTGCTATCGTTGTTCAAACACATTAATACCTATTTTCGTTCGACTCTCAAATAATTTGTTGGTACAATTGAAAGTTCTTGTGTATCTCGAACACGTTTACTCTCCAAATACCACAAATATTTATTTTTGACTACTTTGTGCATAGAGAATATATAATACCTAGAGTCACGACTTCGGGTGTTCGCTCTCTTTTTGCCTACAAGCTGCAATTTTGTCGTTTTGTACTAACCCAGTGAGAATGTGTTAGTTTTCTAATGCTTTTTAAATGAGAAACTGCACCCATACATTCGCACTGACTTAGATTTAATGCTCAGGTTGAAGTCGAGGTGGGTTCCATGGGCTCAGATTTCGAAAATAAGATTCCGTTGAGTTGAAAAAACTTAAACATACAAAAAATACATGTAATATGAAAAATTAATACGTTATATTGTTTCTTTGCACTTTAAACATATAATTGCACTATAATTTACCAACATTTGTATGAAAAATCTTAATAAATCTTAAAAAATAAGTCGTGCGTTTAGTCTCGTCTTTGCTGTGGTGGAAGTCTGTCACTTTGGGTTTGTGCATCAGGAAAAAAATTTTGTCACGGCTTAGTGCTCACTCTCTTGTCACCTCTTACACAGGTTCACGGACACGAAAAAAAGAGAGGATTGTGAGAGTTCACCTCTTACACAGATTCACGGACACGAAAAAAAGACAGGTTTGTGGGATTCACCTCAGAAAAATTTTGAGGGTGTTTTCGGCAAGGGAGGAAAAGGTCGCGACTCTAGGTATTATATATTCTCTATGACTTTGTGTGTGAAAATAAAAAATTGGTACTCGCACTATATGACATTTCGTTGTTTTAATGATCAATATGGCGCTGACAATACATGGACATGGAAAGGGATAAAACAAAACCTCTGGATAGATTTGCCAAAAAAAAACACACCACCAACTGCGTATAGGTTTTGTGGAAATTTATACTTCTCTACTCCAGATTGCCAGATTTAGAAGTCAGAGGGCTTATTGCAACAAAAGAATGGAGGCCCCTTATGGATTGACAAACATATAAATATAATCTGAAGTTATATGTTAGCGTTAATGAACGCTCATATCCAGTTTCCGAAGTTGATCATTTTCAATACTCAGGAGAAAAGCTTTGATAGACGATTTGTCCCAAGCCTTTTTTATAATTTTGAAAATGATACAATTAAAACCAAATAGATGTTTAATGCAATTTTAGGGTTCGGGAATTTAACTCTGATATTTTAATTTTCGAGAATCTGTAAGTAGAATAATTCCGAAGATTTATCTTCCATAGTCCATAGTATGAGTCGATCAACAATAAAAACTTGAATCAACTCATTAGCAAGATAAGGTTCTTAATGATAAGCTTTCGCCAATGCCTCTGTTGCAGCAAAGAAACAAACGTTCAGCATTCATCTTCTCAATATGATTGAGTAAAAACAGCGGAGAAGAAGTTAGTGTTACAGTTACTACTGATAGGTAACTAGTGGGAATTTTATTTCTTTTCTAAATTCCGAACGACTGAGTTAAGTAAAGAGCCCTTAGAAGCCTCGTCATACTGACTTGACCTTATCTGACTCCGTAAGAAACAGTATAGGTACCCATATTAAAAATGAAATCAAAACATAAAAGGAACAAGGATTCGAACCCATGCCTTCAATGTTATGGCTAACAAACATAACAATAATGCCAATCTACCTAATCTAGTTTGAAATTCGGGCATGAAGAATTTCGTTGTCTTGCTTTAGTCGCCTATATCTTATATCATATTTTCCACATATGAAGAGATAAGTTTCAACGGAAAACAGTTTGTTATTACCGTTGCGAGTGGTTGGCTTCGTGGAGGTGGATCCCAAGTCTATTTTCAAAGGAAAGGTGTTTAAATGCCGTCAATTATAGTTTTAGCCGGCGGGCAAAAGTGAAATTTTATAAGTAGGATTTCTTTTTATGAACTTTTTATTCATTGTTTATGTTAATATTTCCTCAGTCATGAAATTTGTTGAATGTATAAGCTCATATAGCTTAATAGTAGTGAGTACACACTCAGACTTAAAGAGAAATCAGGAAAGGAAATGCTACTCGTTTTTGTTTCAATTTTAATTAAAAAAAACTAGAGACAAAAATAGGGACTTATAGTCTAAGAGCCGCTGAAGGGCGACCTTAACCGGCTGAAACTTTTTTTTATGAAATTTAGTTTGAAAACATATATGAATATGATAGCTTGCCTAACGAAAGGTGTGCCAGGCTATATTAAATTTAACTTTATTTTAATCAATTACTAACTCCTCCTTCACCCATACGTTTAAATAAAATGTTGTTGCCACATAGCCATATGTGTAAGTAGGCTTGAGACAAGAAAAAAAAATGTATGGGAGAGGGGGGCCTATTCCCCCCGTTTAGCCAGGAGGGGCAGTTTTCTGAAAAATTTGCTAATTTTTTTTTTTTTAAATATTAAAATTCAACGGCTTCATCTACAACAACGTGTTATACTTTTCTGCAAAGCCAAAAACTTAGGCTTTCATTTCGTATTTAAATTTAATTGTTTTAAATAATAGTTTTAGAAAAAAATAATTTTCAAACTCAAAATTTTGCAAAAAAAAAAATTGTTAAATTTTTAGTTAATTTTTTTCAAAATTTTATGTGATTAAGTACTTATTTTGCATTCAACATTCAATACTGTTAATAATTTTGAATATAAAAAACAGTAACGTAAAAATAAAAAAGTGTTTTTTTTTTTTTAAGCAAAAAGTGATTTTGGTTTTTTCTTTATATCTCGACAATGGTAAGGTATTTTTCAATCTGGTCTACTGTGTTCGACTAAAAATTAAAAACAGCATTCAATGTTGAAAACAAAATTAGTACTTAATAACATAAAATTTTGAAAAAATTGGTTCGAAATTCAAATTTTTTTTTTCAAAATTTTAAGTTTGAAAATTAATTTTTCTAAAACTATTATTTAAAACAATTAAATTCAAATATAAAGTGAAAGCATAAGTTTTTGGCTTTGCAGAAAGGTATAACACGTTGTTGTAAATGAAGCCGTTGATTTTTGATATTTTTTTAAAAAATAAGCCATTTTTTCAGAAAACTGCCCCTCCTGGCCAAACGGAGGGAGTAGGCCCCCCTCTCCCATGCAATTTTTTTTTCTTGTCTCAAGCCTACTTACACGATATGGCTATTTGACACAACGTTTTATTTTAACGTAAGGGTGAAGGAGGAGTTAGTTATTGATTAAAATATAAAGTCAAATTTCAAATAGCCTGGCACACTTTTCGTTAGGCAAGCTATCATATTCATATATGTTTTCAAACTAAATTTCATAAAAAAAAGTTTCAGCCGGTTAACTGTTCGGTGAAGGTCGCCCTTCAGCGGCTCTTAGACTATAAGTCCTTATTTTTGTTTCTAGTTTTTTTAAATTAAAATTGAAACAAAAACAAGTAGCATTTCCTTTCCCGATTTCTGTTTAAATGGGTTATTATCAAAATTAAAAATCATAAAAATGTAACCCAAACCACATTTCTTATTTTTTTAACATTTCTAGATTGAACTTTGCTCAGGAAAATCTTTTTGACGTATGTCTTTTTCAAACAAAGTTCAATGACGACTATCAAATTGGAAAAAGTGAGACCATTTTCGGAGGACGATTGGCTTAGTATTGCAAGCTCTATATAGATTTTAAGAGATTTTAAACTTTAAGTAATTGAAGTGAAAAATTAAATAATAGAACAGATACAATCGCCATCATTTTAACTTGCGACATATAGAACATATGGCAAGTATTGAATTCGTAAAAAAAAATTTGAGATGATGATGACGATGAAATATGATATTACGATGATAGAAAAGCCGAAAAAAGTGATTGGGCCTTACTAATAATCAGACACTAATGTCGACTATTAGTAAAACGTAAAGTTAAAATAAAGTGTAGAGCTTAAACAGAATCCTACAATAAACTATTTAACCTTTTCGTTAACAAATCTTCACATTTCTTCAAGTCTACTACAATTTCCATCAAGTAATTGTCAAATAAATGTCAAATGAGTGGACAAACATTTTTCACGAGCTGAAACAATAAATATTTTGAAAAATGAGTTCAAGCAGGTTAGCTGCAAGAGTATGCGTTTTATTCTAATAATGATACAATTGCCTGTATAATAAGAAGCAAGTTTGCTGCAAGGGTATGTGTATATGAAAAAAATAAGTTTTGTGGTATTTGGAGGGTAAAACGTTGGTAGGTTTCCAATCTTGTTAAAACTGATCAGTGCTACCTTACTTCATGTTAAGTATTGCCGTATCCTTTTTCAACACTACTTTATTGTCAGCACTTATAGTACATCAATTGATTTATAGTGCTGAAAAGCTTTTTTCATTTCTTCATTTTTTAATAGCCGTGTTTTTGTGCTTTATCTTCTGTTCTATCTCTGCTAAGATATAATTTCTATGCGAAATACAATAACAATTTTAACAATACAGAAATTGAATTTTGAATGTTTGAATTGAGTTTTGAATGTTTTTCTTGCTGATTTCATTTGAAAAATATAACTTAGTAACATATTCCAATATTAAACATTAGACGTGTCTAATTGTCCCTTAATGATCTGACCTTCTCTATCTTGCTTATTTTTGTGTCTCGTGCATATGTCTCTTTTTCTTACACTACGTTCTCTTTTTCGGCTATGAGAGATCCTCCTGCCCACCAGAGTAAAAACTAGTTTTTGGGTCAGTAAAAGTATTACCGATACATAGGAGGATCTCGTGTAGTTATTGTTATTCATTTTTTGATGAACCACATAGATAAGTACGGCTTATGCCAAATTTAACGAACGGCCGGCACAAATCCATTAAAAAAATAAATAAATACAATTTTTACTTCTTTTGAACCAAAAAAAGTGAGACATAATGAAAATACCAATAGAAATCGCAGAAATACTACTTATGAACAATTTCAGTACATTTAATACTTATTTGTGTACCATAAAATAGCACCACAGAAACACTTGCCTTCAGATGTGATTTTAGTGCACAGCTTAGAGATGGATTTCCGTGTATTAAATTTTGACGTTTTGCTAGTGACTAAACTGGAGACTAAATTCGTTATTGGTATGTGATGTTTCTGAAATCTGGAGATTTTTATTTAACTATTTACTAAATTTGATTATTAATAAGGCCCATTGACTTCAAATTTGAAAATTAGAAGGTTTGAGCAAAAACTCGTATCCCAGTTTTTTTTTTTCTTATTTTTGTTTTAAGATCAAAATTTAGGGTAGCCACCATACGCTTTTTTGGCCAAAAACCAAAACTTACAATTTTCTCCAAAACGGCTCCTTTTTTTTAACTTTTTCCTTTTTTTCTTTTAAGACATTCATGTATTTTATATAAAATTTTTTTTTGTATTGCACTAAAACGGTACCTCCCATAGAACGGTTTTTTTGTCATTAGATTTTCTCGAAAAATGAAAGTCCGATCAGGGTTAGTTTTTGTTTTGAAAGTACGTTTGTATTGTTCAAATAATATTTTGTATTCAAGAAAATTTTCAATTTTCAATTTTTTTTTTTTGATTAGATATTAAAAAATATTTTTTTTTTTCAAAATTCTGAATCTCAAAAACGGGTTAATTTTAAAAGTCCAAATTGAAGTATAATATGTATATTTACATGGTCTTGAAAACTGCATACCCAAATTAATTTTAAGACATTTTTTGAAAAATTTGATATACATATAAAAAATTAATTAAAAAATAACGGCTCCGACGATTTTCAAAAACAAAAAAATTCAATAAATCAAGAATAAGGTTTGAATTTGTTTGGCATTTAAATTTTTGGAATTTAATGTATTTACGAGTTACATTTTTAAATCTTAATTTTTTAAGAAATTCTAAATATTTTTATATATTGAGTATTTTTTTTGTAAGTTAAGTGTAAGCTGTAAGTAAGAGTGTAATCAGAATTGCTGAAGGTATATCTCTTTTTTTAACACTAGTTTTTGCAATTTTTGGAACATAAAAGTAATCATTAGTATATAAGAAAAAAATGTAGTATCATAAGGGCCTTCCTAATTTATGTACATAAATCATATTTACAGTTTCTACCTACTTAAGCAAGTTGTAAGAGAAAATATTCAAGTAATGTTAAGTTACAAAAAAAAAAAATGATGACATGTCGGCTAATTAGATTTCGGTAAATGAATATTATTTTCTTTGCAAAACGGAATCCCCTCATTGTAGAAACTGTCAAATGAAAAACAACTGATTAATTTGTATTCATTTATTTATTTTATTAAATTTTGTCTACAATTTGTTTTTAATTGCAATAAAATAATAGATACCCCTGAAGAAGTTGGAAAAAACCAACGAAACGTCGGGAAAAGGATGAAATAAAGTTTGTTTTATTTGCTTTCGGAAACCACTGATCTGTAAGCCTGTCAACACACACTATTTTCAATGAAAAACAACCGAGTCAAATTATCCAACTCAAGTTTTAGCTTATGCCAAAAGTCTAAATGACATAGACAAGTCACTTACATTCCTTAAACTTGATATGTGCATAGCAGTAGCAAAGTCATATGCAGGATATACGCATATACCCCAAATCCACACATTAACTGGCCAAAATGTGATGTTGGTAAATAAAAAAAAATCTAACTACTCAAAGTCATTTAAGATCTTATAGTTTTTGACAATCTGAACCGTGAACTTATCAATGTTTGAACATTTTTAGTAGATTTAAGAGTCCATTTTTAGTTTAATAAAAGTTTTTTATTTATTTGTTTCAATAAATTAAATCAAGAATATGGACCATATTCATGTACATTTTTGTTTTCCTTCCCAATTTTAGATTTTTGAGGTGCGATTTGCTGATTTTCAACTATTTTTTTTTTATTTTTCATAAAAAATGCATGTAGTAAGGTAAATTAAAAGATTTGTGCACTTAGTTTTAGTTTAAGTTTAGATTGACTCTTTATTTCAATATAAAATTAATACTTATCATAAACATTCAACTCTTAAGAGTGTAATGTTATGGCCTATGGCCGTCTACCAGACTGACATTTTTTGAGTTAATATATATACATATAGCAAATTATCTAAGCATCTTAATTTGTATCTTAAAAGTCTTCATTTATTATACAATTTCTGTAACGAAGAGCAGCAACAATATATTTGTATAGGACATTCACACCGGCATCTCCATGTAGAGCATGGAAACTTTCTTTTCCAAAGTATCTCAGTCTGAACTCTTTCATAATTGGACAATAAAATGATGAATGTCTTCATGAGTGTTTAAATTGCAGAGACTGTAAAGGCAAATCAAGGCGATGAGGCATAAAGTTAAGAGGAAGTAGCTTCCCTCTCTTTTTAAAAATAATGCCTATTTTATTTAATGGCATAGAACTAAGAAGGTATATATTATTACCAAGGAAGAAGTTTAAACGGTTATAATAGTATATAAAAAATGACGAGCGGGCCTCAACAGCATTTCTGTCATACAAGATATGACCGTACTTTTAAAAAACAAGTATTGTTAAAAACTGCGAAACTAATATTTGGATCATAAGTTGAATAAAAAATGCAATCTGTAGAGTTTTCTTAAATGACACAAATTTCTTCCTTCAGTTCCACAATTTCATACACTTTCGGTAGAACATTATGCAACACGAGTTGACCTGACCTGCCGCTTAGTCAACATGCATATGCTCCAACATAAAATCTTGGGAACTTAATATCCTCAAAGAACCAAAACAGAAACATTAAAAATTTCCCCTCAACCAAAACTAATACCATGCTCCATTAGCAGCATGTGTCTGCAACATTCATCAGCAACCCAGGTTCTAGAGGTGGAGAGCAACATAATTCCGCGGACGAGAAAAACCAAACCAAAACAAAAAGTCCATAGGCAATACATAGACCTAAAACATAAAACAAAAACTACTTTTTACACCATAAACACATCGCGTATCCAACACTATGTCACTTGTGTTGTATCGTTAACAGATCCAGGTAAAGCAACACCCATCTCTGCATCGCTACATCGTCGCGCACTTTTATATCTATGTGTAAATCCGAGGTCAAATGGGCATAGTGCAGTCAGTTTCATCATGTTAAGGGGTGTGTATCCAAGTCCTACCCTTAAAATTCGTTGCATCTCCAACTACAACAACGACACCATATATTAAACCGTCACCGTGTCGAGCGAGAATGCTGTCAACGTAATACCTCCCTCCAAATTTATGCGCAACAAACATATGACATAGAGAGATACAAGATATAACCGCATTTAACAACACGGTCGTGTGCCGTTTCCCCAGTTCTTCTGAATGGGATTTTTTCCGTTGCAGTCCCTTTCCGGGAGGTTAACGCAACAAAAACCAACAGCTACCTGAATAGAATAAAAAGTCGAGAGGAGGAGCACAATCATTGTTGTATTGAGGCAGCAAGTCCGACGTCCTTTGCAGTTGTGGAAAACGCCCACACCAGTGCTACAAAGTTGTAAGGGTTGTTTTAGTAATAGAAATAATGTTCCCCAATAGGGGAGTTTGTAGCTCTGCAATAATCGTGCCTGGGCGCCATCCTTATACCATCAAATCAGTGCTATCTCCAGCAACATAATACTTGCATATAGCTACAGCAATACCGGTACATATAGATTGTATTTGAGGGGCAATACAAGGTTGATGCAACATGGTTAGAAATGAGATTGGTACACATTTTGTCTAGACACTTGATGCATTTCATTTTCAACTGTTTTATTGGGGAAGGTTTACTGAGAGAACGAGAAAGCTGTATGATACCGTTACAAAATCAAAACAATGTCTTTCGTTCAACAGCGTGTGCAGGATTTTTTTTGAGGTAGGATGTATCAAACGAAAACACGTGCTCCTGTTCCAATTTACCATATTTCCATTTATGAAAAATGTGTGCGTGTGCAGATGTGTGGGCAGAAGGAATTTGTTTTTATGTTTTCTTTTGTTTTGCTTACTTTATTTTGGTGTTTGTTGATGTTGTCAATTCCATTTCGTTTCGCAAACAAATCACTGCTTATTGAAGACAGAAAAACGAGAATCTGCACATTCTTTTCGATTTAATTGAAAACACGTGGGTTGTTTTTTAATTGTTTGTTTGGCCTTTCAAGGATTTTGTGAAGCAGTTATGTATATTGAGTTTCGAGATAGATTTAATGGAAAAGGAGGACAAAAGAGAACAAGTTTGAACATCTATGATATTAGGTGATACTACTGCAGAAAGATACGTTTGTGGCCAAAGCAACTCTTGACGAATAAATTGTTTATTTAACCCCAAAGCACCTAATAATGCTTTGACTTAATCTGCGGTTAACAAGTAAATTCGAAATCTTCAGTGTTCACAGAAATTCTAACAGAAAAATCAATGGCTGCTTCTGTTGCACCGTGTGGCCGGTAATATTCCAAAAAAAAAAAAAAAAACTACCAACTAAGCTAAACGCTGGGATGAGGACCAGGTTGTGATGTGCTTTTTGTTTCCCAGCTGAGGTTTCGCTCGTCGGTGCCAAGGTCTATTGAAGAAAACACGAAACTTCAATGATAGGTCTTTCAGACCTAATGACAAATTCTTTATTATAAACACTTACAATAACTACAATAATAAATTCAATAGGTTTGACTTGGTTCTTCTTAAATTTATTGTGTCACTTCCAGTTTGCGATCGGATTCGGGTACAGGTTTCCGGCGTAGTTCGGGGTAAAGGCCTCTACTTGATGGATGTCAGATTCCTGTCCCGAATGGCTATGGGGCTGTCACTACGGGATTTCCTTTTCCTGTCTCCGTTTGTCAGGTGCCCCTGGTGGCACGTTTGGCACGGCAGGCAATAGCTCTGACGGATCGGCAGGTTTATTTACGGCCCCTGGTGGCACGTTGGCACTTCAGGCAATAGCTCTGGTGGCACGGCAGGCAATAGCAATGGTGGATCGGCAGATTTATTTACGGCCCCTGGTGGCACGTTGGCACGGCAGGCATAAGCTCTGGTCGATCTGCAGAATTATTTACGGCCCCTGATGGCACGCAGGACACATTTCCTTCAGTATTTAAAACCCCTCACCTCTGGTGGGGGGAAGCTTTAAAACTGAAATTGCGGTTGCTATACGGTCGGTATTGAGGACAATTTCCTTCGCTATTAAAACCCTTTCCACTGGTGGGGGGGAAGCTTTAACAACGAAATTGCGGTCGGCGGCGGAAATGACCAAAACACTCAGTCCAAAACTCAAAGTTCAAATGACAACTTAAGGTAGTGATGAAAAGTAGTGGTAGTGGTGAATTTAGTACGAAAGTACTCATCCTCATATGAACTTTGTTATTAAAACCAAGTGTGAATTGTATGAACACGAAAGTTAAACTTTTATGTGTTTCGGTGTAACTTGTTGCCATGCAATTAGAATGTTATCGATGGTGATGGTGCGAGGCGCTTTGTTAAGGCATTTCTTGGTATGAATTCAGGGCCAAATAAAATGTATACAATATATGCATGAATTAGTTTTGCCTGCATATGGGATATTTGAAGCGAGCGTGAATTGTATGCATTCGAAAATGCAAAATTGACAGTGTACTTGGTATTTGTTGGGAAAAATCAATGTTGTTATATGAGAGCATGTAACGCTTCGTTATAAGGTTTAATAAGTCGCTTGAATTCCGTGGCCAACATAATACATTCGTCCATAAGTAAAGCCAACGAAGTCACACAACATTTACTATAATAATAGAGAAACCGCAGTAAGGAACCTTAGACTTGGCACGACTTTGTCTAGATTTCAATTATTTTTTATCCAGAGGTTCTGAAATAGGGGCCTGAAAATGCCACGAAATGGTTCCAGTAAAGCATGGTATGGCAGTGTTTGTGCTCGACTTGTCGGAGGTGTTGGCGTTGCCGTGCCCTCCGATATACAGTGAGATGGAGGTTATTTGTGTTGAAAAGCTTTTGATCGTATATTATCAGAAATTGCTATAGCTCGGTGAGATGGGAGAATAAATTTGAAGAAAATCGTCTTCTTTTTCAACTAGGCTGCCAAGCCAATTCCTACAGAGAAAAGTTGGCCCCCTATGTAAGTTGCAATCACTAAACTTGTAGGCTTGTACACTTCGATGTATTATCGAATATTAACTGGCTTGAAAAGCAATTTTCGATTTGAGATTACACGGAACATTACTGCATTGGAACAATATAGTGGGTTCAGTTAATGTCATTATTTATTGATTTTAAGGAAATCACAATTTAAGAAATTAACAATTTAACAAGCAACGCCCAGCTAGCACAAAGGTTCGAACTAAAATGAAAAATAATGGGAGGGTACGCGATCACTGTGTTAGTCTGTTGGCTAACTATTACTGACTACTTGACGTCTACATAATTCGTTCTACAGTTTGTTCCTATATTCTGTACCTTGTATCTGTGTCTATGTTTCTTTTTCGTTTCTTAACCCGTGTTGGTCGTTTGAAGGTACTTTCAAAGTAAAAGTAAGATTTCTGGATTAAAAGAGCCTTGACTAAAGAACATACTTTAGTCTTCCAAGGCTCTTTAAATCCAAAAATCGTACCTTTACTTCGAAACTGCTGCAGTATATGACGATAATCTTGCCTCACTTACGGATTCTAGAATAAGGTGCTCAGCCAGAGGAACTCTGAACACTTACCGCGTTCGAGAGAAAAGTCTTACGGAGATTAGTTGGCCTAGGAAACGATAAAACCACGAGCTATATCAAATCTTCCGCGAAGCAGACGACAAAAATTGAGCGAAGAGGAACTGGCCCGGAAAGTCTATTGTGGTAAGATCCATCATAGGAGAAATGTGGCAAACCACACGCAGACTAGGACACCTAATACCTTGGGATATTAGGAAGAAATTGCTGAAGGAGGCCCGGACCGGATCCCGGTTGTGGCGCAGATTATGGGAGAAAGTTCATTGGACAGGGCGACGATGATAATGATGATGATGAATAGAATTGGAGTAGGCAAGAAAAATTGAAATGTTAGATGGTACGGAAAGTGACGTGCGTAGGTGGAAAAATTTGTTAAAAGGAGGTCCACAGACGTTATTTCATCCAAGGGTTTAAATAATGATGAAGATGGGTCGGAAGTATCGATCACTGTCGAAGCACAACGTCACTGTTCATCGAGTAATATTCAAATGCAAAAATCAATCAAAAGTCTTGACTTTTCGCGGTCTCGTCACAAATTTAAATACGAAATTTTCAACCAAATACAGTTGATCGCATAGCATATTTAACTCAGAGTTTAAGATGGATTTCTGCAAAACTTCCTTAACAATTTCTACCATACTGTGTGGATCGAATATTGAAAATCTTCAACAAGTGTTGATCCCGACATAGAGGGTAACTATTACTACTTCATTGTTCTTCGTGCCAGTGATATGAAATATTTCTTCAAATGAAAATTCATTATCAGGGTGTTTGACACCAGCTTTTCGTTCTATTTTAAGATCCTGAGGCGATGCGGCCATTTTGTAATTCTCTGTGGAAGTGTTTTCTATCGGTTTGAATATAAGTGTTGAAAACCACTTATTTACTTAGAGTGCCGCTATAGCCCGTTGTGGACTTTCGGATTAAACAACAGTCTCCTTAAATCGCAAACCAAGTCGAATATGTTCCTCTTTCACTTGAGTGCGCTTTTCGAGTCGTCTTTTTCTTGATCTACATCCCTAGGGAAAGGTGTCAAAGTCTTTTTGGCCGGAGCATTTGTGTCTATCGTCCATCCGCTCTATATTTGATCAATGAGTCGTTCCACCTTCACCCTTCTGGCTAGGTTCGTGTCGTTGTGCAACCCATAAAGTTCTTCGCCATCAATGCACACAGAGGCCATAGATAGCCCTTAGAACTTTCCTCTCGAAACTGCCTATAGTCAGGGTCCATGCTTCTTCACCATACAGCAGGACTGGGACGTTGAGGGTGTTATATCATTTTACTATAGTTGATCGAGAGATGGCTTTACGATTCAATAGCTTTCTAAGACCAAGAAAACAGCGGTCAACAAGAGTTATTCTTCGTCTGATTTCAGCGCTAAGTGTTATTGCCCGTGTTAAAAGCGAGGAATAAGTAGACGAACTCCTCTCCTACCCCAAAATTATATGCGTTTATTGTGAAGTTCTGTCCGAGCCGCCTATGCGTTATTTGTCCTACAAGAAGGCGCCATATGTCAATATTATCGTCGTATATGAGAATTGGAACCTTGTCTGAATCCTTTTTGACATCTAATGGTTAGCTCGTTGCCAACCTTGATGCAGCAGCGATAATTGCTCCACCGTCCACAGGCAAACGATTTTGGCCGGGATGTCAAAACTAGACATAGCTTTATGCAGTTCGTATATACAGATGCCGCATATGCGGCCAGGGTCTTCCGCTAAGTGAAAATTTGATCGATGGTTGACTTTCAGGATCTGACTCTGAAACCACATTGATAAAGACCAATCAGATTGTTGATGAAAGGCTTCAGACGTTCACATAATAACGGAGGAAAGGCTCTTATAAGCTTTGAGAAGTAGGCTGATTGCTCTGTAGTTGGTGCAGTTAAGAGGATCTCTCTTCTTCAGGACTGGGCTGGATTATCAAGAAAAAATTATGTAATTCAAACGAAGAGGAACTAGTTTCACTATGGTAGAAGGGTTAGAAGTTGAAACACATTTCTAGAAACCGAATGCAATGGTTTTTACTGGAAGCGATAAGCCTGCTAAACGATCGGACAAGCAAGTCTAAAGAATTAACTGAGCAAACCAGTAAGATAATAGTGAGCTCTGATAAATGGCGCCCAATGTTAGGCCTTGCAAAACGTCTATAAAATATGATTTCTTTCCGATATCATGGTAAATTGATAACGAAAAATTAATTACTCAGCATGAATCACAAAACTGTCCCCAAGATCAGGTTTTTGACAAAGTGAATATACCTATTTCAAAAATATTTTGATTTTATCCGAACTCAAAAGAGAAAATGATTCGTAAAACTGCATAAGAGATGCATCCTTGAATTTTCCAAATTCGAAGAGAGTTCACCAACAAACTCTGCAAAAGTGCAGAGAACACAACTATGCTCTTTCTAGTATTCCATCGTTATATTTCTTAGTATTGGTATGTCCTTGCATTTACAGTGTTCCTTTTACACCACTAACTTGTATGCATGTGCCATTAAAGACTCCATGCAGAGCACCAGTGCAAAGTTCTATTTTTTTTCTGCACTTTGGAAAGAGGCGTAGTCGTCAATTCTATATTTTTGTTATTTAGTACTTCTAGGAACGTTTTGCCAGCTTTTCGGGGGGCTAGCATTAACATGAGGAGTAAGAGAGCATCAGCAGTTTATTCAACACTGTGCATTTCATTCTTGCTCAGAGTATTTCATACCGTTACGTGTCTATGTATCTTAATGAAATGCATTTGCGGGTGCTGTGCTGTTCGGCAACATTTCTCGGTGCTTGGCTTACAGTTTCTGCTGTTTACATGTTAAAGAGCGCAATATTGCAATCAAAATGTTGACTTGCAAGTGTATGCGCACTTGCTTTTGCGATTGTATGGGTTTCTTACATTCACTGCGATTTTCTTCATTTGTTGCTGTTGCTATTGCTGTTCGGTTTTCCTTTGACTTTGTTTTGCGAAATTATGTGAGTGTGTGTAGCAGTAGCTTGAGCTGCTCTCCTGTTTTCTGCCATATTGCATGCTACAGGACTACACCAGTGCACTAGATATTCTCTGTTTATGTTCGTGGCTGTTATTGCCCTTTTTACCATGGTAGTGTTGTGTTCTGCTAAATCGTCTCAGTGTGTCTGGTCCCCCCATTCTCGCCCCCTTAGTTACCATAGCCCAACCAACCCGGCCTTACTCCTGCAGCAATAGCAACAGCGAACATACACAAAACCAAAGCAACGAAGCCCATTGCCAGTCGACAAACGACGGCGTCCCATACTAGGAGGACGTCACAACGACGACAAAAAAAAAAAAAAAGATTCGAAAAAAAGCAAAACGAAAATAATAATAAAAACAGGATCAGGTATTATTTGAGTCCGAAATCAGATTCTGTTTAGTTGAACGGGAATGCTCCTACAGTAAGGACGCAGTTTAATCTACAATCTCTTCAGTGTGTGTGTGTTTGACTTGTTAATAACCATAGAATTCACATCATCACCATAATTCCAAGTTCTGCTTACATCGTTAATAAAAAAAAGTCCTTTGAGATAACCTACCAACGAAGTCATGTAAAATCCAATTTTTACAAAATTCTTGTAACTTGCATTACATACCAAATTAACATTAAACGGAAATTTGTCAGTTTAAAAACAAAAAAAAACAGGACATCAGTGATATTGAAATTAGTGATTGTGTGTGTTTGTCGTGTGAGATGTAAGGATGCTTACTTAATCAATAGAAGCGAAGCAGTAAACAGATAAAATTTAGTTGTGCTTTTTTTTTTGTCTTGTCTCTGTGAAGAACCAAAAAAGTAATGAAAAAGTTTGTGTGACATTTTGTGGTTAGTGGCTTTTGTTTGCGTATCTTCTGTCTAGAAAATAATTTAAATAGAAAAGCAATTTTACAGAACTGTAATGAATGAGTGAATACCCTGTGTGGTGTACACATTGGAATATTTTTTTTATTTTTTGTTGGATTCGCTTTTTGAATTCAAATTCAAGTTGGTAGTTTGAACTGATGAAACTTTTTGAATTTAATGGTTGACTTCTATAGACGAATTTGGCGCGTCGTAAAAAATATAGTCTAAGAAACACTTTGGAAGCAAAATGTGAATTTATCGTTGTGAGTAGGATAGTTTGTGTATTTTTTGAAGTTATATTGTAAACTTAAGAAATAATAGCAAAAATATTGGTAAAAT
This sequence comes from Sphaerophoria rueppellii, assembly GCA_920937365.1. NCBI lineage: Eukaryota > Metazoa > Arthropoda > Insecta > Diptera > Syrphidae > Sphaerophoria > Sphaerophoria rueppellii. The sequence goes on from CAKKXW010000003.1 coordinate 59,544,524, forward strand.
GCAATAAAACAAAATTTTTAACAGTTGATAAAGTGAAAGTGTAGTGTAGACGTAAACTAAAGAGATTCAAGATTTCTTTAGAAATTTTTTAAGTGTTTAGTGTTTTTTGAACAAAAGCGAAAATTCATATCGCCGATCTGGAGGGATACACACAAAGGTGAGTCAAGGTTTTGATTTAATTCTAAAGAAGAAGAAGAATAGGGAATATAAATTTCACAAAAAAAAATTCGAATAAAAATACAAATTCAGGTAGTATGGATAGGTATACTTAAGTGTTCTCAGACTGACAACTAATACCGTGCTAAGTGTTAGAAAAAATGACTTAAGTTTAAGGTCACTTCGACCAATACTGAAAATGTAGATAAAACGAAAATTTCAATGCGAGTGCAAAAATTTACAGTGTGAACAATAGTAGGACAATTGACTCGTAGATCCAAAAATATTATACTTCGAGAGATTCTTAACAAGTTTAATAATATCCAAGCGAGTGCCTCTTTCATAAAAAAAGATAATTTCAAAACAAATAAATGATGGTAATAAATGAATTTAATTACAAATCTAAAAGTCATCACCAATTTGAAGTTAATTGTGAATACTAGTTACTATGGCCCCTGGCGAGCTCTACCGGGTCAAATAAATGACTCTCCATTGTTCAACAAATTATTAAATCAAATACCAAAAAAAGAAACTCAATTTCATAAGTCCGTGATTCCGTATGCTTAAAACTATATTCTGTCAAAATTCCAAAAATTAGTAACTAAAGTAATATCAATAGTGAAAAATTTTTATCACTTAACTGCGATTTTATTGAAAAAAAAACTTTTCTATGTGGAAGTATAAATATAGAATATAAATATAGTGGCGCGACAGCTCTTGAAGAGCCAATGCCTAAATGGCTTGGCTTACTCTCATCAACAATTCTCTAAGTGCGTGTGAAAAATTGAGAGGACCTACAATCTAACGTCGATTCCGAACGGAAAAGTTGAGAAGCATTTTTTCATGACAGATGATACTCTTAGAAATTTTGTCAGTTCTTCGCAAAAGGCAGTGCTCGTGAAACATGAAATAAAAACTATGGCACGAGTAGGACTCGAACCCACGAGGTTCTGTTTAGCAGCCAACCTACCAACTAAGCTACGGACACTATCTATGTGGAAGTATGCTATGCTTAAAAGTATTACTTGAACAGTTGATAAATTATACGAAAAGGCGGCTATAATATTTCATCAGTGAAAAAGTATGCAATGAAAAATGTGTGTTATTAAATTTGTTTTTAATGCTTTCACGCAAAAACTATTTAACCGATCAGCATAAAATTTTGTACATATATTTTTGGAGGTATAAAAAGTGACATAGAATACTTCAATTTTGCGTAGGGCAAAATGTTTCGTTATTGTAAAAGGGATCAGAAAATTACATAGGCTACATTTTTAATCCCGGTTATTGCGGGTAACACCGTGTTGTTGTTTACACATAAACTTTCAAGCTCACCTTACGTGCTTGCTGCATAGTTTGGCATATTTTCTTCAAAATGATATCAAGAATGAGGTTAACTACATTGGTTGCTTCTATAAATTCTGCATTACGCATACGCTGACATGGAAGTTATTATTTTGAAGTAACTGGATCCAATGATCTGCCATTGTATTAAGTATTTGCTGGTATACAGAAATGCAGTTCCATTTATTTGAAATGATTTATTCAGACAAAACCCTGAAGTTGCGCCAAATCATCTCCGGATGTCCTGAACCTTTTATTTCGTTAGGGTTATTTAGATGTCTTTTTTTCTCATTGCGGTTTAATAGCTTTCAGAAGTGTATTTTTGCACACAACTGGGATTTGGTCCGGGCCTCCTTAAACAAGTTTTTCTACCTTCACCGATCTTAGTTCTTTTTCAACACCTACGAGATAGGTGTACAGCTAGACCATAACATTCTCCCAAACTTAATTTTTGGCTTAATATAGGCTTTGCGGTAAATTTTATAAGACTCATGTTTAAACCAACTCCGGAATCGTTTTTCCTCACATGCTAGGAGCCAACTATTCTCCGAAAAGATCATAAGTCGAAAGCGGAAGACATCAGGTTGCATTTGGCTAGTCATCCGAGTCTCTGAATTTTTTTCTAAAGCCATATTGTAGGATAAGCAGTCTATCATGTCTTCCTGTAAGAGTTCGCTGATTTGTTTTCCTTAGGGTTAAAAGCCTTTTTCACATCTTCAATATTCTCTGAATGCAGCATAGGACTGTTATCAAGAAATGGTGAAGTCGTCATTTTAGTCGTAAGTTTTTCCTTAAGAAATTCATAAAATGCACTCTCCACAGCTCCATCAGAATGCCAATCTGAACGGTGATAAGTTTTTCTTCTTTTTCCTGACAGCAGGCCTCTTGTAATTGATAAATCGGTAGAGCTCAGTCACTAAATTGTTTCATTTTCTCCTCATCGTCAACTTGTAAATTTTTACTGTGAACTCAATGATTTGGAATAATTAACCTTACAGCTCTCATCAAACGTTTTAAAGACTAATCGATTAAGGACAAATCTCAACGTATGTCTGCTTCACAAAAACTCTTTGACTTAGTGCTTACCTTTATTCCATTTCACCAAAGTTCACTTATAAGACCAATTAGTTACAATCTCCATTCGATCCTTTGACGTCAACTTGTCGAAGAGAAATTTACTTCCGATAGTACCTAATTCGATTTATGTAATCATATCACTTACATCAAATTTCAAAACGGATGAACATCAAAACCTATCCTTTACCTTCTATCAATCAAGATATCTATTTTTGTAATTTTAACTTGGGCTCTTATGCCCTTTTATAGCTGTTCTTACTATCAGGCCTTCAGGTATCTCTAAGCAAATTACTTCCACGGTATAAATGGAATGTCTCCTAATTCCCCTTTGCTCTCTGCTCCATATCCAAATAGGACTAAATCGAAACCAAATGAAGAATTGCAGTAGGTTAAAGGACATTAACACAAAAAAAGAAACAGACCTCCCAGTAATCCCTAAAAACAAAAAAAAAAAAAAAACAAAAATAAACGAAAAATGTAAATAGAGAAAAAGGGTTAAAGGGAAATTATCATCACATGGCACCGAGACATATCCAGTCCGAACTCATTCCTGGACGCTTTCAGCTAACTGCTGCAAGTTGGCACCATTTTCATCATCCTCTATGGTAGCTAGATATAGCATCTCTACGTCTATATAGGTTTTGGTAGAAATTAACATGACTTTTTACCCACACCAAAGTCCAAATATAGTGGAATCGACTATAATGGCTGTGACGAGAAGAAGAACGGAGTAATGTAGTCATATGACCAAAGCCAAGTTAACCCTCATACCATTGTGGCTGGTAGCAGTAGTCAACGCAAAGGGAATGTGCAATCGGGTAGCTCAGAACACCATCGTCATATACCCCCAAAAGGCCTATTTGCCATACCCAACTATACACACAACAATTTCAGTTGTGTGGCAGCAGTAGCAACATTCAGTCATTTAGACAAATAGCCAGACAGGCAGACAGTCAGCCAGACGTTCATGTAACTTGGAATCCTGCACTCACACTCATGCACGGATGAAGCTATAAAGTTTGCCCTTCTCGATACCATACCCATGTGAATACTTGTGTATCTCTCTCAAGCTTCGTTCTCGACCTTCTCCCTGACTCCCGCCGCCACACACTAACCGGCTGCATGTGCGACAGCTTTCCCCCTCGTCATCGGGGTTTCGGTGGGTAAAGGGCTTTTGAAAAAAGCCTTTTCAGACATTACATAGCTCGATGAGAACGACCGTGGGATAGAGGGCGCTCCAAACGGCCTGGAAGTACAAAAAAAGAACGAACTAAGAATTAAAACCAGCGAAAACTTTCCAATTACTTTACTAACTGTCGTTCTGCCCTTAGACACAGTGCATGTTCATGTGTTGGTGTATAACTGAGTGCAGGTACTCAAGCCCTCAAGTAGGTGCAGTTAGACCCAGTTTTGTTTTTCTTACCTCGAGTATATGTAGATGTAAACGAAGTAAATGTTTACCCGTTGGCGTTGTTTTTCAAGTAGAGAGCCAACACTGGAGGACATCAACGGCAGCTCAACTCAAGGCTTTGAGTTTTGAGATCTCACAAGAAACTAAGGGAGATTTATGGAAAGGGCACTGCTGCGTCTACCTTTTTACATTTTCTTTGTCTTTCAATTTTGTTTGTACTCAAAATCACGTAGCACAAATAAAGTCGACGTTTTTAATGAAGACATATACCTATCACTAGTCAGTCGCCCTAGATTGTGAAATATAACAGCCCAGTGGGTTCTCCATCAAAGAAAGTAATAAAAAACAAAGCTCGGTGAGTGCATGAGGGTTTTTTTTTGCATTTGGCGCGCACACAAATGCATTACATTTACATGCACTTAATATAAACTTAGAGTTCAAACAACAACAAAAAAATATCATCTGCATTACAGACATTAACAGCACCCAAACATTCGGCGCCTTAGAACACCCTCCACCCCCTTCCGTTCTTCCTTCACATTTCCGTTCTATATTTTTGTAAGCCCTTACAACAACAACAACAAATCGCAACGGAACACATAAAAACACAACAACTATAGAAAGCAGACTATATAAGGCCTAGCCTTTTGGCATTTGAGACGTTTTGGGTGGATTGTAAGGGGTTTGAGATCCTCCCCTCCTTCATTCCTTGGTTGTAAGTCAGCCCCCCTTAAACCAACAGTTAACAGTCTGGCATTGTGGTTAACTTACATAAACTATTTATCCGCACTCGAAGAGAGAATGTTCGAGAGAGAAGGAAAGAGCTTACAACATTTTTGAAAGAAGAGAAAAATTGACAATTTTTACAACATAACTGTTAACTTTCTCGTAAATACATTTTTCAAAATTGAAAAGTGTTTACTCTTTACAAAACACTCAACACATCGACAGCCAACACTCTTTCGTCCTTACAGCAAAGAATTCAATAACAGAACAAAAATGCTCTCTTCAATAACTGTATCAACAGTCAGAGCCGGAGAACTTAGTACATAATAGTCGCGCCCGTAAATTCGACTTTACATAAGTATCCCATGTGTCACAGATTTTATAGATATCCCAGTTCTCCCACTTCCGTCAGTGTCGCCAGCACTACCTTTCCCATCCTTCTTCATGTTTTTCTCTCTTTTATTTTTGTTTTTCGATTATCATTTGCTATGCACTTAAATTGCAGTCCGACGGCAACAAGAGGGAAGAACGTCGAGCTTGGTCTTTGGTGATCCAACTGAGAGATAAGATCCGAGGGGGTAAGGAGGCGAAAATTGGCGCGTGTTAAAAGTTACACCTGCTCCAATAAACTGTTGGTATTAAAGTTCCTGTTTCGTAACAAAGTCAACGAAGACACGGATAGCGTGGGAGTCGCTCAAAAGCGAATGGAGATTCAATATGACGAACAAGCACCAAAAGTAGTGAAACAAATTTTGCGTCACGGGAGGGATAGCATAATGCCATAATTTTAACCGACAGATAAAATTTCTGATTGATTGGATTTTGTTAAATAAATGTTAAAGAGTCGTATATGATGGCTGTGGACATATTTATTTGCCCTGGTTAACAGGATTCTGGTCGCTTCGATTATATTTGTTTAAAACAGAAGGACTCTTCGACTTTCGAGTGGATAGTTAAGTTGGTCAATGGGTGGCAGGAAGGATAATAATCGATTTTCAAGGCCACAGTTTTCATTAAACCTTTTTTTCTCAATGTAACCAACAAGGACTAAATGACTTTTTTGTAGAAGGCAGAAAGGTATAGTTAGTCAAAGCGGCGCCATTTACTCGTAAAATGCATTCAAACGCATTTCTTTTCTTTTTATGAAAAGAAATAAATTTAATAGCTCAGAGGTTTTAATGTTTGAACTTTGCCATTTGTGTAAAGTTTGCGCGTGCAAGGGATCAAGTACATCAAGGAATTTAATTAGATGCAGGAGATAAAAGTTTGCAGTCAGTGTATGGCACTTTTTATTTACATCACTGTGGAAATGTGTATAGTGTAGCTTTTTGAATGGTGTAAAAGTGACACGAAACACGATAAAGGAGGAGGAGGAGTAGTTCAGTTGAGGCCAATAATAAAATTCAATGAGCACTGAGTAAATAGGACAGGATAAACAGAGGAAGTTTCGAAAGTAAGTAACAGGACAGACAAACTCTTCACTTTTGATTTGTTAAGTTTTTAATTGGGTCGGAGTGGCTTTTTTCCAAAGTATGTACTACTACAGCTGTCATATCCTGAGCTTATGTTATTTTAATCATATTGTATGTTAAGAAAGTTTATTACAACTGACACAGATAATAATTTTTCAAGGGTAGTTGGCTTATCAACATTTTCCACTTCTCATTAAAAGTTATAGAATTATCCGGAAATAGAATGTTCATCGTTCAGAGACAGATAACGATTTGCCCCAATAAGGAGTTTCACTTGTCTGCCACAACCACATCTTCTAATATTATCTTGTCTGTAATTTTCCACTTAGAATAAACGAGATGTTTTTTTTTTAAGATAATAACTGAGGTCGTTTTGTTGATTGCACCCACGATTAACTCTAAATGTTTAACTCTGGCCGAAGAGTTTGAGACTTAGACTCAAAGTAAGTTAGAGCTGTGCTCTTTAAGATATAGGTACATTTTGCTTCCGCCACACATAGGATATCTTTTCATAGCCAAATACGAGTATACTCATCCTGAACTCGACTGCAAAAAACAGTATGTATGGTATTCCAAGAGAGTCCTTGAGACCTGCTTAGGCAAAACCTCGTAAAATTCTTTTATTTAATTGTTTTTAAATGACTTCCAGTTTTCACGCAAGCGATTTTTGTCAGCACTATCATATGTTTTTTACTAACCTTATCTAGGTTACAACTTTCTCAGTCGATAACTTAGATTTAGTTTTTAACATTTGATTGAAAACTCCCAACACTTTGCTTTGACACCGTTTCATTAAAAAAAACTATTGTTATAATTTTCATCCATAATTTTTTTCTTAAAATAAAGGCTTAAAATTCCCAAAGTTGGGCAAATAGTGTACTTCAATGCATAAGAGATTGAACAAATGTCTTTCAAAATTTAGATACACAAAGAAAATTCTCAGAAAGATTACCTATACCTACTGTTAGACGGATTGAAGATTTGAGCGGAACTACAATTTAACGCCGATGTCGAACGGCTAAGTGGAAAAGCTCTTTATTATTGATGATTGATGACAGCTTTACCAGTTCTTTGCAAGTGGCAGTATCTTTGAAAGATAAAATAATAAAACTTTGGCACGAGTAGGATTCGAACCCATAGATACGATCTGCGTAAGCCAATGCACATAACACTTCGCAAAGTGGCTGCCCTCTGTCCTCGATAGCCTCACGAATTTCATCTTTGAGGTCTTGAACCGACGCTGGGCTGTTGGCGTAGACCTTATCTTTCACGTGGCCCCAAAGGAAAAAGTTGCAAGGTGTTAAATCACAAGATCTCGTGGCCAATTGTGATCACCAGTTCGAGAGATAACATGGTCCGGAAATTTTTCTCGTATAAAAGATCGATAGTTTCATTGCTTGTGTGGCACGTAGCGCCGTCTTGTAAAAAGTAAACGTTGTCCATCCAATTCCGGCCATAAAACATCATTAATCATCTCCCGGTAGCGCAATCCATTGACCGTTACTCAAATACTCAAGCCTCATTTTCGAAAAAGTAAGGTCCAATGACCCCGCCGGACGAGAAATCGCACCAAACAGTCACGCGTTGAGGATGGAGAGGCTTTTCAACTATAACTCTTGGGTTTTCCGAGCCCCAGTTGTGACAGTTTTGCTTGTTGCCGTAGCCTCCGAGGTGGAAATGGGCCTCATCAGTCAAGATGATTTTTCGATAAAATTCTGGATAATTTTCATGCATTTCAAGGACCCAATCAGCAAAGACACGACTTTGTTGGTGATCAGCCGGCTTGAATTGTTTTGTAAACTGAACTTTATAAGCCTTAAGACCCAAGTCCTTATGCAAAATACGGTTCAATGACGTTTGTGGAATGCCTAATTCCAAAGAACGACGGAGAATGGACAAACCTGGGTTTACTTCAACACTTCGGGCTACAGCAGCAATATTCTCAGTTGTTCTTGTGCGACGTGCACGGGTTTTATTCTTCACATTCACATCACTAACTTGTCGCAACAGCTCGAATTTGTCCACCAATTTCTGTATTGCGGTCCGACAAGGTGTTAAACGACGATCCAAAAATGTTTTAGTTTTACGAATTGTTTCTGCCAAATTTTCACCATTTTTATAGTGAATTTTAATAATTTCAATACGTTGTTGAAGCGTCTATCGTTCCATTTTTATTAATGGCGTTATTTCTTCTTGTCAAGTGTCAAAAAATGACAGCTTCAAAAGTGACAACTACCGAAATAGCGGGCTATTCAAAATAACAGCTCTTATTGGAAAACCCTTCAGTTACTGCTTTGTTCATTACACTACACCTGCTTCAAGCAGGCATGTCAATACGCAAACTGATCTTCAGTGCGAAAAGATGTGGTAGGTACTGCTGTTTCTATAGCTAAGTAAACAGCAGATGAGCATTTTATGCAACTTAAAAAGTGTAGAGAAACTGCCTACATACCGTAGAATAAAAATTCAGATATCGAATGTTGTAAAAGAGAAAGGGGCCTCGAATTTAAAAAAAAAAGGAAACGTTTGTGATCCTACATCTTTGCATGACTCACCAGTCACCAGACATCTCTTTGATTACAAAAAGTAACATATTTGGCGTATTTATGATGTGCAAGACAATATCATTTAAATAGTCGCCTCGAAGATTCACATTTTTGCAGTGACGAGGAAACATCTCAAGCCAATAAATGTGTTGTTTTAAATCGTCTTGTTGGAACCACATGTCAATCACCGTCGCGGATTGACTATCCATTTTCCTACGGCATAGTTTGAAAAATACACAAACCATAACACGCATTGCAACGGTTGGAACCTTTTGGATCCCTTGTGGGTTTTGTAAGCTATGCCCTTACATATGCTGCATTTTTCTTTGCTTCATTCCTCAAGAAAATTGTGTAAAGAAAATCGTCATTTATTGACTTTTGTTCAAATCCAAACATCAAAGGCTTCGTTTTGTACGTTATTTGAACTTTAAAAGAGTGAATAATATGCTATTAGAAATGCTTAACACGTTATAGTGACGTGAACGATAAGTTGCATCGATCGCGTGTTACGAAAGCTAGGAAAATTAAGATCGGATCAAGCTCATTGCTTACAACTGCAGTAATATTTACAAATGATTACGATGATGAAAAGGACCACTGATCAGTTAAAAGGAAGATCGGTAACTGACTTACATTATACCCTGCTGATAAAATAAATTTTATTTTCCGTTACTGTGAAAAAATAAAGTGGGTTTGGACGATTTGACGGATCAGTATTTTGTTTGTTTTGTTTTAAATTTGTGATTCTCCCATCACAGCGATGGCTAAATTAAACTGCTCAGTGAAATTGAAAGATTTTTGTATTCCTTTGCAAATTTAATTAGAATAAATTGTATGTAATCTGAAAATTAAGGAAATATCACATCATAGAACAACAACATTGTGGATTGAGCTCGAAATTGACGTGGATCTTGACGTTTACATGGTTTTGTGCGATGTATGTGCATGTGTTGAATTTGATGAATTGAATGAAATATTTACGTCACTTTCATCCTTTGAAACAAACGATACCCCAATTTTACCAAATCAGGAACCTTATAGTGTTTTTTTTTTATGGTTTTAGTTTTACAAACGTTAACGAAGAAGATGTTTCAAACTCTTTTTATCGATTAAATCGAATTCTGTTGGTCTTGACGAAATTAATCCAGTATTTTTAAAAACGACTCTTCCCTACACCTTGAAATACATTACACATCTCTTTAACACTATTTTGATGACTGGAGTTTTTCCGACCAGCTGGAAATGAGCAAAAATCATCCCTTTTCCAAAAACTCGAGACGAGTATCGACCAATTGCTATTTTGCCTTTCTTATCGAAAATTTTTGAAAAAATCCTCATCATACAAATAAGGGAATATTTGGATCAAAACGACATGCTATGTCCAAATCAATCTGGCTTTCGCCCTCATCATAGCTGTACGACTGTTTTAATAAATGTAATTGAAGAAATTAGAGAGAGTGTTGATTTTTCAAAAGCATTTGACACCGTAAACCACCGAATTCTATGTTGCAAACAATTCGCATTACCTGCAATCAAATTGTTTTCTCCTATTTATCATCTGGGTGAAAGCAGTTGTTGCGAACAATAAAACATCTTCCATCCTTCCTATTAACAGAGGTGTGCCTCAGGGATCAATATTAGGACCACTGCTATTTAGCATATATATAAATGATCTCCCGTCGTTGGGTTTCAACTCATCCTTCCATCTTCATGCAGACGATGTTCAACTTCGATATAGCTGTTCTCTAGGCCTTATTGAAAACGGAGTATGTGAAATTAATGAATATTTTAATAAAGTGTTACACTGGTCTCGATCAAATGGACTTTGTTTAAATCCAACCAAGATTAAACGTTTGATTATTTCAAGAAATCCTAAGGAAACAAGTGTATGGAGGATTACGAGCATTATTTGTTGAATATTTTTTTCTTTATCGTTATTGACCACGTTAAATTATAAAATCATTCATTTTTACTTGCGACATATAGAATATATGGCAAGTATTGAATTCGTAAAAAAAAAAAAATTTGAGATGAGGATGAGGTATGATATTACGATGATAGAGAAGTCGAAAAAAGTGGGTCCGGCGATTCCGTCTGTCTGTCTGTCGGAAAGTTTACAGGCATCTACAGGCTTAACTACTGGTCCGATTGACTTCAAATTTGAAAATTAGAGGTTTGAGCAAAAAGTCATATCCCAATTTTTTTATTTTTGTTTTAAGATCAAAATTTAGGGTAGCCACCATACGATTTTTTTGGTCAAAAACCAAAACTTATTTTTTTCACAAAAACGGCCCGAACGATTTTTTTTAAACTTCCTCGAGTTTAATTTTTTTAAACATTCATGTGTTTTATGTAAAAAAAAAAATTTTGTATTGCTCCAAAACGGTACCTCCCATAGAACCGTTTTTTTGTTATTAGATTTTCTCGAAAACTGAAAGTCCGATCAGCGTAAGTTTTTTTTCGAAAGTACGTATATATTGTTCAAATAATATTTTGTTTTCAAAAAAATTTCAAATTTTGTTTTGGATTTTAAAAAAATAATTTTAACTTTTTTTTTCAAAATTCTGTATCTCAAAAACGGATCAATTTTAAAAATCCAAATTGGAGTATAATATGTATATTTACATGGTCTTGAAAACTGCATACCCAAATTAATTTTAAGATATTTTTGAAAAATTTTATATATAAAAAATTAATTTAAAAAAAAACGGCTCCGACGATTTTCAAAAAAAAAATTCAATAAATCAAGAATAAGGTTTGAATTTGTTCGGCATTTAAATTTTTGGAATGAAATGTATATACGAGGTACATTTCCAAATTTTAATTTTTTTAATAAATTCTAATTATTTTTATATATATATATATTTTTTTTTTTGAGTTAAGTGTAAGCTGTAAGTAAGAGTGTAATCAGAATTGCTTAAAGTATATCTCTTATTTTAACACTACCTTTTGCAATTTAAGTAATCATAAATATTTAGTTTTAGCATGCAGGAGCAAGTTCGTACGACCCAGTCGTGCACATTTTTTTCTTACAATAGTATTTAAATACTGAAACTTGCGCTATTTTAAAAGATATTCGTAGGTAATAACTTTTACTATTTTTATCCTGGAATTCCTGCGAATGCCACAAAAAATCGCTCAAGCCCTGTTTGTTTAAAACCTCATATTTCTTGTTATTGGAGACAGCGGTCTACTAAAAGTTAAATCCTGTAAGACCAGTTAAATCGTATAATATCAAGTCATCAAAAGGAATCTCAAAGAAATGGAAGAAAAATGGAAATTCTTCTGCATCCACCTAAGCCTTGGCAGATTGATAATTTTGTATGGAATGTTATTCAAATGTAGAGTTCTACAAAAAACGTGTTTATATGTTAATCAAAACAGAGATAACATTATGCAAGAATTTCGGCGAAGAGCTCAGACAATTTGTAATAAATCAATTTCAATGGAAATTATTTTTCTGTTGACAGTATCTTATGTACTGTTCCTATCCTTCAAAATGTAAATTGACATTAAATGGTTAACCAAAATCAATATGCTGTAGCTGGACAAATAGAGTATCGCTAGAATATTCATCAAATTGAAAATCAGTTTCATTTTTTACGTAGGTGACGTCAGACAATTCTTTGTGCAAATAAAAAATAACTTATTTGTTACAAAATGTATTTAGATGATATTTTGTTTGTCACTGAAGTTATTTTTATATTTCATTCATGACAATTCACTTCTTATTTTTTATAACACAGACAGAATCATTTATTTCGTTCAAATACCCACACTTGGTTTAACTTTCCTGGCAGAAGGACTATCTCATGACGTCTTTTTCAACTTTGCTCTTCACCCAGAAAAATGTCCTTAACATTTTTTTAAAGTAACAGAGAGGGAAACAATTTTAAACGAATGACACGAAAATACTAAGGCCATTGTTGGGCTGCCTGCTTACTTCGTTTATCTTATTTTCGTTTTTGGAGACTTTTTTATCTGCAAATAGCTTGGCTCGTGTAACTATTTTAGAAGGTACTCCTTCTTCGTTGAAAAAAAAGAGATAAATGACGATACAATTCTCAAATGGAATTATTTAAAGTGTAAATTGTTATTTAAGCTGCGTGTACTTTTGCAGCAAAATCCGGTGACTATTAAAGTAAGTGGCAGAAATTCAAAATCGCGATAAGACAGGCAATTCTCTCTCGTGAAAAGGATTAGAAGACCCGTGACAATTATCAACAAAAATCTCTTGTAAATTTCAAAGATATTTTTCAGTCTATTCAAAACTTTTTTCTAATGAAATATTTATCTGGTTGAAAACACAAGCTCTAATTCTTCCTAGTATCTTTGAACTCAGCGCCTATAATACCATTCAAATAATCCCTCTTTGGATGGCTACCATAAGCACTCGTTCCTTACTAAAACCAAAATTAAGCCCAACTGCATATTGTCGAAGCATGTAATTCTCCAAAGACTGTTTTCGTCCGACGCTTATGGCTACAACATCATCATCCAGCCATTTCGCCAAAAACCAGGTCGGTCGTGGGGCACCACCAGACAGTGCATTAAAGAGCAATAAGGATCTTCTCTGCGGGTACATGTGAATATTAGGTATGGATTCATTCATATCAAGGTGTCGCCGCCGTCTATGGCATTGCGTCGCATGCTGGTCATTTAGAGTTCTGAAGTGGTGTTTTTAGAGCGCGTTTAATTGCTTTCCGGCGGATGGTCTATCTAACTTCCCTTTAACCTCACAATCCTAATTTCATTCCCTTCCTGGCCCATTTGCATTCAAAGTACATTCTCATTCTCACTACGCATCTCTCGATGTGCGATTATTATAATTCCAGTTTTAGCTTCGTGTAAATAATCGATTTTCGGCCAAATATTGGGGGCTTAATGACTATTGATTAGTATGATAATTCGGTCCGTCGCTCGCCGTCACTTTCAAAGGTCCTTCTCGGGAACATCAGTGAGTATTATTCCGACCATTGATTTTTGGCGCTAGTTAATGTAGGCCTTTGATTGAGTTCCAGCAGCGATTTGAATGTAAACCTATTTAAATGCTGCTTGTTCATTTGACAGCTAAAAGAGTGTATTAATTCGAATTTGATATTAATGTCCTTGATCAAAAGGCAATCTGTTCAGCCGACGGCCTTAGAACTTTGGTAGGTCATGGTGGGTGGCAATGAGGTTTGCCTCATCAGCAAATAAACAGATTTTAGTTAGTTTCAATTTGAGAGCAATAGATTTGCCGTAAATGGGAATTTTAATAGTGTGATTTCACAGTTATGATAGAGTTTAAGCAATTGCGGCGGCGGCCGGCGTTAGCGTTATAGCGTTTAAGAAATTGTCCGATAAGCGGATCTGTTTGAAAACCGATTGCTGTGATTAAAAAATTGTGTCAAATAAGTAATTTAGTAATTCTCAACTTAACAATATTACCTACTTATGAGAATTATGAGAAGAATTGACATGTACTTAAGCGTATACCTCACACACCAATGTAATGAAGTACAGACACACAACAGCAATGGCGACTGAGGCCTTCGGCTGGAAAAGACTTCAATGCAACTAAAGAAAACAAAAAAACAAAAAAAATGCTTAACTCATAGTCATCATAAATTGCAAATTATGGCAGTGTTAAAAAATATATAAAAACTTAAAGAAGAAGACATAAAAGTAAATTCACTTCACTTTGCAAAAGCAAACCACCACAGCACTATTCAACAAACTAACAAGCCGCAAGCCAACACTAAAATCGTTCTCTTCGTCATAATCAGACTCTGAGGCGACCGACCTGCCGCCTGACACAGCTTACTTTTCATCGTCTAGTCAACAAAGTCAAGCCTACATTTAACATGTGTCTTGCTACCATAACGACCACTAGGACATCGCTGTCGCTCTTAAAATCTTATTCGCTGTCGCGTTGTGGAAAACGCTATCATGAACAGAACACGACCGCATGGCTCACTAACGCTATAGAACCGCACTATAGCCCCGTTTTTCCTCCGTCGTGTCGTCGTCGTCATCTTGATCATTATCCTACTGCGATGGAGTAGTAGGAGTGCAACGTGTAAGTGCTGAAGCTGACCTGGCACTACACAAAATACCAGTGCATCCAAAAGCTACGATTGTAAACGTTTCTTGCAGTCGTGTACATCAGCCGTAAGGATATAATATTTTCCTTGTTTCAGTAAATTTCATTACAACCCCATCAAGGAAATATTCATGTCTTGCACAAATGCAAGAAATATTACTTTTACTCGGCGATGAAAGTGCTTGTGCAACGAAAAAGCGGTAATGTTTCTTTTACAGTGTAATTTCAACATAAACTGACAGAAAGCGGTTTCAATTTTTTGTTCTTTTTTCTTTTGTTGTTGTTGAAAGGAGTTCAGTTCGGCTAATTATTGTTCCCGGGTTATTATTTTTTTAGGGCGAAATATAAATTTTGTTGGAATTTAACGAGAAAGGTTTATGTTGCAATTTGCCAGAGGAAGATACCTAGAACATGAAACTGATAGTTGTTTTTGAACTTTACGAAATCGTTTATTTGTTTTATAGACAAAAACAAGATCTATAAGATAACGTAGGAACACAGTGCTGACAAGAGGAAAGGTCAACTTGATTACTATACTTCCTGGGAATAGTATTTCATTTTTCATAGTTGATTAACCAATTTGCTGCAATCAAATGAACGTGTGTTTCGAAAAAAAAAACCTTATTGCTGCCGCTAGAGAACATTTCAACAAACTGCTGGCGGAAATATATGACAATAACTTTGAGTGAGGTGATTTCAACAAAAAGCTTCGGAAAGAAGACCTTTACGGGAGGATTGCTGGAAAGCACTGTAATGGGTTCAGACTGAGTGATTTCGCTGCGGAATAAAACTTGATCATAACTAGCACATATTTCCATCACTTAAAAATGAAAATATTGACAAGAACATCTCCAGAATTCAGATCAATTGGTCATATTGCAAACGACGGAAGACACTCTTCCATACTTTGGAAGTGCAAACGCTCCCAAAAGCTTATATCGAATCGGGTCATTATCTTGTCGAAGTGAAAACACGATTGTGGATATCCATTGTGTTCTACACGACAACGCTTTTTCTTCTTAATATAAAACTAGCGTCATGGGTTGCGCAAATACAAATTGCTTGGACAGAACCAGTACATCCCCTCTTTTCGCGTGCTACGCTCCATGTGGAAATCTATTCCATGCAAAATGTGTTGATTCAAACAACGCATTTTTAGACAAAATTAATGCATCTAAGAATGCGTTTCGGTATTGTTCCACATGTATTAAAATATCTTTGGCTCACTTTTCTTTCAAACTGTCTTCACTGAAAGTTGAGCTCATAAAAATTCACAAAGGGATTCGAAGACTTGAACCTTAATGTCACAAATTTAGCTACTATCACTAAGAGCATCCCTACCCCAACACTAATGGTTGACAAATCCTCTGAAATGGATGATATTTTACCGTCTGAAAATACCTCCCTCCAAGTTGTTTCCAAAAAAAGTAAAAAGAGAAAATAATTTCAGCAAATCTTTTATCGATTCCCCCGCCGTTGTTGATAAAGATTTCTTTCAGTATTTACGTGGCTGTCCACAAGTACTGTTTAACAACATCTCAGTAGAGACTGATGACATTATAAACATTCTTTCTCTTCTGAAAGAAGATTTTTCGAGTGGTCCAGATGGTATTCCACCTGTTGTTTTAAAAAAGTGTAAGGGTGTGTAAGCACCTCCCCTCCATTATGTTATTGTCTTTAAAATTAGGAAAATTTCCATCAATTTGGAAAAACGCTTATATTATACCAGTCTATAAGAAGGGAGATAATGCCAACTCTCCTGCATTCCTAAGGTGTTCGAACAAGTTATTTGTGAAAGTTTGGCATTTCATTGCAGGAACATCATCTGCCAGCAACAGCATGTTTTCATACAGAAACGTTCTACAGTCACAAATCTTCTTGTTTTTATCAATAAATGTGTTAGCACTTTCGATTTAGTTAGGAAATCGATGGCGTCTATACAAATATTTCAAAAGCCTTCGACCAACTCTCTTGGATATCCTCTTATCTCGAGAATAGGTCTTACCAAGTAAAATTCAGGCGTTTTATCTCTAAGTCAATTTTTCCTAATTCAAGAGTTCCTCGGGGTAGCCACCTAGGACCTCTAATTTTTCATTTAGCTATACACGATGCCCCGTTATGTGTACGCAATAGCAAAATTCTCATCTTCGCAGATGATATGAAGATTTACAAAAAAACATCTATTCTAGTAATGACCACATTCTTCTACAAGATGACATTAATAGTTTTGCATTGTAGTGGGAGAAAAATAATTTAAATCTTAATCCAATAAAATGTCAAACAATGACCTTTTCAAGGAAGCATGCACCGTCTTCATATGACTACGCTATCTCACAGCACATTCTAACCCGTGTTAATTCCGTAAGAGATCTTGGAGTTTTTTTACCCCTAAATTAGATTTTTCTGGGCACATTAACAATATCGTGAACAAAGCAAACTCAATGTTTGTATTTATAAAGCGTTGGTCAAAGGAGTTCCGCGACTCAAATATTACCCGCGCTCTATATATTATTTCTATGTTCGTCTTCACTTAGAATACGCTTCCCAAGTTTGGTCACCTCATTACAATCAACGAAATTTTACTCGTTTTGCCTTAAAAGGTATTCTATGAAGTGATCCTTTGAATGTCCCCTCTTATCATAATATTAATCTTGTTTTGTTAACTGTCTTGTTTTTGTTTCATCCATGTGAGTGTTTGTTATGTAATGTTTGCTTACTAACAACAAACAATGCACTAAGTGATGAGCCGGTGGTATAACATAGTCTACTATGTTGGCAAACCATTGGTCGTAAGACTGTGCCTGCTATAAGCTCTCTTCAACCAATTCTGATAGTTTAAAAAAACCGCTACCTACATTAGACTTTTGCAATCAAAAGAGACCGCCTTATCCGTTTCCAAGGAAGGTTAAAATATTTTGTTACACACTTCCATGGAGCAAGTGCAAGAGAGGATTCATTCACCTCTTGACAGGATCCACATGTGGGATTGTTGAGGTCAACGCAACAAAGTATTGTTCCATTTCTTAGGTTATCAAAGGTATGTGTGGGTTGCATTTGATTTTACTAGAATTTATGGGGAAAGTTTTATGCAATGATTTATAATTTTGACCAAGTTGATGTTTATGTTGATTTGAGAACAATTGATGAGAATCACCACTTTACGTACTTACTTATTTAGGTGGCGCTACAGTCCGTTGTGGACTTGGGCCTCATCAAACAGGCTCCGCCAGCTAGCTCGATCCTTAGCTAGTCGTCTCCAGTTTTGCACTCCAAGTTGCGGTCTTCCTCTCCTCCTACGTCCCTCGGGAATAGTGTCGAAGGCTTTCCGGGCCGGAGCATTGGTGTCCATTCGCTCTAAATGACGAGCCATCTGAGTCTCTGGACCTTGACCCTTCTGGCTAGGTCCATGTCGTTGTACAACCGTTAAGTTCGTGTTGTATCTTCTTCGCCTTTCCCCTTCAATGCACACGGGGCCAAAGATGACCCGAAGAACTTTCTCTCGAAACTGCCTAAGGCACTTTCATCACATTCTTGTAGCTAGCTAAAAAAAAAAAAAACAAAACTTTAGAAATTGAAATTCCATTAAATAAAGTAAATGCATGCTCAGTTTCTATTATCTTCTAAAAATGTATTAGAGGAGTGAATGAAGTCGAAAGAAGGCATTTTCAGAAATTCCTCCTGTTATATAAAAATGAAATCTAAAACTGACGTTGCCAGAAGCACTATTGGCAGCAACGACTCTAAGCTAGCTAGATATGGTAGTTACGTTTCGAAGAAAGCAAGTAATTCCCTTTCTCATGCCTTAGCATGAGACCAGTTAAAAATTGATGAGAATTATAGAAGAAAAGTTCTTCGGATTAACTTTGGAGCGGATTGTTTCAATTGCGAAGTGATCATGATATTCATAAGCACACTGAACAAAAGGCATCAATGCGTCAGCTTGTTATATCCTCGACTCCAATCTAGATAGACATTAACGCAAGCGCAAGGTGCGCACCAGCACAAGCTAGCTAGGATAGAACTAGCTGGAAAGTGGCTCAAAACCACAAATTCCTCTCATAAGCAAGAAGTACCCGTGGTAAAATGGTAATGTATATGTATAATATGGTTATCAGTAAAATTGGAAGCATGGCGCGTACTGCCACTTGCGAAGTACTGAAAAGGCCTTAAGAGTAGGTATCATTGATCACGGAAAAATGCTTTTCAATTCACCCATTCGGAATCAGAATAAAACTGTCCTTTCAATGCCTTACGCGCACTCAACCACTTAGGCCTTGGTTCTTGAGAACTTTTGTACCACCCTTTTAATCAAGTTAAAGTTAATTAATCAATGCTTGAAATTTCTGACGCAACATCCTGAAACAAATAATTTGTGTAACCAGCCACCTACGACTCACTCATATTTTCTTACTAAAGAAACTTAAAATTTGACTTAAAGCTGAGCTGAATGTTAAGTCTAAATAAAATAATAAAATTCACCACCTTGCAAAACTGCTCGATGCAACAATAACTCTTGTCCATAGACGGCATATGACTATAACGGAATTTCCATTACCAAATTCAACATCATAAATCTGGAAGTATCATGAACTACACGCGTAATCCTTAGATTCCAAAACAACGAATAAATTCCGTCCACTTATAAGGGCCCCCCCGTGTAATATCACATTTGAACAATGCGGCTTACCTGCTCATAAGCTCGTATAAATGTTCTGTGTGCTTTCAACACGTTCCATTTGGGATTTCATCAGCAAAATTCTTGAAAGAGCACATTATGTATGTTATTCGGATGTACAAACATCGACTACTGTTCCCCTCGTAAAACTCGAAAACTTTCGATTCTGTCCGAGAACTTTAAAACGTGGCACATTCCTGTCCTCACAAAATCCGCTTGCTTCCTAATATCCCTTTTCCTCAACATCAACCTGCGGATGGATTACATGTCATGAATCTGAGAGCTGCAACTCCAACTTCTTGTTGTTTTGGGTACAAGCTACGCCACTGGTATATCGTTTTGCTTGATCCATGTCAGTTTCGACTCCAACTCCAGCTATAGCTCAAAAGTCGTATGTGTCCGTGTCGAAGCAGCTTTCTACGCTGCTGGCTGGTGCCGTGATGGTGATGATAATGATAGTTGTGGCAAAGTTGACGTTGATGATGACTATGATGACGATGGGGTTTTGCCGACGGCAAAAAGGCATCATCAGGGTGTGATATGTTGGTCGAAGCATGTGTGCCCACTGTAATTACCACACGGAGTGGAATTTTCGGTCATGAGAAAAACAATAAACTCTATAACCTTGTTATTGCTCGGATGGGAGTTGGGGAGTGTTGTGTGTTGTGGGGATTATTAGCCGTTGAGAGTGGCGCAAAGTTATTTACTATACAAATCCGTCCAAGAGTTGGTATGCAAATTGCAAAGATTTAAAACATTCAAAGCTCATTTACCGTATGGATGATGATAACGAGGATCGAGCATCATGATGGAGCTGCAAAACTGACCAATAAAATTCTCACATGTTTTCAAATCCTATGGCAGACAGGGGCAGACTGTATTTTGATGCATCCGCCGCATTACTCTGCTAACGTTGTGGTTTAATTTTTTTAAAAAGAAGAACGATTACCCTCGCTTTGGATAAATGCATAAAAACTTGGGAAAAATATGTTTGCTAATGGCACTGGGTAGCAACTAGCAAGTGCCTAGTCTTTCCAAAATTATTTAGACACCAACAAGCCGGAGGAGGAAATGTTTTTGAATTCGACTGTTTACTGCTTATTTGTTACCTTAACATTGAGAAATTTTGTTTGCTTTTATTTTTTTTTTAGACTAGCTGACCCGACAAACGTTGTTTTGTCAACGAAAAGAAAATTTTACTTTATGGATCTTTAATGTCTACTATTTTTGTTAGTCCAGAAAAATAACCCTTCTATTATTTGAGGTAGCGCTAAAGTCAAGGTCGGACAAGGAGCGTTTCCAGACCACTTGCTCCCTCGCAGTTTTCTCCAGTTCGGACGCCAAGTTGGTTGAGGTCTTCTATCAACTTTGTGCTCGACCTGAATCGAGGTCTACCTCTACTGCGACGTCCTTCCTGGTTGAATTCAAAGACGCTGTAGGCTGGAGCATTTTTTTCCAGGAAGGGAATATTATTAATGTGAATAATTATTAACAGAGGAGCGACCGACTGCCTATCCTTCTCCTTCGTATCGCTCGATGGCTGGCCTTTTCTGCCATTCGCTGGCGAAGTTCTATATTTCCTTTCTTTTACTTATTTATTCCGTGTTGACAGAAGGAAATGATCATTTTCTTTCGATTTATACTTGCCCCTCAACAATCGGATGCATCGTGTTGTTATTGGTGTTGTAATGAATTATTACTGTTGATACCGATACTGTTGCCGTTAGACATTGAAAACTTCCTGTTCCAGGAAACTGCTTCGTTTTTCTTTCTTTAAACAGAAAACCGATTCGAATTAATCCACTTCAAAAACAAAAACTGAAAAATTAACAAACTTACATATCGGATTCTTTTATATCTCTAAACTTTCTCCTTGTTCATGACTTTATTCCCTGCTCTTACATCTTCTTTAGATAAAATCATCTCTTCTCCTTCCAAAAGTTTCGTCTCGATTAAAAAAAAAAAGTTTTATTGAAACCTCTGATTACTGATCTTAAATACCAAGACCAACAGAGCGACTAGACAATAGGGTTAAACTGTGGATAATTACCACGAACTTTACATCAAATCTTTCCACAAAAAAATCGCAATCTTATTCTTCCAAACAATAAAGAAATCATGTGAATCCGTTTTTGGTGTGTTTTTTGTAATCCCTCGAATATATGTCAAAAACGAACAAAAGACAATCGCCCAAACAAAAGACGACGACGACGCTGGATTCTGATATGTGAGACAAAACTCGGAATTATAAGAATAATTTGTTTTTGTCACCAGTTCCAATTTGGTCGCGATGATTATTGTCTTTCCATCTATCGTTTTCGACTGATAGTCTGTCCTCTTTGGTCTGGTTTGTGGTATGCTCTTACATCGTTGTGGTGATTTTATGTAAGACAGTCTTCTCTCCTCATGTGTGTGCATTTTTTGCCAATCGAAGTTTTGTATTCAATTTGAGTACTTTTTTGTCAAACATCACGTTTCATGAGCGACCATGTAAGACCGTTGGATTTGTTTTATTATTATTTCGTTTTTGTTTTTTTTTTTTCATTCTGGGAACATTTGTACAGGTTCTTCCCTTTAATTGCGTGTATTAATGGTGTCGCAGTAAGATTCCCTTGTTTTACTTACGATTGCTTTAAGTACCCACCTCTTTTGTTTTAAACACTCTGAGCTGTGCTAATTTCGCTGCGTGCAACACAAAAATATCAACTCATTAGGTAATTAGTGCCCGATGAGAGAGGAACGAAATTCAATCGTATGTGCAAATATCCTGCAAACAAGTTTGGTAATTTAAACTCGATGCCAAAGTACATTTGTTTTTAGCTTTGAATGCTTCTTCTGAGGGCATTGACAGCAAGACAGGGTAGCAGCCATTTTTCAAAATAACTTAAACCCTTTCTTGTGTAATTGTTTTCCATTTCTTCTCGATACGCACTGCAAAGCAAAAAATTATGATTGACATGACATAATGGCGTCTGATGTAAAATCATACATCAATCTTGAAAGAAGGAGGCGTGTAGAATGCTAAGTGGTAATTGAGAAAGGATCAAGTATCAATTGAAATGCAATTTGATTGGATATTCGATTTTTGCGTACTTCATTAAGGGTGGGTTCAATATAGGTTTATTGGAAATGCATTCTAAAGTGTACATAGGTACAAGCATAAAATGAAATTTCAGAGGGTAGAAAGCGATGGTGTATGCTGGTATTTATGTTTATTTTCTTTTTTTTTCATAATCCGCAATCTTTGTGTTATTGTTTTTGTGTATGCCTCTTATATTGATAAATTGGTTCTATACTCTCGACTACAGCAGCCACTTTCTCGGGTACTCGCACCGTTGGACAAAGGGGTCCAAACATTTTGTCCACTAGCATACCACAGTTTTGCACACTTGCCCCCCTTCGTTGGAACTGTCGTTAAATTTATACACACTTGTCCAGACGATCGATGTTTGAAAAATTATTAAAAAATATAAATAATAGTGGGTTTATGTTAAATAAACTATCAACGTAGATCTCAAGTAAATATTTAAAAATTTAATCAACTTAAAATTGCTTCAACTCCACCCTTTATCGCTCTGTCTAAGGCAATTTCTAATTTCTACTCGCAACTAGACGAAGAAATGTTTGCTCATGGAGTTTTGAATACGTTACTCCTCTTACTACACAGCGACCGTTTTAAATGGAGAACTGTAAACCACGGTACTGGCTGCACATTTTCGAAAATTTATTAGTCCTCCGCACACTACGTTCACGCGTCTGTTTTTGTCATGCCATAAGAGTGGTAGAATGCATAATGCCTCAAATGTAGCTGCACTTTCTATAGGTACTCTAGGCATGTCTACCTCCAAACTAGCCGTATTATGATGATGACGTTAGAAATGCACGTACAGGCATTTAGCGCGAAAGTTCCAAAGTGGTTAGGTATTGTACTGTGTGAAAAGGCTTTTTGGAAGTTTTGGCAGCAAGGAATTTGAAATGCAATTTGTTGCAACGCACAGTCGAAACGATAAACAGTGTTTACTTGAAACCGTCTCGCGGGCTGGTTGGTGCGTTGAGCTGCTTTGCTAAGCAACAACGTAACACCTGATGACACATGTAAGGCCACTGTAATACCCTATAGGATATTAAACCGGATGGTAGAGTCATTTGTTCTTTGTGATTACCTGAGCAGGTGGTTGGGGTTTTTGAGCGGATTGCTTTTTTGATGATCATCGCAAAGATTTGCTAGACCGGCATTGATGGCAAGTAGTGGAGGTTTGAGAGATTAGCGACTAAAGAATGGTGATTGCGTGAGGCTATAAAAGTTGAGTTTGAAATTTAGTGGATTTAAATTTTGTCTTGTTTAACAATGTTAGGGAAAATAGCATTTTCTGGAATTCCCATAAATTCAGAAGTCTATCCGAACTCGTCGAATTTTGTAATAAAAAATGTTTACCAAAAATAAGAACGTTTATGTTGTTGGCTGTGTTTGCCGTTCAAATGAATTGAAAAAATGTCTTTGACAACAAAAAGAGAATGCATTTTTACTTACGGACAAACGTATTTCATATAACAGCAAATATAATTATTCCATTATAAGACGAAACTACTCCCCCATATTTACATACACATACGCATTGCTTATTTGAGATAAATCTCAAGGACTTTATTTCTATGCAACGTAAAACGCATAAGCTTATATTGGTTTTTATATATTATTCATTTGTTTTAGAGCAGTAGCTGTGTCAAAGGAAAAGACGACAAAGAAAAGAATACTGTTGTAGCTACAAACTAAATCAAGAAAGTAAAATATCAACTATGATATAAAAGTTATGAGTATAAGAAAAATAAATACACTGTAGAACGTATAAATATAATGCTCGTATCTCTTCTTTTTTAATTTTGATATTCAGTCAGTTTAAGAGATTGAGACCCGGATGTATTTTTAATCTTTGAGAGATCGACTTACATAAGTGTTCTACTGGCCATTAGTTTCAATTTTCAAAAGGAAATAAGGACGGTATTCTACTTTCAAATCAAAACATTTGATAAAAAGAAGATGTAAGAACATTGACCCCTCGATCCGCCCCTGGAAACTTCCAAGAATAACAAAAGAAAGCAACCGAAAACCGACGAATCCATTTCGTATGTGTGTTATTATAATTCACATGCATTACCAACCGAAAAATCCATGAGAGGAATTTTCGTGACTGAAAAAAAATCAGTTTCTGCGCTTCGGTAGATAGAGTGCTCATCGCGCTTAAAGGAAACGTCTTAGAGAGGTTTGCATTTGCATGGCAAAACTTTTTGGTTGAAGGCACTCTTCCCATTTGTTTCATCGGGATTCGATTTTTTTCCGACTGATCATTATTTCCATTCACACTGTTTTTTTCACAAGCTTGACTGTGAACAGGAGACTCCTTTTGAAGAGACTCATTTTATCCTTCGATCCACTGTCGGTTGAAGTTTTAAAAACAGGGCAAACGCAAAGCGTAGACTCAACAATATTTTCAGGTGCTACTGTTATATCCTCAACGGTTAAGGTAAAATAAAATTTAAAATAAAGTGCCAAACTGTATTTACCTCAATACTTATGTTATTTTTATAAAACCAAGTTAATACTGTAACCATATGACTTTCCCTTGATAAACATTGGCATGTCCAAAAAGTTAAACCAAATTCGAAGTATACGAAAGATGAAGTAAAAAACATCTCGACATTAAACAGAACTACATCCGAAAAATTTTAAAACAACTTTCAACAGGAAGTTGTTCATTATGTGGCTACATCAAGTCATATGCATACCAACGCTTACATGTGTTTATGCATTATCCTTTGGCATCATCACACAGTCGTACCAGGAAACATCAACAACAACTAAAAACAAATATTATATACAGTTCCATCGTGAAACATTTGTTTAGTTGGTGGGAACATATTTGTGTTTGTTTGAGTTTTCTCTTCTGAAAAACAATGCATGTGGAAATTTTGTGGTTACACTCAAAAACCTCGACAATTATGACCTCATCACACTCGTGGCGTTCGTGCACTTCAATGCACTGTTGTCTTGTGATGATTATACGTATATCTGCGGGCATTCATAAATGCGGGAGATATATTTGAAGGTTGTGGGAGAAGGGTTTGAGCTTAAAACCTCAACACATCATATGCACAAACAAACAGACAGAAGACCGAATGACAAAGACGCGGTGGGGAAAATATTTAAGAAAGTTTCTTTTGAAAATAATCTCATTGACCATAAATATCTAATTTTAGAGAATAGGAGAATGACATGTTTGTTTTTTCCAGTTGTTGTATTCTACATGAAGGCTTGGTTTTGTGTTGTGTTTGTCCTTGGGATGAGTTTTGTGGTTGAGAAGATGGGGGTAGTTTTTTAAATGGGGATACTAACTGCTGTTTTTGTTTAACTGCGGTTACATGCTAGGGACCCATTCACATGTTGTTTCATTATATTATTGGTAAACATACGAACATATCTATATCGTTATTATTTTCAACAGAAAACAACATTAAACCAATTACTTAAATCCTTATTGTGCCCGCCCGTTCGTAAATATGTTGTCATCCTTTATTGAGTCATTCATTTCGTGGTTTCAAATTGGTAGCGCTGGCATTTGGCATGTGTCAAACTTACCTGTCATATGAATTGTCAAAATATTAGCCATTTACGATAATGGATCGAACAATGATTTTTCCAACAACATTTGCTTTAGCGATGAAGCACATTTCTCAATCGCTGGGTATGTAAGCAAACATGAAGTGTATGGGCTCAGAAAACCGACCTCGAGAGAATCGCTTGCTGCGAAAACTTCAGAGCGGAATTCCGATTTTTTTCCAAGGCTTTTCCTTGAGTTTGTATTATCTTCTGTTTTAACGTTTGGACATATGATGCAGAGGTTCTGACCAATTCTTTTTCATGTTTAAAGTTCAGTAATTGCTCCAGCAACTTTGTGCTTCTGTCTATGGGCATTAAATAACTAGTAAATAGCAGAAAATCAATTAAAGCAGATCTTTGGAGGATGAAATGATAACAAATATTGCTTGATAGTTGTTTGAAAAATACCATAATATATTGGATACATTTTTACATTTTGTTTTATATGTACTAAATAAGAAGATGATAAAGATAAATAAAATAAAGTTCGAACCTCAGCTCTTTTGTTTCGAGGAAATCAACAAGGCCACATTATGTACGGCGTTTATTAAAAGTTTTATTCATATCTTCTCAAATAAAATTAATGTATAATAGTACTGGTAGCTATAATTTAGGCTTTTGAAGGCGTATTGCTTCTTTACTCTTACTACATTCTTCCCACTCTTCGACGAAGATACAAGAAAAGAGTGCATTGAAATAACGACTTCGAAGAACATTATATTTTACTGAGTGAAAATGAATATCTGTATAATTTGAAAATGTGACTAGAGTGAATACTTCGAATAATAATAAATCTTGTGTTGGAAAAATCTACTATGTTGTGCAGCCTAAACCATCAGAAGGTAAACAAAAGTAATTTCTTACGTGTTATGCAATTTTTGGCCTTTTTTAGATCTTAACGGCATATTATCAACTTCACATAACGTAAAATAGAAATGCTGAGACGTTGACCTTTTTGCTTCAAAAAAGCTCTTCATGACTTTGTGAGTGAAGTGTGATCATTATATAAGCTTTGTTGATCAGACAAAAGGAAGATAATACTTTGTTAAAGAAAGTGAACTGCTTTGAATTATGCCTTAGTCTTGAATAATTTCCTGCACACGCAATTTATCTTTGAGGGCAGATACCTTGTAACTTGAAGGTTCAAACTTTTCGCAACATTTTGATTTGGGGCTTTTATCTCTGTCGTTAAAATGTAACTTTAGGCAAAATCGTAACATAATGATGAAGAAAAAGTTGAAGTTGAACAACTCTTCGGAATCATTCAATGAACTGGTGAAGTATGTCTGGCTGGAATAAGTCAGTGACCATTGCACTATAAAACACGTTCCAATCTCGGAGAACAGATTTTTCCGCTACAGGCAGTTACGTACAATATCCCGCCCAGCTTTGAAGATTTTTTCCTTGAGCAATGAGAATAAACTTTTGCAAACGCATAATTAGTAAAATGCCGACTTGTCTTTTGTCTTCAAAGAAAAGACTTTTTCTTTGACGTTGCGGCAGTTGTCTATTTCTGACACTTGTGTCTTTTTATGACAATAAATCCGAAAGGTTAAGTTCTTAAGCCGACTCTTAATATTTAATTTGTAGTCCTCGCAGTCCTGGTTCCTAGGTTTCAAAAGTTGAATGACTATGCTCAAATTTCGCTAGGGCCCTTTCAACAGAGCGGAATGTTGTCAAAGGTTATTTATTATTTCTTTGAAATCTTTCGAAACAATGACTTTACTGTAGGCAAATTTCCAAATAGTTCATCTGCTTATAATACAGCAAAGACTGGTATTTGATCAAGCAAAGTTGAATATGCATAGACAAATTTGCAAAGCGCTCAGCAGATTCCTTTTAAATTGAAATGAATTATTTAAACAAATTTCTTTTAAACTGCTAAGCATACATATATTATTCTTACAAAAATCCAAATGTACCAAAACCCTTTTTAATATGATATTTGAAGATCAACTCTTCAAAAACAGCCTTGCTTACTAACATATATCCAAATCGAAATATAATTCCGCTTATTTCATCCGTTAAACATCCACAGGCCTTAAACGAATATTTTGTTGCTAACCAAGCTCCTTTCTTGCCTTAGAAATGCAACAAGCATATAGTAATCGTAAAAGATCCTAAATAGTAAAGTCTTCTTCCAAAGACAACACCAACTTTTTCACCAACGTAAGCCTTCATTATGCTTAACTACGTTATTATTAACTCAATGCAAAAAAACACCACAATACCTCGTTACCTCAATTATTATTAATTTACCATCTCAACAGGGCCTTGTTGTAGCAAAATTATTATAAATTTATGAGACATCATCAAGCACCACGGAAGCGTGTAACGAAATTTCTTCGTAAATTATTCATAAATCATTAACATCTCTCGACTCGCAGACATCACTTTTTCTTGAACTATTCAAAAAAAGAAAATAACATCAAGTGTTGAAACAACACTACTCTACTGACACAACACAACACAAAGAAACGGACAAAAATTAACAGCAAATTTTCTTAACGATTATCCTTGCAACTATCATTATTTGCTCACATAAAAGTTCAACACAAACATTGTGGGGCCTCACAAAAAACTTCTTTGAAAAAAAAAGTGTTATACCGACTTTTCACAATGTACATATAAGTGTGTGTCCTTAATTTTTGTTCGTTTTGGTTTAGTTTTGGATAAACTTGCAACACAAACACATCACACCCACCAGCATTGGCATGGCACATCATCGTCTTTTTCATCCTCATCATCATCATCGGCATGAAGCTTATCGTTTTACCATAAGCTGTTTTTTTTTTTTAAGCAAAATTCCATATGAGCTGAAAGAAACGGGGGCGTGTGTGTTGTGTCGTGCTGTGTGACACTGCTCAGGCTCTGCAACAAAGGCTGCATAATTTATTGCGGATCATTAAGGGTGTTCATATTTTATGACATTGTGGTGAGCGGTTTGGGGTATTTTTTACTTTTTTACTTCTTTTGTCGTATTTGCAGGTTTATCCTTTTTATCCTTCTCTTTTGGTTGTTCCCTTCGAACAACAAATGAAGAAAAAAAGAGGAACATTACCATACCGCCCTCTTTCATAGGGAACGGGAATGCACATAACTTCATCATCGCAGCTGATGCATGTTTTATGAGCGTTCTGACATGCAGCTTGCTTGTATGATGCATCCATATCGTTCGAGTTTGGAAGTTCCCCGCCACGATTGTTACCCTTACCACACACCCTTATTTGGGGGTGCTGTCAAACAAAAGCCAAAAAATGAACGGAAGATACAATAAGAACGTACACAAATTTAATACGCAGCATCACACGCAAGGGACAGCAAAAAAAAAAGGAAATTGCTGGTTTGAAAGCTGATCAAAACAAAAAAGTTATTTTTTCCGTTTTTGGGGGATAAGAAGACTGGTATTTTCATGAAAGGAAATTACTTGGATGAGAGATTTTTATCGACAGCACAATGAACAGCAATTAATAGCTAAAATATATAAATATGTTAAACGACCATCCAAGTCGTACACACCAATTAACTGGATTTTGCTAAGGTTCCCAAAACGTATTTTAGGAATCCTTGACTTTGGTATGAGAAACTAAGAAGATGCGATCAAACAACACTCAATCTATGAGAGCCAAATTTTTTAAATGTTTTTTCCCTCATTGATTTGTTTGCTTCAGAGACCTGCAAAATTTACTATTCATTTTTGTTGGAAAACGCAATTTATAACATTAATGAGGATTTGGGATACATTCATGTATGTATTGAACCTGAGCAAATCACAAAGCATAGCTTTATATAGGAATTGTTTGAATACCTCTTATTTTCCTAACCTAATTTTGAATGGCTATGTAATTCCTTTTAACTCAACCGTTAAAAATTTAGGTTTTGTGTTTAATAAAACATTAACATGTTAAGCAGGTAATTCGTGGTATTTTTGGTGATCTTCGGCGGTTGAGGAGGGTTTATGTGCCTCAGGAAACGCGGCTAATGTTGGTTAAAACTTTGTTAGATCCAATCATTACATATGGTTCTCCTCTATACAGCTGTATGGGCTCAGTCAGCAAATAAAAATTAAATATTGCTTTCAATGCTTGTATTCGTTTCGTATATTCGTTAAGAAGATTCGATTATGTTTCTCACTTGTCACACTGTGTATTTGGTGTATCTCTGATGTCACATTTTAAAATTGAAATTTGTAAGTTTATGTTTAAATTAATTCATTCTCAAACGCCTGAATATTTATATGATAAGCTTGTTTTTTCTTCATCAACTCGAACAAATAATTTAAATATTCCAAGAAGCTCAACATTGGTTACTCGCAGGTCCTCTTTTGTGATTGGTGCTAGAGTCTGGAACAGTTTACCTATTCATTTTAAATTGATAAATAATTTAAATATATTCATACGCTCCATCAAGGCGAGCACCTCCAGAACCCAGAGGTGGCATTACATTTTTACTCTCTATATTTCTCCGTTAATTTGCTTTCATCATTTTCGTGAGCTATTGCCTATTTCTTCTCAAAGTGGCTGAACCAATGTTGTCATTCCATTTGGGCTTACTGGGCTTTATCCACATCTTGGCAAAGCTTGAATAGCTCTAGGTTGTCTTTTGTTCTCTATTCCCGAAAAATTCGATGCATGCCGGTAAAACCATACCGAAAAAAAGCCATTCGCTGAGTAATCAGTCGCTCTTACCTACCATGTAAATTACATGGTAGGTAAGTTACTAACATCAGCAGCTAAAATGAAATTATTAGCGTTGTTTTCTTCTTGTACTTTTTATTCCCATGAGTCGTACGACGTACAGTGTAAGTTACGAATCGTAACAGCAATGGCAGATGGATTTATGCGGTGACGCAAGTCACCAAGGTGGTTCTATGGTAATAAATAAAAATAAAAAATAAATAGAGTGGCGCGACAGCTCTTGAAGGACCGGCCTTAGTGGCTTACTCTCATCAACAAATGAGTGGCTTACTCTCATCAACAAGTGAGTGCGTTTGAAGAATTGGGGACCTACAATTTAACGCCGATTCCGAACTACAAAGTTGAGAAGCACTTTTTTCATGACAGATTGACACTCTTGAAAGTCTTGTCAGTTCTTCGTAAGAGGTAGTGCCCGTGAAAGATGAAATGAAACCACTACGTTTTGTTTAGCAGTCCAAACGCACTAAACCACTAAGCCACGGACTAAAGAAAGTTACTCATTAAAGAGTTGAGAACTTAAAAAATGGAGAGACATTTCTATTATCGATCGTTGCCAGTTTTCTGGTATTATCGAAGAAAGGGTTGCCTGTTGAAGGGCGCCGCCAGGCATTTATAGAGGAGGTGTTTGATTTGTGGTTTTTCTTTTTTTATCTATGCGGGGTCTACACAGATCGTTTGAGTAGACCAAGCTTATGGCATGTCTTCAAATAGACAGTGTCCGTTTTGACTCCAATTATTATCCAGTCAAATGATGAGGCCGACGTGAGGTATACGACACGTTCAATTTGGGTATTAGGATCATGAGCAACATTTGTGCGTGCAACAATATTTTCAACTGAACTGAACATACATTTCGATGACACACAAGTCAGAACAGAAACGTTTCCATTCCCTTCAAATTTCTTCCATCATCGCGTAACGCACGAGAAGTGGCTATGCATGAACCCCTGAACTACCACTTCTTAGTAAGCAGTTGTAGTAGAAATGGGGGCCACGAGCAGTCTAGCTCGGTGACCCAATTAACTCGTTTGACCTATGAAATTAAAAGAGCGATTAGGATGAGTTCGCTAGCTGACGATATCAAGCTCGAAGAGGTATTGTAACAACAAGTTTAAAATTCGCCTCATATCCACTTTGTCACATTTAGAAAAGATATCAAATCTCTGATCCTAAGTTCTGAAAGCTCATTTAAGTCATTGAAGAAGGGCTTTCCCAATGTTTTGGCTAGGGTAGGACACTTACACAAGAAGTGAAGAACAGTTTCCTTTTCTTGCTGGTCCCCAAACCTACGGCAGAATGCCCAGCTTAGATGCATGTTCCCCAACAGGCCATTGTGCTCTGAAAATATAAGGTCATTAGTACGGGATTAATTGTAGGTGGGCCATATCTTTCTAGATATGATACAGTTGGTAAGGCTACTCCACCTGTGGTTTGGTTCAGTAAGAAAAATTGAAAAGATCTTGCCCCTTCAATATCACTATATGACCCGCAACCCAGAGAAGTGTGAGTCCCTGAGTGCAATGTGCATGCTCTCGAGCTCACTTCGGCATTGTTGGACTAATTTGGAGGATGATGTGAACGAGTCAATCGCTTGAATAGCCGCCTGCATGTATGATTCCTTAATCATGAGTCGTTCAGCTTGAAAGACACTATAGCACAAACAGAAAGCCGAAAAGACCTGGAGACATTTAAAGACTCGGAGAAAATTCCTGCAGCAACCCCATACTCCATCTTTGAGCCTCTCGTCAATAAGTCATCATCCCACTCTTTTCGGGATTGAATGATAACTTTAAAATACGCACTGAGGTCAGCAGTAGTCGGTTCTTGTTGAAAAGATGTCCACTGGGATGAGGTTAGTATGACCACAGGGCTTAGAATACCGACTATTCGATTATTATCTTAGTCTCAACGTGCTGCAAAATACTAAACCTTTTTCAATATTGTTATATTTTAGGCTTTGCTAAGTGCAGGACACCAAACAAACGAACCATAGGTTAAGATTGGACGGACTACGGCTGTTTACGGCCACAAAATCATTTTCGATTGCAAACCCCATTTGTTCCAATGCATAGAAATCTGTGCTAGTTTTCTTGACCCTTTCTTCAATATTATGTTTCCAGTTTAACTTTGGATAGGAACAAAGGAAAGAGTTTCACCGTTGAAACGAGAAAAGTATTTTTGTTTTGGTAGTAAAGAGCATCAATTCAGATTTTTTGTTGACAACCAAGTCACAGCTTGTAGCCCAGCTGCTAACTTTTAGCAATGCCATCTCCGTAATCTCACTACCCACGGATGTTAAATTTCCTGATACCAAAATTACTAAAACTACTGTTGCGTCAGCAACAGCCTTCACGCCACATCCTTCCAGTTTAACAAGAATTTTATTCATGACAAAAGAGCCAAAGAAGGGAGGACAGAACACACTTTTGAAGTAAGTTTTAATAATTTTAACGCGTTGTTCGATTGTAAAGCGATCCATTGTCGTAAATGGCGAAGACTCATTTAATATTGTGACACTTCTGATGACTGTAAATTTTGTAACCACGAAGTGAATTACCCGTTCAAAGGTTTTTGCGACGAGACTAAAGTCATTTTTCAGGACAAGTTGGAGCAAACAGCTTGTGGGCCCTTCAAAAATTATCACCCTCTTACGGTAATACATTGTTGCTCTCGTAGCTTTTAAGACAGAGCCTCCGCTTCTGACTTGACATTTTTTCGAGCGAGTATTACTTTTGAATTATCTGTGTAAGGGAAAATAAATCTCTCACATTGGCAAGTGTTCAACTTTTCCTTTCCGATATTCCACTTCACACAATTGTCCATACTGCAGTGTGTTATACTTTCAACTTAAATATTCCCTCTGCCTCTTACATGGCCAGGCTTAAATCAATTGATGGGAATTTCGACTTTCTTCTCGTAGCTTTGAACTTAAATCAAAATTACTTAAATTTACAATATGCTTTGCAAGCACAATGTGAAACAGATGCACCGGCTTTCTTCTTGTTCGTGGCTTACTGAACAATTTATTGTGAAACCTTTTATCTCTCAAATCCCAATAATTCGTTACAACTTAATTCTTTACAAATGCTCATGTGTAAATCTCAGTGCCAAAGTATACAATTTCATTCCCTTAATCCTAAGACTTTCCTTTTCGTCCTCTTTTCCCTCAATACAACTTTTACTTTGTGTTAAAATCCTTAAAATATAATGGTCGCGCTATATACCAATAAACTAAGACCAACTTACCATCCCTTTGGGAAATGTTTTCAATTCAAAACCTCTTACTGACCATTGCAAGGCACTTTGCTTTGTTCACTTTTGATTCCCATACTCTTTTTCAACTCCATGGGCATGAAAATGTTTTGTTTTTCTCTCTCCTTTCCTTGTCTTGTGCTTCTGTTTCTGTTTTGCCCAACTTACACCCCTCTGGCGTCTATTGAGTGGTTACTTTTAGCCGGTTTACAATATGCCACATTTCTGCCTCTTTCACTTTAATAATTTACAGGACTTTTGTGCTTTGTGTCTGAATAGTTTAAGCACAAAAACATAAGAGAGGAGAAAAAGAATACCACCACCGAAGGCTACCGCCAAAAAGCGGCTCCACAAACTGCATTTACAACTTCCAACTCCTAGAGGGCTGGTTTATTGTGTTGTTTTGTGTTGCACTTCCTCTTGTTTAGTGTTTTGATTTTGTTTGAAAGCGTTCTTGTTTTTATCTCACTAGAAAATGGGTTTTGAGCGCGAAACCGAAAGTGGCAATGGTGATGATGATGATGACGTAACATCTTCATCCTCTTTCCCAGGCGAATGCTTGAAACGGTTGCATTTTAAATGCACCACGAGCAGAAGTACGTTTAAGGGAATATCAGTTTTTCCCTTGCCACGAGAAGTTGGCACTTGCGAGTTTGAGGTCTGTCCCTGTGGCGCGCTCTGTGTAGTATTTTTATAAGCACCGAAAAAAGCATGGCTTACAAAACGGTTACAGCGGAATAAACCTCAGTGGGAATGTTTTATTTGGGTTTTCCTGTTTTTGTTTTTTTTTTTTTTTCTTCCTTGGAAAAAAGGATTTATGGTAAATGTCAGGAAATTAGTTTTCTTGTCGTAAAAACGTTTTAAATTCCGTTTTTGTCTGTTTTTATGATTATGGAACAACTTTATATTATTATTTGTGCTAAATTCAATCGGGTATTTTCATGTTTATCTTGAACTTGTTTGAATGAAAACGGGAATATTCCCGCCAAGCATAAAAAGCCGTCAAACCCACCTGAGTGTTGAATGAAGGTCATCAAGTTTATACAGGATCTTCCTGTATTAAAAACATCATTACACTACAACTCCACGGTGCTGTAATGACTCATTACAAATTCCCGCCATACACCATTTTTAAAATTTTGTAAAATATAAGTCACATCATGTGCCTCTCGTTCGTGGTGTGAATGGATCCCCAAAATTATATTAATCATTAGTTTCCGACAGTTAATAAACATCTGTCTCCGCACCGCAGCCGCACCGAACCACTAACAAACCAGTTGCTAACCGAAACGTACAGAAGGAAACCGGTTGCTCACCAGACTATAGCAGTTACTATTTGGCTAGCTTACCGCCGCGGCCAACTACCATCACAGGCGGACAGCCTATAAAAAGCTAGCTACCAGCCCTAAAGTAAATTCAGTTGAATCCAGGAACTCAAAATGAGCAGACGTCTCCACCGGATTAGTAGGTGTAAAATCAGACTAACCGGACATAGACTTCCCCATAAGTCTCGCCGCACATAGAGCTCCGTAGTCAGAATTCGTTCTGTTACTTACCGGATTCGTCCGTGGGTTTTCCGTGATTTTCTGCAAACCAGACCTAGACTTTCTCGAACCAGTGGCAATGGGTCTCGTCACACATACTAATCTCGTATTCGTAAATTGTTCATTGGTTACCTGCAGTCTTACATTTCCTCTCATATTACAACCCTAACTTGCAGTACAGGAGACCAAAAAAGACGACTTATCTTGGAGAATACCTAGTCTTCAGCCAGACTAAAACATCGGAATTCACACGGTTAAGACAGTGCTAGATTTATGATATTTGATAAAACCAGTATAATAAATAGGAAGTTAGTACGGCTTCACTTATATTAAAACTTCTGGTACTCCCTAATTCTAACCCTAGCAAGACCGGCGAGTTAACCTCAACCTCAGAACAAAAGTGCATCACAACGCAACGGAATGATTGGGTTCGCATTATATAGAGTGGCGCGACAGCTCTTGAAGAGCCAAGGCCTAAGTGGCTTATTCTCATCAACAATTATCTAGGTGCGTGTGAAGAATTGAGGGGACCTACAATTTAACGCCGATTCCGAACGGCAAAGTTGAGAAGCACTTTTTCATGACGTTCTGCTTAGCAGCCAACGCACCTAACCACTAAGCTACGGACACTACATTGGGTTCGCATTCCTTCATAATTTAATTTTTTAAGAAGACCAGAAATCCCAACGCAGTGGTTTCAGCAACGTCAAAGAATTCTTTTTTTAATAACAGTTCTTAAATGCAAAACAATAATTATTAAATGAAAAGAATCCTTGAATTTTTAAAGTAAAGTAATAATAAATCCTGACAATTTATTCAAAACTTTTGCGCTGTGGTGGTTGTGTGGTCCATTGTTAAATTTCATATTCATATCATAACATATTCTCATAACCCAAGTTACTAGTTACCATACTTTCGTTGGACTTAAATATCCATCTCTTTTTTTTTTCATTTCAAGTGCAAATACTTCAGTGCTGGCGTCTTTCTCCAGCCTTGAGTGTATTACACCATCGATGAAGGACTCTTAAAAAAGATTATAAGTTATACTCTGGAATAGCTTTTTGCGCTTTTTCTTGTGTCTCTCCTTGTGGAGAATTCGCTTTTACAGAAAACTTCACCGTTTGGCTCTTACATGCCTTGTGTCGGGGTTTCCAAAAACTCAATAGGAAAAAAATCAGTTGCAAGTGTTTGGTTTATTTTTTTTCATTTTCTTCGGTGCAGTGTTTACTGAAGGAAGATACTTGCTGCATGATAATGTAATATATTTTTTTTGTGGTATGTTTCACGCGAGAGGGCAGTTTCAACTTCTTCATTCAACGTTTACACACATAGTCGTAAAAAAATGAAAATACTGACTCATTCGTATGAAACCGAAGTAGTTGTTGGTTGTTCTTTGCACAGTGGTTTGTGTGTGCAGTGAACTACACTCGAAATGATTTTATCCGATATAATTTTTGTTTTTCTTTATATTTTGGCAAAATTCCAAATTTTACAATTTACTTCATAACACTTGGATTGTTAGTGTGTTCTTTGTTTGCACTACTTGGTCCGCCATATCTTCAGTCTATATTGTTCCCTCAAATGATGTTGATATTACATATGGACCAAGTCGAGAATTTTTTCTCTTCCGTTATTATATTATCAGAACCAAGATGTTGCATCGTTTATGTACTCATAGTTGGAAAAAGGTCAGTTTGGTTTTATTTCTTGAACTTGGCTGAGGAAGAAAGGCCGTTTACATATTGTATAGATACCTATTCATTTTTACAGAAAAGTGAAGTGAAATAATTATTTTGGGTTGAAATATTTGCAATTTGTTACAAAATAAATGTCAAATTGTATTCATATTTTGGTTATTTTGGTTACAGATGATAACTTTTTAACTATCTGACTGAGCTATTAGGAATATAAAGAGCTGGAGCTGGGATCAAATAAAAAAATTTTGGATTAATGTATAAACTTGAAAAGGTATAGGCGGACTTCCGCATTTACAATAACTAGTTCTTCCCCACTAGGGAATGCTAGTAATTTCATGAAGATTAAAAGCTCGGTCATAGAAACAGCTTGAAAGATTTCCTTGGCTTATTTTCGATACACAACACTTATTTCTGGGATTTCTACCAGTTCTACCAAACAAAAAAATGTCTTTTTAACTATGAATTATTTAATGCTTTTAAATGATTTTCAATTAATGACATGATTTCAAAGAACACTTTTCAAATAATGAACATATCTTAAAGCATATTTTTGTCCTGAAATGTTTAATAGCCTACTTTTTGCATAATTAATCATCGCAAAGCATTATTTCACATAAATTGATTATGATTTATTATTTGAAAATTCACATTCAGTCTCTGTAGGAAATGTAACAAGAGGACCATTCTTTTTCAATAAGATCGAAGCCAATGGAACAATTTTGATTTGTTCATTATTGTTTATTAATTTTTTGTATACATTTGATTTTCACAGGATATAGTTTGTGTACGGTTCCCTAGACCAAACTTTTTTATTGTATTTTCTTGTATAGTTCTCGAAAGCAAAACTTATAATACATATTCACTATTCAGCTTTATAATTATAATATAACATTTTATAGAAAGTAAAAAAAGAATGAATATATAGGACTGAATGAATGGAGCACTTTTTCCAAAGAAGCTTATATTCAAATTGTGGTTTATTAAGCAAAGAAAGTCATGAAGCCACCGATACTTTGGTACAGTTCAAAGCGATTAACAAGAATTCACGAGAGATGACGACTTTGTAAGGAAATTTACCAACTCATCTGCGGGATATATATGGTCAGAAGAAATTATGCCCGATGAAGGAACCTAAGCATTGGTTATCCAGTTCTTAAGATATGAGAATGTTTTAACTGCAGCGCTAGAAGATTTTTTCCGCAGTACTTTACGTGAATGATTAAAGCCGCTTGTCAACAAAGTTATAGGTCGAAATCAGTGAGGCCTTAGACCAGGAAAGCCCGCCATCTACAAGAGTTACAAATCGACACCTACCATCTTTTCTTCGATTTTAAGGCCCCGTATTACAGCATCTATGTAGACGAAATGTAAAAAGCCATGCTTAAGGCTGGGCAGGATGGCAGAGGGGAATTCACGCTGCTATATGTGAGTCGTCAACGATTTCAGCGAACCTCCGATGTTAAAAAAGGCCTTGGATAATGGTGATGTAATATCATGCGACTTCTTTAACATCACTGGTTAGAATAGTACCTATGTACTCCCGCGTCAATACTGGAGGCACTATCTCCCAGAAGTCTGTCCAACTGCTAGTGTACGCTGACGAAACTGATATTATTAGGAGAACACAGCGTGATATTAATACAGCATTTGTGAGTACACAAACAGAGATTAAAAATGAATTTATAGGTCAATTAGGGAAAAACCAGTTAAATACAGTCATCAAGAAAGAACCGCCAACATCGTTAACTAAGACTAAACGTTACGATAAAATAAAGAAAATAGAGTGGCGCTAGAACTCGCGAAGAACTAAGGCCTAAGTGGCTTACTCTCATCAACAATTCTCTGGGTGCGTGTGAAGAATTGAGGGGATCTACAATTTAACGCCGATTCAGAATGGCAAAGTTGAGCACTTTTTCATGACAGATTGATACTCTTGGAAATTTTGCCAGTTCTTTGCAAGAGGCAGTGCCTGTGAAAGATGAAATAAAAACTATGGGCACAAGTAGGACTCGAACACACGACGCTCTGCTTAGCAGCCAACGCACCTAACCACTATAAGGACGGACACCACACTCCACAAAGTTACGAAAGACACATATAACACGGACAATGTTGATAGCCGAGATCAGAAGCAAAATAACTCTTGCTAATCTAATCGCTGTTTCTTTGGGCTGGAAAGGTCTTTTAGACCCTCATTATCCTGGTCCTGTATATGGACATGGTCCAGAAGCATGGACCTTGTCACAAACTGATAAGAGCGCCCAGAGAAAATTTCGAAGGAAAATCTATGGAAGGAGAAGATTTGACCACATCCATACGGGTTGTATACAGCGACACTGACCTAGCGACCCAACTAAGAAAGTAAATGTCCAACGACTCAGATGACAGAGCCACGACGTGGAAAGGATGGATATCAATGCTCCGATCCATAAAGTTTTCGAATACATCCTAGAGGGACAACGCACGCACTACGCAGTAGAGGAAGACCAATGCTCAGGCGGCGTTCGCAAGTTGAAGATGACATCAACAACTTCGAGAGGTTTATTGGCTAATGCCCAAGCTCACCCCGGACTGTAGCGCCACTTAAATTAAGTGAGTGTTTTAATGCGATTTACAGCGCTGAATATGAAACACATGTTTCATATTCAGTTTACCTGGAAAACGTTGCAAACTTGCTAAGCCTATCGCTGTTACCAAGCCGTGGCTTAGTCCGAAAATTCCTTGGTTTTTACTATAGATGAGTCAATTTAATGGCTTTTTCCCACAGCAATAAAACCAAGAAGGGGTAAAAATTACTTAAGCAGGGTCCGTGGGTTGTTAGAAAAAAATTAGGCCTTATCAATTTTCTATTCTTCATGTAAATTGCTTTTAGCGAAGAACCGTAAGTGGTTTTCCACTTAGCAGGTCTCAATCAGCGTATAATTGAGAGTCACATACAGTAAAGAATTTATTACATAACATAAACCATAAAAACGTTCGCTTATACAGAGGGGGAGGGGGGTGTCACATTTTGACAAGATTTTTCAAGGTCAGTGAGGAAGTCAGGGGTCTACGACAATGGGAAGAAAAGCTTATTTTAAGCTAAACCTATTAAATTTCTATTTTGTGAACAAATATAAAAAGGAATACAAACAACTTTTAAAATATTTCCATAATAATAAATCTCGACCTTTGCAACTAAGAAATAACTCACAAAACTTGTCCTTGGAAAAGTTATTATTATATCCGCCATAATTACCATTTTAAAAAAGGCATTTATAATGTTAATTGCAAACGTAATAACATTAACCCAGAATCCACTACTTCCTCTTTGCAAAAAAAAAAATTAAACAAAAGCAAATCAAAGCACACAAAAAAAGCTCTCAATAATTGCAATTTATTTACACCATATTAATTTCGTTAACGTGTTAATCGCAAAAGTTTATCTGTTGAAATGGCCATTATAGCCGAATTATATAAAAAATTTGTATGATATTCATTAACTGCTAATTGAAAAGTTGCCTCGCTCTTAATTACTTGCTATTTTGTTTTTATAATTTTGTGAATTTTTTTGAATGACGAAATATTTTTTCCATATGAATTTTCCACAATAACTTTGACCGGAAATTCATGGTACTCAAATACCACTTCATCCCAGTCCACAGGGAGAATATATTTATTATCCAATTTTATATGAAACCACGTTTTTGAAATAATTTTCCAAACCAAAGCTATAGGTGACACTGGTTGACCATTGGCCATGGCAATATTTCATTTTACAGCGACTGCTATCATGGTGTTAATTGGATTGGTGTTGCCAGTGTGCATAGGCTTTGTGTTTCGCACGAAAGGCCATGGTTGTGCTGCACTACTGCGTTTGATTTGCGCTTTTGATGTTTTTGTATTTTGATGGGGTTGGAATAGGTAATGGAAGCTGACGACCGAAATATAGGGAATGGTTATGTAATGACATTAAAATGTAATATCAATTCGGCTTTGATTATTATTGCTCTCATAATCAGGAAATTAAAAAAGGAATTAGCATAAACTTCAACACTTAAATCAAGTATTTTTATTTTGTAATATATCAGGTCATAACTCCAGGAATTATGAGTTCCTGAACAAACGACGAGAAAGGATAACACAATTGTTAAAGTTTATTGACTATCAGTTCTTCAGTTACTGAAAGTGGAATTCCCTTCCTTCTTTTTTAGTTCTTGATTAAAATTACTTGACTCAGGATATTCCTGTGTAATGGGCCAGAGATATTTTAAAATTAATTCATTCAAACAACTTGAACTCTTCATTTTATCTAGAAGAAAGACTACCTAATCCGATTTGTGAGCAAACAGAAAACGGAAACTTCCTTCAGCCACAAGTTTGAAATTTATTCAGAGGTTAGGGATAAGCATAATGTCAAATAAAACATTGTCTTTATTCTTATAGTTTTCCAATAATTATCAAGATACAAGTTGTTAAATATTCTCTCTTTTCAGGTAAGAACATCATCACACTTTTGTTGCACTTTTGGTGACTGAATAATAATTAAATAAGAAAAAAAGAAAAAGACGAAGAACACTTCAATCTTAAGGTAAATTAATTGCAAATAATATTACGCGAATTAGTTTTTGCAAAAATTTTCAAAGTCCTTGAGTCAAAATGATTTTTGAAGGAGGTCCTTGAATGTTTGCTAAAATTGTTTATTCTAGTTTTGCAGTCTGAGGCGTGAGCTCGTTCGTGTTGTAGTTTTGTTCGCGAAGAATTAGAGGGATAACTTTTTTGGTGGATTATAATTACAGAATTCCTACCGGATTATAATTGTTCATTATCATTATTTTAGTTCAAGAGATGAAGATATTTTTATTTCTTATTTTCTCCAACACTTAAGCATAGAAATATGTTTATCTTCATTTCCATGTTACGCTAAGGTAATTGTTGTTGCAAATTATAAAAAAACTTTGTATAGGGTCATTAATTTTTATATTTCGAAAATAAATAAGTTGGGTGGCGCAACGGCTCTTTGAGAACCAAAAACATCAGGTTTGGCAGTTTTGATAGTTTTTTGGAAGAGTACATTTGAAAGACAAACAAACTTTCGTTACACTTTTTAAGATTCACAGCAAAGACCATAATTA
This sequence comes from Sphaerophoria rueppellii, assembly GCA_920937365.1. Lineage (NCBI taxonomy): Eukaryota > Metazoa > Arthropoda > Insecta > Diptera > Syrphidae > Sphaerophoria > Sphaerophoria rueppellii. The sequence continues at coordinate 59,586,975 of CAKKXW010000003.1, forward strand.
TAACAAGCATAGTGTGTATCCACAACATGTGAAATGTTTCTAATTCCTAGACTCATGTTTTGGACCCATTGTAAAAAAGGGATGGTGGAAAAAAGCATCAGGCACAGATTTTTGTTCTACGTGCGACATCTTTGCTTGTTATATGGTCTTTGTTCACAGCTTAATGGGATTGTTCCCTAATTAGGGGATCCTTAAAACCACGTAAACCAACAGATAAAAATCTAAAGTTAGTCGGTGAAGTTTCTCCCTTCATCTACCCCACAACCGCGATCCGGTCTGGATCAGTGAGTTCTTTCGTGTATCCTGATTGTAGGCCGATCCCATCCACTTCCGCACCTCAAAGTTTTGAGCGTCCAAGTCTACGCCATCCTTCCAGCACAAATTTGATCTGCCACGCTGTCTCTTTCAAAAAATTGTACCCAAGAAGCCTGCTTCACGGTAGATTTAATGTAACTCGTAGTTATATGGTCTCTGAAATCGTCTCCGGGGCCAACTATTATTCGTAAGGCTTTTCTCTCGAACGCGGCTAATAGCTCAGCGTGTCTTTGGCTACGAACCCAATTCTCGGATCCGTAGGAGGGTAGTAGTTTCGAAATAATGATAAGATTTTTAGAATTTAAAGAGCTTTGAAAGAGTGAAAAAGGATCCATTAGCTTTGAGCAGCCGTTCGCAAATTTCTTCTTCCATATTTTTATCAGCTGCTAATAATTATTACCCAAAGTAATTTATATGGATAAATGAGGATCGTAAGGATTGTGGGATGAGGGTTCCTTCCAGAGATGGCAAAGTCTCTGCGTATGCAAATAATTAAGTGGATTTGGTGACGATAGTCCCTCTGATAGATGTTTCAGCGTCACGAATAGCTTTCTTCAAAGCTAGGTATAAGAGGAGGCAGGTCAGTCTATCTCCTTGTCGCGGTCCATTGAAAATTTGTACGGGTCTGGATAGCAATCCGGATATTTTCATTTGGCTTGAAACGTTGACCATAGTCATCCTACACCTACAAAGTCTTATTAATTTGATTTGGATACAGAATTCTCTTATAACTTTTTCCCTGGCTAAGCTGTCCTAAGCGGCTTTAAAGTCTATAAACAGAAACAAACAGTTTTCCATCGCCTGCTTTAGAGTATAAATCTAGTCAATTGTTGATTTTCCTTGTCTGAAAGCATACTGATATGGTTTCTTATAGGAAAGAGAAGAATATCTTATATGTTTTTCTCAACAATGTTTTAAATTAGAGTGGCGCGACAGCTCTTGAAGAGCCAAGGCCTATGTGGCTAACTCTCATCAACAATTCTCTAGGTGCGTGTGCAGAATTGAGGGGAGCTACAATTTAATGCCGATTCCGAACGGCAAAGTTGAGAAGCACTTTTTCATGACAGATGATACTCTTGGAAGTTTTGTCAATTTTTCGCAAGAGGCAGTGTCCGTGAAAGATGAAATAAAAACTTTGGGCCCGAGTATTTCCACTAAGCTACGGACACTCAACAATGTTTGACCCCTATATAATTTCTGCACTCTGTAACCTCTCTTTTCTTTTGTGTAGGACAAATGTATAAGAATGCCTCTTCGTCAATTTTGCAGATTTTTTCCTGTGAACTATATTAAATTAATGTACTAGATGGTGAAGTTTTGGTCCTCCACGTTTGATCACCGCGGCTGGTATGCAATCAGCACCTGCCGCTTTGTTGTACTTTACCAGGTTCATACTTTTTTACTTTATCAATACTTGGTGGCTTCAGCATGATGTTGTCTTGAAATGGTAGAGCCGTCATTTCTTTTTCTTCTTCTGCGCCATGTTGCGAACTGATTGGAAGAATTTCCGCACCTGGTCTCTATTCCTTTCAATTTCACGGATAATTTTTTTTTTTTGCCAGACTGTTTTCTTCTGCGTGTGGGCTTTTTTTTCCTTCCTTCCTCAATTTTATATTCATCTAAACGCATTCTCCTAATGATGTTCGTCGTGTCTTCATTGCGCAAGGCAGCCGTGTTGATTCGCGTCTGCGAAATGGATGCATTGTGTAGTTCTTTCATGATGTTCTTCCTTGCTGCCAACTAAATGACTCGATATTCATTGTCATTAGTGTTCTCATCGAACGACATCTCCCAAGAATGCAATTCAAGTGCACAATTTTTTGCCGATCCGAACAGCTGAATTAAATAGCACTTTTTCTGTGAGAAATCATATTGTTGGCAGTACTCAACATTTCGCAACAGGCAGTGTCCAAGAAAATTGAAAAAAAAATATATATATATTTGGTATGAGTAGGGTTCGAACCCCAATTGTCCACGGATACTAAAACGATCAGTTATTCCTCCAACTCTAGATAGGGACAAGCCTATCATCATCTTGGGCGTCGTATGAATCCAGAAAAAATCATCCATCGCATGATAGATGCTAGCGGCAATTGACGTTCCCAAAACTTGAAATTTGGTCGTGTTGTATTGACGCCAATCACTTGACCATATCGCTCAACATTGACGAAAATCGCCTTAAATCACATTTCGGATACACAAAATAGGAATCTTAACTCGATGCAACGACGCATATTTTTGATCATTTGACGGCTTACTCTTAATGATGTAATGTCATGTCTCACCCACAGGGTGCTTCAGTTGTAGCTTTATCTCAATGCACAATACATACAGAGCAGAGGGTTTTACGACACTTTCAACTATACTGTGAGTTCTGCAAAATCGATGAATTCGGCCTATGGTACTCTGATTGTATTGTATCTTAGCGATCAACAGATGAGTCTTCAAAAAAAAAAAAAAACAGACGAGTTTGACAAAAATGTCAAATGTCAGTGTTTATCTAACATGAATTCAGAAAATGAATTTCTGGTGTATTTGAACTTATTTTGGATTTAACATTAAATAATTTATATTCCCTTCCTCTTTTCCTGGTACTTTCTCTGGTTAACACATTTCATGCAAAATCTTTAAAATGTGCCCCACTTGCTCTGCTTTGAAAACCACAATTTGATGAGATTGTTTTTAATTATATTCACAATAGTTACGCCTCATCTACAACAAAAGTAATAGTGTTACTTCAATTTATCATTTTTAATTAATTAATTTCAATTCTCTTCCTTTCAAGTGGAAAATGTTTCAAGTGACTCAGAGTGTCAGGCTCTTATATATCTTGTATTTTCTTTTTGGTTTTATTAAAAGCCCAACAATCTAGAATGAACTATCTTACCACTTTCGTTACACCATAAAAAGTCTCATTTACAAGGGTTACAAGCGCCGTTGGCGTTGGTTTGTCTGTGTCCTAGTGGTACTCTTTTGATATATTGGTTGTATTGAATTTTTTTTTGCTTTTCGATTTCCCTATGCTCGGCAGCATACCAAAGCTAAAAATAAGCGTCAAGGGAATACACAAGCCACATCGCATCGCTAACCGCAACCCTTGGCCCCATTGTGTAATGCAATTGAACGATTTAGTCCTCGTTTCCATCCGTGTCGTAGCCGTCGCGACGCGACCATCGACGACGACAAAGTGTACACTTTTTTTGTTCTCTCAGCGACTTTTGGCTCAGCTAGCAAAAAACTATATCTATGGCTCGCCCTCAATGCAACAGAGGAAAAACTCTAGGTTCGCTAGAGGCCATGGCCGCAAGACACTAGGTTGATCTACGAATACCATTGAATTAAAACAGCAGCATCATCGAATTTCTGGCCCACAAATTTATGGCGGTAACAATGTAGTTTTCTTTTTTTTTGGTTTGTGTAGACTTGAATTACGATAGGCAAATGAATGGAAATTTCTGTAAGACCCCCCAATTCGAAAGCAAATCATCTTCAGTTATACTTTTTTTTGTCGATTAGAAGGACGAAGGATTGAAAGAACAAAACAAAAAAAAATTGTTAAAACCAAGTTGAACTTCGCCCTCCTCAATTAAAAAGTTATTCGCAATAAGTTTTCAAAATCTACCAGATAGACTCATCTTTGGCATTCGAAGCAGAGATAGGTGAATGGAATTAGGTTGGAATTGGAATTGAATACAGCAAGCTGATTCAACTAGAAGTTTTTACGTTTCAATTTTTTTTTTTTTATTGTGAATATAAGCAGGTTTGGGTTCCAATTTTTACTCTTTTTTTCGTTCCTTACTTTTTTATGTAATTTTCCCAGTTTATGGTTAGTTATGTGGCAAATTGAATTTGGATAAAAAATCTCATAATTTATCTTCGGTTGAAGAATTGTCCAGATAGAAATTTTTGTTCATTCTGCTTCGAGGATTTTCGAAATTTCGGAACTTATTTTTCTTTTGTTTAACGCGGAAAAAATGATGATTTTAATTATTTTGGATCGCAAAACGAGTTTATAAAGTTAGACCCCTATTAATGAATGTAATGCGAAAATGTTGTAATCAGATGATAAGTTTAGAAGTTTTAATTTACTCGAAATTGGACTTGAATGGAAGTCATCGAAAAGTTACACGCTTGAAATAGGAAAATGAAGTGATTAAATTCACGGATGAAGATTTAAAAATTGATTCATCCACAGTTTCCTGATATTATTATAGCACTGGTAATTGTAGATTTATATCTACTATTATGATACTAAGCTTGAACTCATCAAGAACTTTTTCTTGGAACATAGGTTTTTATACTTTCCAGGTGAGGAAGAACTCTACTAGGCGTGCAGAGTCGTTCGAATACACATCAAAACTAGGAGAGAATGCTCGGCGAATACAACTTTTATGCAATAACAAATTTACAATGTTTGCCTAAGACCCTACATAATAATATAATTTATCATTATTATTATATTATACTAGCAAATTCCCTGCCCGCTTCGCAGGGCTTCGGCAAACAACGGTCGTGAAATTAGGGATTGGCTGGATGAAGAATACGGTATTCGATGGATTTGCAGATATGGAACATTATTCCTAGAAATATTGTGTCTGTACTTGCTAATCTGATGAATTTTATTGGTTTTTCAATTCTTTTATATCAATTTTTTAGTTCATGTACCCATTAAACATACCCCAAATTTAACTATCTGAGAAGAGTTTAGTTAGTTAGGGTTTTGACAGCAAGCCAGGTAGGCATACGTATACTTTAAACCCTCTTCAGGATTGCACAGTGTTATAAATTTTCTTGAAACTATCAATTCTTGGGAAATTTTGAAGTGCTACAATAAAAATAATGAAAAAAATACCCTAAATTCGGTTTTCTTTCCTGTTTTATATTTTTTCAAGTGTAATAAAATGTATGGGTTTTAAATACGCTTATCAATGAGATTTTATTCAATAATTTTTTTGTTCATTAGGTAAAAATAAGAAAACTTTGTGTTCATTACACATTATTTGAAAAAAAAATGAATTAAAGTCAAAATTTTGTTCGGGCAAGAAAAATTGAATACCATTTAAAAATTGACCTTAACATGAGTCAGGGAAGGGTACACCAAAGTTAGCCTCTTTTTAATTCGTCAAAAAGTAAGAAATCAGACTTTATTTAAAAACGATAATTACAGAATATGACCAAGAATCACATTCCAAAGGATGGCAGACAAATTACAGGATACCCTGTATAGTTGACCATGAAAAAAACTGGTATTTCTAAATCAACACCACATATTTTTAACAATTGACCTTGCGTCTTATTTATTTTTGACAGGGAATGCAAGTCGAACAGGAAACTGACGAAGTTTAGAATCAAATGAGATATCTGGTAGCCCAATTGCCATTGACTTCTTAACGGCTTGTCTTGTACTACTGCAACGTTTAAGTTGATTGATGTTCAGAAACATAGAAATTGACGCTCATACTTTCAGAGTTAAAAAATGTGGTGGCAGTCCTGGAATATGAATCAAAAAAATTCAAAAACTCCGTCTCGTCGTAAAAATTTCTACATCGTTTTCATTTTTGTAATTCTGTCAAACTATTTGTGACCAAAAAATTGTCCACTAATTTATCTCGTTCAAAATAAATTGTTGCATCGATTTTAGAAAGACTTTTATCTGCACCAGCTAATATTGCACTTCAACTCAACTAAACGTGATTTTTTAATTTTCTTTACACTTGGAAAGACATCTTGAATCAACTGTTGCTTTGGACTTGCATTACAATAAAAATTGTTTGGAAGTGAAAATCGGCCTTTAGAATCAAGTGAAATTATTCCACTTCCAATGTGCAATAATTGCTTAGGAAATTCTGCTGCAGATACATCGTTCAGTAACTGCACACGAACATTTTTGGCAAATGTAAGTTTCCTGAAACACATCCATAAAATAGATGGTGTTAAACAACTCAATTCGTCTGCAGCAGTTGACCGTGGTATAATCGGCAAATTTTGTCCTCAGCAGCCACAAGATATAGGGCTCCAAATTTTTTAAGTTGTGGGATTAAAGGCTTAACGTAAGGTACGGGTTCATCTCAAAAATATTTGCCAATACTTTAATTGACCACACATTGCATAATGGTGTAATACACATATGTATATACTTTTGTTGATCATGTTACTTCATCTCAATAGTTTGCGCAAATATTCGTAATCCAATGCAATTTGATTAGTGTCTTTAACGAAGTAGTGCTTGATCAAGAACATCTTACGCTGCACAACTTCGAGCAACCAATTCAATTGTGGCAATGCTTTATTCGCAAAACGTTTCTGTACACAGATGTGCCAGTTGCATTTGAAAGCATTCAGTTCTCTATCAGATTGGGACTTGCAATGACAATAACTATTGACTCAAGGTCAAAAAAATGTCTGTTTGTGGATTAGAATTGAGCACACCATGTTATCAAACTATATTAATGACATATTCCATCAACGTTCACAACATTATAAATAAGCCTCTACCTCTCACATACTCAAATACCAGAAACGCACTCACTAAAAACAATAGGATATACATATGTATTTTCATACTCTAGAAATTTCATACATCAAAACAACGTTTGCCGGGTCAGCTAGTTCCTAGGTTCACTGACATTTTTTTTTGTCGAAGAAAAATTATATTTGTCAAATATTTTTTTTCTTCACTGACATATTTTTTGATTTTTTATTGAAAAAAAAATTTTTGACAAAATTTTCAAACTAAATTGAGTGTTCGTATATTGATCAGTTTTTTTTTGTAGTGCGAAATACAAAATTTTTAACATTTTTTAACAATTGAACCATTTGTGATTTGAAAAGTATACATTTTATTTTTGCTAAACCTTCTACCCCAAAACCTCTTGCATTTACAGAAAAAAATAGGAAAATCGGTCAACCAGTGTGCCCGGTTAGTGAACGAACACAAAAATTAGGCTGTTCTTTTATATATATAGATAATAGTATTTTATAAAGCTAAGCGAGATGGAGTCCCTGGCCGTTTCAATCTTTTGATACAGTTAGGTTCAGATGGAGTGCTCGGACGGTTAAAGGCCCAATTATAATTGCTTAAGTGAACTTAAACTAATGTACAAAAAACCGGACGAAAATTTCCTTAAGTTAGCAAAAGGAGTAGGTTTGGCGTTCTCTTCTTAAATTAGTCACTTAAGCAATGAGCTAATTAAACCGCACTAGTAAAAGTTGAACGAAAATTTAACGAACATTGCTCAAGTACATTAAGGTTTGCTCATAGGGTTCGTGTGACGTGTGTATTCGCTAGTTCACTTAAGCGTGCATGTGGAGAAAAATTGTGTTATAATTCAGTCTTAAAGCCTGAACTACATCGGAACCAGTGTTGGGCATTAATTAATTAATATTTTAATTATCTTAGCAATTGATTGAAAAATTAATTGCAATTAATTTAATTGCAATAAATTTAATTGCAATTAATATGTTAATTGCATATTACAATTAATTTATTTAAATTAACTCATTTCAATTGCGAGAAACAATTGAAATATTGCAATTAATATTTGTAATTGTTATAAGAAGCAATTAAAACTAAGAATGAATTTTGATATTTCATTTTACACTCTCATATATTTTCCTTTTTCTTTCCACTTGCCACACTCTCCCTTAAACTTAAGGCAACGTACGTTACTTCTGTCTCTGTCTTTCTCGTATCACCTCCTCCAGTGTGGGAATTCGCAAATATAGCGGTATTAAATTTAAAACTTTTTTTTTAATTTTTTGGTAGTTTAAGGTTTAAGGAGATTCGGTTCTGGCATCATTTGCAGGATATCATATTTTGAATAAAATGCGGGTAGTTCTGGGATTCGCCACACTATGTCGCTTGCGTCGCGGTGCCTCCCACCACCCAGTCACTACTTGGTATGTGCAAACATTTGTCACCTGCAGCAATGATGCCGTGTCTTTTGGCCTTACGCAAACAACTACATAAAATCGAAAGAAAGAATAACTTTACATATTGCAAGCCTCTGATCGAGGCCTATAGACAAGGCGTTCATAACAGATTTTCAAAATTTTTCGAAGTTACCGCACCTGAAGCAGAAAATGCTGCTATAGCTGCTCTATCATATCCTCTCGCTTCAAAAATAAGTGGCTGACGTGCTTGGAGCTATCAGACCGAACAAAGATTCTTAAAATGTTCAAGACTGCTATTTCTAAACAAATAAATGAAAACGAAACTGCAATAGTTGCTACAAGAAAGGCCAACAAAGAAAACACACTTTTCAATTTTGATACTGATTCGTCGGACTCTGACACATCCATGATGAAAACAAACTCTTCTGCTGTACCTTTGACTAAGGCTGAATTGTTAATGCTGCATTTTTTTTGCCGAAGAAAGCCAAAACATTCAGCTCCTAAATCGATATCCAGAGATAAAAGCTGTTTTTATTAGATTTAATACACCATTGGCATCGTCTGCACCAGTAGAGCGTCTTTTTTCCTTTGCAACAATGACCAATTTGCCGAAAAGTCACAAGTTGTCTGATAATATGTTTGAAAAACGGGTGGTTTTAAAATGCAATCTGAATTATTATAAGCAATAGATAAAACTTGCAATTTAACACATTATATTTTTACTTGCGACATATAGAATATATGGCAAGTATTGAATTCGTAAAAAAAAAAAATTTGAGATGAGGATGAGATATGATATTACGATGATAGAGAAGTCGAAAAAAGTGGGTCCGGCGATTCCGTCTGTCTGTCTGTCGGAAAGTTTACAGGCATCTACAGGCTTAACTACTGGTTCGATTGACTTCAAATTTGAAAATTAGAGGTTTGAGCAAAAAGTCATATCCCAATTTTTTTATTTTTGTTTTAAGATCAAAATTTAGGGTAGCCAACCTACGATTTTTTTGGCCAAAAATCAAAACTTTTTTTTTTCACAAAAACGGCCCGAACGATTTTTTTTAAACTTCCTCGAGTTTAATTTTTTTAAACATTCATGTGTTTTATGTAAAAAAAAAAAATTTGTATTGCTCCAAAACGGTACCTCCCATACAACCGTTTTTTTGTTATTAGATTTTCTCAAAACTGGAAGTCCGATCAGCGTAAGTTTTTTTTCGAAAGTACGTATATATTGTTCAAATAATATTTTGTTTTCAAAAAAATTTTAAATTTTTTTTTGGATTTAAAAAAAATATTTTTAACTTTTTTTTTCAAAATTCTGTATCTCAAAAACGGATCAATTTTAAAAATCCAAATTGGAGTATAATATGTATATTTAAATGGTCTTGAAAACTGCATACCCAAATTAATTTTATGATATTTTTGAAAAATTTTATACAGGGTGATTCACGAGCGTTGTGCCAAAAAGCTAGAGCGTGTAGGTTGAGTTGAGACAAGAAAAAAATCGTATGGGAGGGGGGGGTCTATTCCCCCCGTTTAGCCAGGAGGGGCAATTTTCTGAAAAATTGACTTATTTTATAAAAAAAAATATTAAAAATCAACGGCTTCAGTTACAACACCGCGTTATACCTTTTTGAAAAGCCAGAAATATGTTCTTTCATTTGGTTTTTAAATTAAATTGTTTTAACGAATAGTTTAAAAAAATATTAATTCTCAAACTCAAAATTAAAAAAAAAAAAACAAAAAAATCATTTTTGAACCAAGTTTTTTCACAATTTTATGTAATTAAGTACTAATTTTGTTTTCACAATTCAATGCCATTGTTAATTTCTAGTCGAAAACAGAAAACCGGATGCAAAAATGTCTTTTCGTTTTTGAGAAATAAAAAAATGACCAGGACCACTTTTCTCTAAGAAAATCTTTGTTTTTATTATTACCTATCTCGACTTTTAGTTTTATTAATTTATTATGACACATTAACCTTTCTTTTAATATTTGTTCTGTAATTGGAATCTTATGAGGCCTCAATAAAGTAAAAAAGTATTGGATTTTCCCCGGATTAATCATTTTGTTCATTGATAACGACTGAAAACTGACCTGAAATTTTTCTTATTATGCCTGGGAGCCGTGGGCATCTGTCGGTGAAGGGTTCTACCTGTTAGGAGCTTAAAATGATTAAACCGCAATTTTTCTTGAATGAAATGTATATACGAGGTACATTTCCAAATTTTAATTTTTTTAATTAATTATAATTATTTTAATATTTTTTTTGAGTTAAGTGTAAGCTGTAAGTAAGAGTGTAATCAGAATTGCTCAAAGTATATCTCTTATTTTAACACTACCTTTTGCAATTTAAGTAATCATAAATATTTAGTTTTATCATGCAGGAGCAAGTTTGTACGACCCAGTCGTGCACATTTTTTATTTGATGCTTTAGACTTACTTTATTTATAAATAAATAAATAAAATATTACTGTTTTTTTCTATTTACGAGAAACATAAACATCAGCATTAAATCAACCGAAAGATGTCCATTGTTGTATTTTTGTATCCCAAATCCTTATAACTCCCTAGAAGATTGATTTAGCGCAGCCTAGAGCTACTCCTACTTCTTATATTATTGTAAGGTTTATTTGCAAGAACAATTAACAATTGATTAATTGTTAATTGAAAAACTTACAACTAACAATTAATTAATTGTTAATTGAAAAGTCACAATTAACAATTAATTAATTGTTAGTTGTTATATAACAATTAGCAATTAATTAATTGTTATTTTTAATTGTACCTTGCAATTAAATTTTGCCCAACACAGATCGGAACATAAAGTGCCAAAAAGTACAAAACAGTAGAAGTTATGCTCTGTATTGCTTTTACAAACGCATACCTGAATATCTCCCTCTCATTTTTAGAAGTGAGCGTGAACAAAAGCTTGACCATGATCGAGCTTTCACTGTGCACAAAGTTCTCAATACGAATACTTTTTTGTATTTTTACACTTTGTGTTTCCATGTAGTTCAGGCTTTAACACGCAATTAGTTTTTAACTCTTGCTAAAAGAGTTACCAAATTGCACACTGAAAAATGATGCTCGATTTTCCAATATAAAAGTTAAAATAAAAATTTATTCTTCAAAAAGGTTATTGTTGAAAGCTTTGGAAGAGTTTAGAAAAAACAATACGCATATCAAAACCATTACCTCCACAACGAGTGAACTGCCGACTTTTCTTCTTTATTGTGTGACTTGACTTTTTAAAAACTGCTTCTGCTGCTAATGCTGATCTAGATTTATTAATTTGTCACTTACACGTAGCTCGCAGTTTGCAGATTTGCATATTTGAAGGTTGAAGCAAAATTTAATGTTTTCTATAAAGAGTGTCCCGATGAGTTTGATTTTGAGTAACCTGATGAAGCACGACTCTGAAGAAGTGGATACTTCTGAAAAATAAGTCCAATGCCAAATCCATCTTAAGAAAGAATCGAAGAGGACAGACCGACTTTAGTTTGGTGAAGGATGCTTGTTAGCGTTTGAGAGTGAAATTACTGCACACCGCACAATGCAGTAGTCTTAGGTAGAAGAGGAATATAAGAGACACACAAAAGGAATCAACCTGGTATAAAGTGTTGTCTATGAAATAAAGATCGAGCATCAAACCAAGCTCGACGATTCGACCTATTTGGAAAAATTAAGCTCATTAGAGGTAGAGGTTCGTTTAAACCAAGAGAAAGTGGCCTAAAAAGTGCTGTGAATATTGCATGGTAGGAAACAGTGTAGCACACCTAATACCTAAGTTTGCGCTCGGAGGATGGCGTAGACAGCACGCTGGAAGCCTTAGGATGCGAATGGGACGCTATCAGCCAACGATTGGGCTGATGGTTTAGAAAAACATGCTGAAGAATTCACGGACTGATTAGCGGCGTAAGACTATGATGATGCCGATGATTATTTCTCTTTTCAACAAGCTATGACTAGTTTTATTTTCATTAACTACAATTTAATATTTAAAATCTCATCATCAAGAAGACGTGTTGTGTAACCCTTATTTTTTTAAAGCAGTGCGGGCTGCTTTCACACTTCCCAAGGTATCAACCGCGCTTTACAATTTAACATCCCCGAAGATAAATTCTTTCGTCCTTTCATTTTCAATGAAAGGACGCGCTGAACAAAAGTCTCTTCTTCTTCGTAAGTAATATTGCAGGACCCAGAAATCCCCTATTGGATTACGTGCAAAAAGGCAAGTGAATCTTTAAGCTTGACGTTTAAAATTAATTTGTGCTCTTCATTCATTCATGTAATTTTTTTTTCTTTCTTTACTTTATAACGCTTTACACCATGAACTAATTTATTTTTTTCTTGGGTGCCCTCCTCCTTCTACTTTTCATGGTGAAAAAGTGTCATGTCCCCGATCATTATAAATTCACTTAACACCGCATTCAACGACCAAGTAATTCAGAGATTTGCTTGAAGAGGGCCGAGTGCATGTACATTCAGTAAATAAAAAGCAGGATAGTCAATCACATCGTCTTTTATTTTTTTTCTTTAATCCCTTAAACAAACACTTTCGTTCAAGGAAAATGAGTTAAAAAATGTTTAAAACGGAAATTGAGCAATCCTTACAAATCTCTACCACTTCACATGCAGTGCAAATTATGATAAGGAAAATATGACGAATTTGCTTGATACCTGTTAAAGTGAATGGGGATCTAATGTTTAATACAAACGGGGGACAAGTTGTAAAGAATTTAGGGAGAACAAATTTTAAATATTACCTTTGAAACTGCTCCTTTGGTGACTTCTTTTCAGGAAAAAAATGGAGGGTTTTAAATCGCATGGGAATTTGTTATGTTTTAAAACTGTTTGCTTAGTAACTGTATATTTTGAATTCTTAAAATGCAGAAATGACAGTTTCTGTTTCCAGCTTCACCTTCAAGACAACGTTCGATTGAAGAATCAATAGGTCTAGAAGCAGGCCCTATGAAATCATTTGGGATTGGTATTGTAAAGACTCATTACAAATTACCGCCATACACCTCATTTCATTCTTCACATCGTGTGAATCCCGTTCGTGGTAAAAAGAGACCCCCGAAATGAAAATAATCATCAGTTGCCGGCCGATCATCGACCGATCACCGACCGACGTTACGACATCAACTGCCGACCGATCACCATCCAGTAAACATCGAAGAAACATCAGTCTCCGCCGTGTCACCGACCCGTCAGCTACCAGCAGCATCAGAACAATAAACAAAAGTTACTAACCGAATCAAAATAGAAGCAAACCAGTTGCAAACCAGGCTCCAACAACCATCAAGCAGTTGCCAAACTACCGCGCGCCGACAGTTAGTATTAAAGGCGGGAAGTCTATAAACATCCAGCTAAGGGCCCTGGAAAAGTCAGTTGCATGATGTGTTCTCTGGAGTGGTATAGCTATAAAACCAGACTACCCGGACATAGAATTCCGCCTACCAGTGGTAAGGGGTCTCGCAACACATACAATGCTCGTAACCATAATTCATTCTGTTGATAGACGGGATTTTTTCCGTGATTAACCGGATTCTTTCGTGATTTACCGGATTCTTCCGTGATTTAGTGGATTCTTCCGTGATTTATTGGATTCATCTGTGATTTAATGGATTCGTCCGTGATTTACCGGATTTGTCCGTGATTTTCTGCTTCCAGACATTAACATTCCCAACCAGTGGTAAGGAGTGTTGTCACACAAACTAAGCCTGTATCCGTATATGGCTTCCTGCACTCAGGTTCCAAGAAGGGCAGGCGTTGCATAAAGTATTCTTTTCTAGATGAGCGATGCTCGAGGTGGGTTCGAGACAGACTTGACTTCGATTGTCTCAACGCGTTGATGAACTTACTTGGCATTTAATTAATATTTTATCACCGAAATACCACTTTGTTGCAGAACCTTGAACTCATGCGCACGTATTCACTGTTGTTTAATATGACGTCAGCATCAGGAAAACAAAAAAGGCTATCAATTAAAGTAAGCGAAGCTTTTCCTGCAATAAAAAACAACTTCGTGATTGTAGACTTGCTTATAAACTGACTCAATTTTTACCAGAGAACACGTCGGCGTCGTCATCTCCATTACTAAATACATTTCATTCAACTTGCCGCACTCCCAAGTGGCAAACACCCGCATCGAGTGCTACTCGTCAGACTTCATCACACCACCAAAACGTTGTGCTATTATGTCTGCCTCTGGTTCAGCTCAAGCAACGCCAATGAACTTCTTTTTTTCTGCAAATGAGTAGCCCATGTCTGAGATCTCAACACGCAGATACTACTTACCAGGGGCTCATTTTTCCGTCACAACAACACTGCTCAAACATCACTTCCTATTGTGTTCACATGTAAGAGGATGTTGTAATTTTCTTACGCGCCTATTTACTTTTAATTGTTACTTGGCGTGCGGCAAAATCAAAGCGAGTCCTTTAGGCGTTGCGTATAGTGGTGGCAAAATGCTGATGATAAGTCATCCTTTTCATCTCGTATACAAGAATATGGATGCAATGACGAGTGATGCAAAAAAAAGGATAAAAATGACATTCAAGCGCATCCAGAAGTAGGTGAGCCTCGAGTCCCACACACACAGCAATGGAAATATGGAGCCAAAGGCACATCCTGCTCTATTCGTTACAAGAGTGAACTGATAGCCAGCAATTTCACATTCACCATAAAGGTATAAGCCCAGCAACAACCGCACAACACATCCTCCAATAAATGTCATGTCTCATGTGTGCCACGTGATGTAAGGTGGACGCGGAACAGGCATGGAGGACGATGGAAGTACATACCTTGCAGTGATGCATTTGGTACACCAACAACATGGAGTGGGTGTGTTAAAGATTAGCCTTTGGCTTTTGCATGAAGAGCATCTCGTCAAGTATTATAGTATCCTTGCAACCTTGCAACCAACTAAACAATGTTAGTGTAACATCAAAGTGAATTCCCGCCTGACGGCCTCTTACTTCATAATTTTCATCGCCCAGCAACGTCGTCTTCTGTCGTTGTCGCCACCGCCACCGCCATCATCGTCATTGTCCTTTACACCATCATCGTCATCATAATAGTCATCGTCCTCATCTTCAGGCGTCTTCCCTTTTGCATCGTTTGCCGTCTGGTATAGGAAGCGGCTATGCCTTACTTTTACACCATCTTAAAGGTAAGGCTTGTGGGGGTGTTTTTCGGACATGAACAGGCTGTGTGCGGCAGTTTCCTTCTTGTTTCCGACTTGAGTACTTTTTTTTGTTTTGTTTTGTGTGCGAGCCTTTTTCTCCATATTCTTTCTCGTTCTTACTTCCTCTCGGCCGGTTTCCTTGCTTCTCGCGTGCCCCCGTTTTAACGCCTGCCCGCCCGCCACCATCGAAAGCATGAGGATTCTTTCTTCCGCCTTTGCCTTTGAGTTTTGTTTCCTTTATTGTGTGTATTGCTTGTTAGGAAAAGGATAATAATGAGTACTAAGCCAAAAGCAGCTTCGTTGGGTTGAAGGAGGGGCGCGGGACCGGGCTGGATCGGCATTATGTCTACAAGAGAAAGCTCTGTTTGAGCCTATATTTACTCGCATAGTATGAGGAAGGGATGATGGTAACTGTGCTTTACAGGCTGCAAATGCATCAGACGAAAGCAGGAGGAGCGATTGTTGTTTCTCCCTTTGAAAATGCAGTTAACTTTGTTCATATTCCTGTGCGCTAGCTGCAGTCAGTCAGTCTGGGGGAATGCACTGTAAGGAAGTGTAACGCGGTTGTTTATATCCTTGAATTTTACGTCTTCATGTTTCTGTTAAGTTTTTAAGGGTATTACCAATTTTGAAGGACTTGTTTTTAATTAAATAAATTTGTGGTGAAAATAGTGATTCTGACAAGTGAATAGGTGTTTTCAGTGGCGCCGCACAACAAGTTGCAATGTGGGACAACATTTTGGTTTCAAGTGTGTCAGTGATAATTAGAAGCAATAACAATTAAATCCGCAATTGAAGGCACCATATGATGTGAGTTTGTTTATGTTTTGACACTCTTATTGATTTATTATATTGTTCGACAGTAGTTTTGAAACTAAAGGTATTTTGTTAACATTTTTGATGAAGTCGTAGATTTTGAGTCATTGAATAATAAGTACATTGCTTCATTCGAAACTACAGTTCCAGTCGGTTAAGCATTTCATTCAACTCGCTCCCTTGCACGTTGCCTCCATTCTTGCACGAGTTGTTAATTGTGGCTGCCACGGCTGGTTCTGACGTAGTCTTTGCTAGAGGTCTAATTTTCAATTACTTTTTCCAACATTTACTGTCGTATATCGGCAATCACGTGACTAAAGCTGCCTTAGTTGAAGTGTGTGTTGAATCTGTCAATTTCGACTGGATTTGCACCATGTTAAATGGCAGAAAACAGATCAAGGGGTTCACCACAAGAAGGGGTTCTTTCACCGCTTCTTTGAATCCTCGTTGTCAACAAAATTCTCACAAAGTTAAGAAATTAGGGCGGCAAAATTAAAGCCTATGTTGATGAAATGGGGGTTTTGATAACTGATAAATTTCTTACCAACAACATCGAAAACATTATGGAATACACTCTCTAAGAAATATCTTCTTGGGCATTACTTCTCGGGGTAAACCCCACTACGATAGAGCTAGTTCCTTGTCACGAATAAAACGAAGAAGTCCTCTAACACCCCCTTAACTAAATGGTATTCTTTTGTAACTTTGCAAAAAAGGTATTCTGTTTCTGTTCAAATATTGAATAAGGAACAGGACCTGGCTTTTGTTGCTAATCTCTAACATAGGAGGGTCATACAAACTCCCAGACAATGCAGAGTCTTTCAGGCTAAGACTGATACTGATACACCAAGAAAAACTAAACTCCTCTGTTATAAATTGCAGATAAAAACTGAACAGCATTTGTCACACTAACCAAGTTAAACTTTGCTGGGTATCTGGACATAGTAAAGTAAAAGGTTTCTGTAAGAGTACTCTTACTGGAGCTGTCAGGATGAAGGAAAAGCAGAAACCATTAAACACCTGCTCGGTGAATGTCTATCAAATGTTGAAGAACGCAGGTCCCAATAGCAAACATGAGGAACAGGCCGGTTTATTAATGAAGCAGTCTATGTTAACCAATGAGGAGAATCGTTGTTACCTTTGTGCTAAAGGGATCACAAGGACCTAAATACCCCGCGTTAACAACATCTAAATGCTGCGTACAGCGTACTTACCTAAATGAACTTGATTGTCCTGCAAGTGGTCGTTTCCGCTTTGTTGGCCTTAACTGGCGGCGTTAAATCGCACAGTCTAAGAGGCAAGTTTACAATTCCATAAAGTGAAACAATGCGGTTCCAAAGGATTTCTTCAATAATGTTTCGCGATCTTGATGAAACCACAGCTCCTGCACATCTTAATTGTTTAATTGATGGTCGAAAACATCAGTAACGATGGCTCTTTAGCGATCTTTATTGACTTTTTTTACGTACCTATTACCTATCCAACAAACTCATAAAACATGAAAGAGTCAGCTAAGAGTCAGTAAAGCTAAAGCTGTAGTTCTATTACTGTGTTCTTCCGATTCCTCCAAAGTCGTTGGAGAATCTGAGTAGTTGAACGGACGGCGGAAACCTTCTTGACATCATATATTACTTTCAAGACCTTATCTGTCTGTGGACTTAGATTACCACAGCGACGAAAATTGTTTCTCGGTTCTCCTGTTCACAGTGAGACGCGATGGTTGTGAAAATGTGAAACAAAAAGATGAGCTGCAAGCTCTTGTCAGCGACTGGCAGTACTCTCCTGAATAATCGTTGGCGTTCGCCCTGTCTTTATTAAACTCAAGGGGATAGGTACAAAATAATCGGTCGGCAAAAATATCGGATCAGAGTGAATCCCTGGCCTAATGGAAATATTAAAAAAAAAAATCCAAGCAATATATTGTCGCTACATTCACTCAAATATTTATGTGGTATGCCTAAGCAAAGCTCAACCCCTCAGGCGATTCTTGCGTAGCATAAACTGATTTTCCTCCACGAAAACACTTCATCTTGATGTGAATCATATCAACCCGAAATGAGTACCAATCTGCTTCCTATTGTTGTATTGGGCTCATTTGGTTGTTGCTTCTCTTAATTTAAGCGGTAATTGTCAGGGAACAGCGTCGAAGGTTTTTTTTTCGACGAGGCGGTTGGCTATTTTGTGTTTTTTCAGTTTAGTTTTAACGCTTCGTTACAATTTGAAAGTCTGATGACTTTCTTCAAAAATCCGAGAAGTACATATTGGATTGGCTTCAGGCAGCGATCGTTTAACTTCGAAATCTAATAAGGACAACGATATCTTATAACGGGTGATTTTTTAGCTGGTTTGGTTTTGGCAACACTGGTTTTGACAGCTGACGTGTGTTTAGTACCTTGTGTCACTGTCAAACAGCTTCAGTTTGGTTTGCAATTTAACCATGGATCGTCTTACTAATGAACAACGCCTGCAAATTATTGAATTTTACTATCAAAATTCGTGCTCGGTTCAAATGTTCAACGCGCGCTGCTTCCTTTTTATGGTCGACATTCTCGACCTTCTGAGCAGTCTATTCGGAAGATTGTGACCAAATTTCGCACCAAATTTACTTTGTTGGAAATTAAACCACCAACACGTTAACGTACTGTGCGTAGTGAAGAAAATATTGCGGCCGTGTCAGCTAGTGTGACAGCAGACGGCGAAATGTCGATTCGGCGCTGTTCCCAGCAGTTAGGCCTTCGTTACAGTACTACGTGGAAAATTTTGCAGAAGGATTTGGACGTAAAGCCTTTTAAGATACAGCTGATGCAAGAACTAAAGCCAGCCGACCTACCACAACGCCGAAACAATGGCGCAATTGCGAGGCGAGTTTGGTGAACAGTTAATTTCACGTTTCGGGCCGGTTAATTGGCCGCCTAGATCGTGCGATGTCTATAGCGACAAGCCCGCTTCGATTGACGCACTGGAAGCCAACATCCATGCATTCCTTCGTGAGATACCGGCCGATATGTGTGAAGGAGTATGCCAAAATTGGACTCAGCGAATGGGCTACCTGAGAGACAGCCGCGGTCAACATTTGCATGAAATTATCTTTAAACATTAAATTGCAAGGTTCAAACTATCGATTCAAATAAATATTTCATTCATTTTTTGAATTTTTTGTGTTTTTTTTTTTTTTAAGTTCTAAGCCTCTTAAAAAATCACCTTCTATATACCCTACTCCTCCCAAGGTAGTGGACAGATTTTTCTGAAATTTGGTGGGTGTGATAAGGTCCATTTGAGACAGGTTATGTTTCATTATTGGACCCGGTAAGTAGCGCTAATCTCAAGTTTTAGACAAAATTCATGTCTGGTGCCCGAAATGACTCATATTCCAATACGGGATAGCGTGTAGAGGGTAGTGGGGTAGCGGGTAGAAAGAAGCGATTACCGGTTAAAAGTCTAGGTTTTTTTTATATTGATTGATGCAGTACGAAGTCTGTCGGGTCAGCTAGTTTCCTTATATGTTTATATCCGGTATCTGAAATACAATGTTCACGTTCGCGTGCTGTGTATATCTTGCTGCTTTTTACACGGTTGTATAGATCAAGTGATTTCTCCTAAGTTACGTTATTTTGAAACGGCCGTTTCCTGCTCCAAATCTTGACAGAAAATCAACATCAGACAACATAGGGAAAATGTATTCAGACAGTAACGGTGAGCTCAAACGAGAATGTATTCTTCTTCACGAAGACTATGACCTATGAGACTTCAACACCCGCACGTGCGTTGTTGTCTAGAAGCCAATGCTTCGCGGAGAGTGACAAATCGGTTTGGGCTTTGTCAATATACTGTTCTAATAGTGACATCATCAAGAATCGACGACAGTGCCTCCTCGAACACGGGGCAGAACTTTTCTGATTCTCTTCAAAATACGAGCGAATAACCACTAACTTCAATAACAGGGCGAGTTCTTAGAACGAAATTGAGCCCCCTGCCACTACTAGAGTAGTGCATATACAAGGGTTTTGGTTGTTGAATGGTGGCACCATTGGAGAAGTGTTTTGCATCGATCGCCATTTTATCAGTGTTGACTCATTAGGCAATCTGTACCTATGTTCTCTGGCGGGTATCATGTTATCGAACTAGCATCAGTGCTGGTGATAGTAACCTCTGTTTCAAGACTTCCGTAATATGGTCCCCTGTACAGAAACTTAATAATATAGAATTTGACTTTGTTTCCGGACCATTCTACCTATAACGTTTCTTACATTGCGGTTATCATGCTTACTATTTTGCCATGCGATCTTTTAACAACGGGGTCGTCATCAGTGATTCTGTTCATATCCGAAACTCGATGTCATTACCTTCAATTCTATTCATTATTATTAGAATAAAACACAATAAGTTCACAACATATGAACCAATTCTGTATCCAGCATCGATTAATCATATTTATTTCAAAATAAGGAAAGTATTCTAGATGTTCATCAAATTCACATTCCGCTACCAGTTTGTACTTTTTTCTTGATAAAGAAATTTCATGACACAGTGGACAGTATAGATGTCATGAATCAAATATGATTCATCATATATAAGAAATCGATCCGAGCCACCCTCTTTATATGTCACTATCAGTAAAGCAAGGAATAGTTAGCGCAGGTACATGTCTATGATGTCTGTATGTACGAAAACAAAATATTAAGTCAGTACACACTACAAAACGATGTCGATATTGTCTATGCATACATATAGATGTGTAAATATGCATGCACTAGCTACCCACTTACGGGCCGGGACACATCAAAGGGAATTTCACACAATAAAAGTTTTTGTAAGTTTTGTAATAATGATGACTTACCAGACCACTTAGCCTCGTTTTGCGTCACAGACTTAATGATACTGCCGCACCGACACCATGTGACGCTGAACGACGACAACGACAACGTTGACAACGACGAAAACGCCAGTTGAGTACCATACCTATCAACATGGTGCATCCGAGGCTACATCCGGAGTATCCTGCATCCTACCAAATGTGTGTAGGTCGAAGATACAAGTGTACGAACATGCAGGCAACTAAATAATATAGCTACAGTAGTTGACGGGTCTTGTTTGTTCGTTTTTTTTTTTTTTAAAGCTTATTGCATATATGCCCCTTGACGAGAGCGACTGGAGAGGGCTGAGCTTAGAAATAGTAGTCGGCATGGTGGCAGACTGATATCTGTGTAGTGGTTTTTTTTTCTGTTTTACTGTCACCACTCGACACCATCAGCCAAGCACTAAAACCAAAGATCTACCACAACAACAATAGCCTAAAATTGTATCCTCTTATCAAAACCCCCAGCCACTTGTTATCGTCACTCATCGACGCGTCAACTAACCGCCTTTATTTATGCAATTCTGCTTTGATCTCTGTCTGAGGTCTGAGCAAACTACCATGCAATAACCTCTTCTATTCTTTTATTTGAAGCATTTGTTTGGTATGTAAGGACAAAAGGTACAAATAGTTATTTGCTTTAAGTGTACACTGATTAGTTGCGCTCTTAGCGCTCACTGTGGTCGTCTAATAGGGCAGTCAAAACACGTTACCTAGCTAAAGAGCAGGTTGAGCTATGAGCAATGAACAATGAGTATTCTCAAATTACATATTTCGCCTGCGGAACAAGGACGATTGCTGTAAGAAGAGAGAATGAGATATCCTTCTGAATTAGTCTCAAATCAAATGACAGTTCCGGCTGCTGGAAAGGTAGAGCTAAAAACCTATAAAAGAACGAGATTTGGCTTGGGCTTGCGGAATGCTCAAATCGATAGCACTGCTTTCCTGTTAAGTTTTTGTGTAATAGACGACAGCACTTCAGGTAGAAGTTTGTATGAAAGAAAGGGGACATTTTCTAACTGACATAGTTTTGGCGGGTGTCAGGTGTAAGTGAATCTGGCACGGCAAGTGAATTTGAAAGAAAATGAAACTTGTCGTTTGGGACATGTTGAATAGATTGGATGAGAGGAGATGATATCACGATTTGATTTCTGTCCTTTCGCCGAAAGGACGACGTGAAATGAATAGAACATACCATTCACTTTTCTTCTCATATTGGTATGAAAGGATTCTTAGCATTTCATTAGCCAGTGTCTCGTTTGAAAAAGTTATCTGATGGAATTTTGGGGTGTACTGTTCGGATAGGGATTTGGTAGATTTCTTCCCGAATGAACTTTAATTTATTGATTTTTGATAGAGGAAAAGGGAAACTGGTATATAGGGTGATGAGGATGAAGTCTGGCAGTTTGAAGGCTCAAGAGGTAGACATAAAATTAGCCGCAAGAAAATGACACACTGAACAGCAGGTATTGATGGCCCTTCGTAGCACTGAAAAAGCAGGCAATAGGTCCAATCAATCTGCATGTACTAGTATGGCCCCTGGTGGCACGCGAAAACAGCAGGATTTATAATGGGCCCTGTAAGTATGACGCACGTATACTGACTTTCATTGAAACCATTAACCCTACACTTTGTTCAGTTCATTGTCCTATTATGTCCTATTTATGCCGCTAGGGCTGGAAATATAGAACCCCTGATATTTAGCCAAATCTTACTTGCTCCTTGGAAGAAATTCCAAAATGAATTCTCATCATCGATGATTCTTCGTCATCAGATGGCTGTTTTTACTTTGATGGTTTTCTCGTTGGAAATAGGCTTCATTTAGCAGCGCTAGTAGTAAGGACATTACCATAAAAACGCTTTGAATTATTTTACGAAAGCTTCCTCAATCACTACCTCAGACTTTCAGTTATTTGTTTCAATCGCAATTTGCACTCAAAAGCAAAACATCCGATATCAATAGAAATTGCGTAAAAGCGCCGCCAAAGGATTTTTTTTTGTTTCCTTAATTGGAACAGCCATATTGGACTAATATGCAAGTAAAATTTCCAACTCTTTCCTCTTTTACGCACAACATCAAAATGCATTTTTAACTGCAGTGCCAGACAGCAACGCACTTGTGCATTTTTTGAATTAGTCATATGCGACGGAAATACGACGCATTTAATTCACTTTTTTTTATTTTCTCTCAGATTCGTCTTTGGCATACACGTTTATAATTTATGGATCTTCGTTTATGTTTGTGTATGTTTGTTGGTTCTGTTTCTTTGGCTCAAGTGCACTCCCTTTGTAAGAGACCTTGAACGGTTTTTTCTCATTTTTCTTGTGAGCTTAAATTGAAATACAAAGCTGTGCCGGCATCCGCTTTTTTATATGTCTGTATGAGCACAAGTGTTTGTATGCTATTACACAACGAAACTGATACTCGCATTTTTTTTTCATCTTCAAAGGAATGAAACTGCAAATAAGAACCTATTGTAGTGCTACTGGGTGATAGTAATTAAATGAGTATGCACGGATTTCTTATATTAAACCTACGCACTCTTTGTAAGAGCTGAACATACAAGTCCAACTCGTATGTTTTGTTGCCAAAACCAAAAACTTTGTTAGAGTTTTCTTACTTAGTTATGGTTCAAAATTGGCACCAAAACAACTGTCCTCCAAATAGATTTTTTTGAAAAAAAAGGATAGCGCACATAACATACGCGTCAATTCTGCAAACGAACAGTTTTCATTGCTGAAATGAAATGTTCAAGTACTTGGGAATGTTGCAATGGTTGTTGCTACTCGAACAAGATAAGGGTATTGCTGACATCAAAAACTGAATTCCAAATGTCAAATGTTCTTAAGTTCGCAGTTCGTTTGATTCGATGAAATTAAATAAAAATTGTATATTTTCCTTTAAGTCAGAAATGGATTCGGATATTGAACAAATTCCATGAATTTTCATTGAGACACTATGGGACTAGGTATTAGGAAGACAGAAGACTGCAAAAGTTCCTCAGGTCAATGTTCATATCTAAAATGCTATATGTTGAAGCCACCAAAACAAAATCCCTGCCGATCAATGGGTAATAAGGTATGTAGATCTTTCACTCGAAATGTTTTTTTTAAAGGTCCACTGTAATCATCAACATATTGATTAAGTTGTGCTTGCTTGTAAACAAGGTTACTTCTGAAGGCAGGGAACACAACTGATGACTTGGTCAAGGCGATGGGAGGTGTCAAATATTTTCGCAAAGACCAAAGGCAGCTGAAAACATTTTATTTCCAAAAGGGCTGAGGTAGAACTCAGGGCTTCCAGGATCTGACTAAAGAAATAAAAAAACCTTAGCTCTTTGAGAGTTAAACATTTAGAAGTACATTACAAAATATCTCATAGCTTTGGTTTTATAAATATGGTTCCATCAAGGCAACAGAGTCCACTACTTATTACAACCTGAAATAGCAAGCGCCAAGAGTAATAAATATCTGAGCAAGCAGATGCCACTTGATTATTACAGTGTGAAAGCAGACGCTACTCGTTATTACAATCTGGACAAGCAGATGCCACATATTTGAGATCCAGTGAATGCATTTCACAGTCTGTTAAAACTAACGAGAAAATCTTCCCTAGTACAACTAATCAGATACTAAATCAAATCGATGGGATATTGTTCTCTACTTTTGCTTTCAAATTTCACTTCTATTAGTTAACTTTGTGTCAAAACATGAATGTGAATTGTACTTGGCAAACGAACTGATTCCATATATTTTTTGTTTTTCTTATCCATAGCGTATTTGGCTGTTGGCTGATTGTACGAAACAATTTGATTTTGGATGTGTGTGTGCAGCTGTTGTTTGGCGACTGTGCGCTGTTGCTGGTTGTCGCCAGCTGTCGTTGATGGTGGAGATGCGTATTTATTACTTTTATTTTAATGAATGTTTCATTAGAGTAGTTTCACTGGTCCTAGGTTCCAGTCTGTCTGGTACTTTTCTTCTGAGGCTATGGTAAGCTCGAAGGCCTTTTAAGAATTAAGAGTTAAGGAGTACCAGAAACTTTTATATTATTCAAGTTCTTAATAACTTCCTATTAACAACAATGGCTTTATTAACTTCCCATAGGAAGTTATTGTAATGGGGCCGATTTTGTGAATTTCCAGTTTTTGCAAATCTCCATGTTTCGAGGTCAACCCTTTTTATCATTATGTCTTTATGCGTTACGTTTACACAGAAACTTATGTTTATTTAACGGTGATCGGTCACCAACTGGTGATTATTGCAATTTGTGGGCTTGTATAAACCCGGAGCAGGAGGCACATGATGTAACTTATGTTTTATGAAATGTAAAAGAAGATTATATAAGTGAGTAAATATGCTCTGTATTACAGTTTCCTTGGCACAAGTTAACGTTTGTCCCATAGAAACAAATTTTCAATTATTCAGATAACAATCAGCGATCGGCTTCAAATAATCGACAGATACATACGGACGAACTTTGTGGTATCTTCGGACGTGCGCCGGTAGTCAACTTTCGGGCTGGAAGGTTAGTTTTGCTCAACTAGACCCCTTACCGTCAACATTTTATTCGTTTTACACCTTCAATTTCTGGTACCTCTGGCCTGGAAAATGCAAACATTTTACACATATTTGCTCTGCTCGATGTTGATACTAGTGTGCATTAGAGTATTGGACCACGGTCAGTAGACAACTGAAGATGTTTACGAGAAAGTGTTGCCAAGAGAACTTGGCTGGGCACTACCGTGCCCCTTGATATTTAACAAAAAAAAAAAATAAAGGAATAAATGGCTCTGTTGCTGTTGAAAGATATGACGATATCAAAATGCACTACCAACCAACCCAAAATACTATTTTACATTAAGACTTATATTCAAGTTGCAACTTAGGCACTACACCCTTATTTACAGGAGACAACTTAGGGCATTTTCCACACCCCTCTAACTTCTATACCAAAAAAGCCAAAAGATTCAAACTCACACTATTTGGTTAGCTAGTCAAGAAAAAGCAGCTCAGTAAATTTCAGTTACTTAGCATAGGTATTTTCTAAGATATAATGTTCCAAAAATCACGAAAACCGTAACTGACTGACTGATTCACTGATTCACTCACTGACCGATCATCAAAATTATGAAGCATTTCCCGTTGCCCTAAAACTTGAAATTTGGCACAGTGATAGGTTATTATAATTAAATTTTTCAATCAGGGGGCGTGGTAGTCGCCTACTCTTACATTATCGGTTTAAATTATATGGAGCACTTTGGAATGCAGTAGAATCAAGAAGCTTGGCACAGTGGTAGGTGTGAATTTTAAATAGTTTCCATCAGGGGGCATGGTAGCCGCCTCCTTTTACATTACTAGCATAAATAATGTGGAGCACTTTGTAGTACAGTAGAATCATGAAATTTGGTATACAAGTACAACGTGCAATAGAACAAATAAAATATCAAATTTAAGATTTTCAACTGAGCTTGGCAGGTTTTCATTTAGTAACCTACTATTTAGAAAGTTTGAAAACTTGCAAAGTAAAAAAAAATTACTAATTTACATTAGTTTGCAAGTTTCTTTCGAAACTAATAGTTGATTCGATGTTAGTCCACTTAAAACATTTGCAATGCACCAACGAGTACTTGCTGAATCTTAGAACTTGGCGTTCTTTTAGATGTCATTACTTTTCGTGGCTGATTTGTTAGGCAGAATTTTTGTACGGGAAAACTTGGCTCTTTTTTTAAATTTTGGTGTGATTGAATTTACCTGAACATTTAATATGATTATTTCAATACCCACAACTTTTATTGAGTTTCATACCGCCATTCACTCCTACGCTCTTATTTATTAATTCTATTCAAAGGGAATGACTGCATATACTGCACAATTTAAAAATGACAATATACAATAATCTTTATATTGTTGTTCTATAAAGGCACTTCTTTAACGCACATACAAGCACCTGAAGTAGCAAGAGTGTATCCTTGAGTCGAGTTCGGGGCAAAAAGACGCAAATGGAACAATTTACTTGTTTGGTGGGTGCATTTTTTTTCCTTTTTTTTATTTTGCTCATGATAAGCTTTTCTGATTCCTGAAAAGGAATACACTCGTCACATTTGAAATTTCAATAGAAAAATGTGCTTCGTGAATGTTATTCGATTACATTATGATTTAGGAAGAATATGACAGATTTGTTGAGGAAAAGTGTGAAATTGGTAAAAATGAGTTTTCAAAGAGGTTAAGCTGTTTGAAAGAGGCTTACAAAGTGCATTTTAAAAATCATGTTGTTTGAAATTTCGATATTGCCATCCTTATTCTGTTTTAAAAATGATGAAGTATTTCTCAAACCGCATTTTCTTTATACAAATTCGCAAAAATTCAGAGAATTCTTGGAGGATTGTGCAACTTTTCGAAGGAATTTTTCACTGAGCCCTAAATCTGGATTTTTCTCAAATACCTTCTGGCTAAAGTACAACAAAATATGGAAATAAAAGAAAAGATAAAAAACCCGTCAATGTGACAATTGTAAATTATTGTTAAGGCGTCAACTCTCAACAAGCAGAATACACCTCATTAAATAAGTTACGGTTTCTAAGATTGATTGTCTACGACAAAGCCTCATCGTTTTATTGTTGAGAAACACGTTGTTGCACGGGCATTTGATATTATTAATATAATTCGTTGCAAGCATCAAAAGAAAAAAAGCAAATTATCAAGCTCAGGTACCCTTTTGAACAGGGCAAAAATCTTTGAGAATTTCGAATTTAATTGCATTGTAATGCCAATGTAGACTTTTCAGCTGGTATAATGAAATAAACAAACGTGTTGCGTTAACTCACAAAAGGATCATCTCAACACTCAAATGATATCTTTGTATTATCCTCAAGATGTGAATGGAAACGTGATTTAAAAGGAGAAAATGGTATTTTTTTGTATAAAGAAATAATATGATCTTATCCTCTTAAACAGGTCCATGACCTATCTCAACAAAAACAACAATTAGAAGGATAATAAGGAAATCTTTTACCCAGACCGACTGTTGAACATTTTTATCTCAAGGGCTTCTTGTGTCAACAAAATACTATTGCAACAGTCCCGGGGTCCTTCAGTTTTGTAGTTGAGTGATTTTTTTGTCACAAATTTGCTTCTTGAACAAGAAGAAACAAAGGTTTGATTTTTTTTAAACAAGTATTTCCAACTTGATCACATCACATTTTTGTCAAGCACAAAATTGTAATATCACTCTGTGCTTACTTCAAAACACCTACGTCTGTATCATTTCATCGCTTTACTTTTTTGTATTATTTTTTGTGTTCATCCTACATTCTTGCCATTCTATCCTTTGCTACATGTCAACCATGATACCTACCTACTGCTTCTTTGCATTTGCTACATCCTTCTGTCCGACAGACTAACAGCTTGTTGACACTAAATAATGTAATAAATTATGCCGAAGAGTCACGTGCTGTGTGTTGTATTGCTTATAGTATAAGTAGGTACAGTCCTTTAGCTCTGTCTTTCTATTGCTTTTACTTGAATGTGTTGTAATGCGAGCTTGAGACGCTTTTTTCTGAATGAAGTATGGACGTTAAGACGAAAAGTTGCCGGTAGAGCCGCCTTGCCGACGGCCAATAATTCTTCTGTGGTAGGAATTCTTTGTTTTTTTTTTTGTTTTTTTATTGCTCTATTCGGTCTCGAGTTAACAATGCCGCTAAATGGTCTTTTAAAGTTGAAGTTAGTGTATTTTGTTGTTTTTTTTTTTTTTACAGTTTTATTGGATTAAATAGGGAATGTACTAGCGATCTTTGACCTTTACTTTAATACGCAAGAATTCTAAGTTTTTGAGCTTTTTCATAAGAGTTTTGTACAGTTTTCGAATTTTCTAGTATATTAATTATTGAGAAAGTTAGTCTTAAATGGCAGTGAACAAGCAGTGATGAGCTTGAGAAACTTTATGAAGATCAAAGAAGAAGTCCTGAAAGCAGAGTATGTATTGATAGTTGAAGAAATGGAAATGCCTTTTGCTTTTTCCAACGGTCCAAATGATCGGACAAAATGTTTTGGTGAAATTGAAAAAAAAAAACGCAACGAAGAAGTTTTACCAATTTTTCGTAACATGACACTCTAACAACGGAGAGGAATAGCAAAAGTCTAATCAGCTATCGCTGTAGTTGAAATCCTAAATTTATTATTATTAAAATGATAATTAAATAGATGCCGAAGTAGCCGTAGCGTTATATTTATATGTGTAGATCATTAAATAAGTAGGACTAGTGCTAAGTGTGCTTTAAATTTTGTTTAATTCATATTTCATGGGTACTGCTTCTTGCGAGGTATTGAAAAAACTTCTAAGAGTATAATTTGTCACGGACAAATGCATATTAATTCTACAGATGTTCGGAATCGGCATGTTCTTCGGAGCTATAGTATTATTATTACTATTATTTTAAGTAGTGATGGGCATACTTAAATGAATTCATAAAACGCATGACCATTTTCCATTCAACTTCTTTTTATTCGAATTCTAGTAATCTTTATCGTAATCGTCATTTGAGTTCTCTTGGTCATCGTCATACGAGTTCTCATCATTGTCATTCGAGGTCTCGTCATCGACATTCGAATTCTTTTCATTTGAATCATCTTCATTCGTATTCTTTTCATTTGAGTTCTCGCCATTGTCATACATATTCTTTTCATTCGAATTCTCGTAATCTTTATTCGAGTTATCATCATCTTCATTCGAATTCTTCTCATTCGAGTTGTCGTAACCGTCATTCGAATTCTCGTCATCGTCATTTGAGTTTTCGTCATCATCATTCGAGTTCTCATCATCTTCATTCGAATTCTTTTCATTCGAGTTCTTGATATCGTCATTCGATCGAACTCTCGTAATCGTCATTCGATTTCTCATCCTGGTCACTCAAATTATTTGAGTTCTCGTCATTCGAGTTCTTTTATTTCAAATTCTCGTCGTTGTCATTTGGAAAATCTCGTCATCGTCACTCGAATTCTTGTTATCGAAACTAGATTTTTTGTCATTCGAGTTATTTTGAAATTTGAAGAGCAGTACTAGTAGTATTAGTGATAGTAGCAGTAGTAATAGGTTTGAGAAATCATTCGAATGATTTCAGAGTGCATAATCGAGTGATCTCCAACAGTTGCCTGAACCGAAAACATCCGCTTTAAATCAGAACAAATTATGATTTTGAAACAGGGTTAATTTAAAAAGTTATATAACCTAATTAACGAAATTATATTTATAAAGTCGTTAAAATGCCAAGCAACATAGATCTGTTTGGTTGAACTTAAAATATTTTAAGGATCCCAGTATTAGACACTCGATGCCGGATCCCAAAGTCAAAGTGACCAAGCAAAAAAATCCGTATTGGTTGTAACCCTAAAAAAGGAGCGCCCGCCCTTCACCCCACCACCATATGCGTCTTTAGTATTCTGCTTTTTGAAAACAACGATTCAACGAACTTACACAACCAATTGCATATTATATGACTACAAAAATAATGTAGCTATTTATGAACTGTATCAAGCTTTCCCAATTGGTTGTCCTTTCCTCTTTTAATGTAACAGCAAAGCATGCAAGTCAAAGCTTCTTATGATTTATGGAAATGCATTATAAGAGATAATTTTCCTTAATTTGTCTTTTCATAAAAAATATATAAATATGACGTACAAAAAAAAAATTTAAAGCTAATAAACAAACTCAATAGGTCTGTTTCATGAGTGCAATACCGCATCCCCTGTTTGCACACTTGATAGAGGTATGAGGTA
Source organism: Sphaerophoria rueppellii (assembly GCA_920937365.1). Classification (NCBI taxonomy): domain Eukaryota; kingdom Metazoa; phylum Arthropoda; class Insecta; order Diptera; family Syrphidae; genus Sphaerophoria; species Sphaerophoria rueppellii. The sequence goes on from CAKKXW010000003.1 coordinate 59,617,814, forward strand.
ACACCAAAAGCCGACGCATGCATTGTTCGTCAACTCCTTCAAAGTAAATTCGTCGAAATGAATTATTCCTCAATAAACCGAAATTATTTTTTTTTAAGTGCCTCCTGCCCGTTTAAATTCATAAGCCTTTGTAAATTTTCAAAAACGCCAAAAACCAAAAAAAAAACCACTAGAAAAAGAATTCCGAACGCATTGTTCATCCCAGGGGAAGTTAATGTATTATGCTGCAATGAATCACAGCATTCCCATATTCCACATGAACAAGACGAACAAAAATCTTGTACCCCACCTGCAATCGGTATGACAGGCCCTACACCGCAATGTATCATATTTTTACTCACTCATCATCATCGTCATCAGGCTCTTGCGGCGACAGGGTTTTGCGATAACAAGGACAATAATTCGGATATTTATATATTTTTGATGTTACCATACCATCCCAACTTTGTTTAATTTTTGCACAGAGTCAAGTCACCAATACGAAACGATACCATCATTGGATCGTTTTGTGAGGACAAAAATTTATTGTCGATGTATTCACACATCCTTGATAGCTTGCAGTCATTTAGAGGAGGTTATACATTGATGGCAGTAGCAAGTTTATACATTTTTTACTCGCTCCTCTTTATAAACGTAATAGCGCAGCCTTATTGAGATTGGCAGGACATAAAAAAATCGGTATAGGTACGTGTGCATGTCCTTTGTTTTCCTTTGTTGTGCGAAAATCCTTTCCACTTTAAATTCACAGAAAAAAATCAGTAAAACAGAATAAAGAATTCATCTGGGATGAAGATAGTTAATGTGCAAAACGAAAACAAAACAAATGAAAAAAAACAAAGCAAGTGAATTTTAATGTCCTTTTTCAATATATCATGGGTGTATGGGATCTTTTAGACACATAAATACATATTAAGATGTACAGGCAGGACAATACAGATGATCCTTTGATATCGCTGCAGAAACTCAAACAATTTTCTCGGCAAAAAACTTGAAAATAACAAAACATACACATTTTATATTTTAACAGAATGTTTGACATAAAAGTTGGCAAGTTTTTAAGATATAGATAGCTCTTCAGAAATGCAGATGAACAACAACAAAGAGTTCCAATACAAACATACAAATCGACCAGGCGGCGCTTTATACAGAATTATCATCATCAACATTGTCACCAACTAACTATAGTCCGATGTGTTTTGTTAGTTTGAATATAAACGCTCCGTTTTCCGTCCTTTATTTGTTACCCCTATCAAAGTTTTTTTTTCTTAATCATCACCCAACAATACATACACTCCTTTTTGAGTAAAGGACATCTCTGTCCGAATCGGAATGGCTCATAGTTTGGCCCGGCGGAGTTTCAAGATAAATGACGTTGGCTGATAAAAACCTTGCTGCCGGCAAAGTCCAACTCGAGCTCTTGCTTTCAGTTAAATTGCCCTAAGTAAGAGAATAAAAGTTTTTTGTTTATTCGTTTTGCTTTTTTTTTCGAAAAAATTAAATTTAATAATTGAACCTAAGAGTAACTTGACTGTAATAATGAAGTTCAAGGAAAGGGCTAAAAAAAAAGCTATAAAATCTGTCTTCTGTTATGGAAAAGGACTATAAGGCGCCTTTATTATAAAATTATTTCAAAGAAAAACAAAAAAAAAAAAACATAAAATGAGGTTAAGTGATGGAAAAAACATTACTTTGCCGATGTACATTTTTCGCTGTTTTTAAAACGAATGAGAGACTTCCCATCCCAAGGCTTTCAGGCTGATTATGCATTCAGAATGATAATAAGGATGACCTCATTGATAGCTGTCGCATTAATGTAATGGCTTGATAGCAAAATTCATATAATTCGCTTGGAGAGAAGGATATTGGAAGAATTTTATGGAAGGAAGGCGATATTGGGAATTTAATCGGTTGAGCTATAAACTCAATATGTATATCAATGCATGCCTAGTAACTTGGATGTGGGGATAATTCGTTGAGAGTAAGATTGCAAGTCTTGCAATGAAATCTTTAAAATTGCATTTTGTATGTGAAATGAGATGGAATTGTAAATATAAACAACTTGTGTGCTAGGATCCGGGTGATCCAACGAAAACGTAGGATGTTTATTTATTATAATAAAACAAAAAACTTTTCAGAGAACTATCTTACCTGGTCTTTATTTTGAACTAGCTGACCCCACGAACATCGTCTCGCCTGCCTTCAGATCAAATCAAATCTAAATAACATTTTAAAAATTCTGGTTTTCCGGAATTTCTAAAAGTAGATCCATTATGGATTTGCAGAATTTTGAAAAAAATATACAGAATAATAGAAAAGCAGAATAATGGAATACAGAATTATGTTCAAACAGAATTTTTTATTCAGATACAAAATTTTGGAATATAGAATAACGACCCGTTCCCAATTTTTACCCCTAAAATCTAGAACTAGAATCCAATACACAAGTACAAGACCATCATTTGATTATTTCCATTTCTCCAATTTTCCAAAAATTTGTTTCCATAGGAACCTTGAGTCGACTTAGCATGCATACAGTCAATGTTTTAAAAACATGTGTTGGGCGGCTTAAGAGTCTTTACCGTACATCATACCATATCATACAAACAAATCAACATTGCTTATACATGCTAATCTTCATCTAACTTCATTTCACCACAATTTAGCGCCTTCAGATATAAAGCTTCAAAATGATTAGAAGACAGATATATCCCATTTGGCACCTTAAATTCCATACAAAAGTTTGATTTTCGTCTTCACATTCTTCATACTCTGCCCGAATTTTCGGAGTTTCTTATCAAACATTTTCCAGTTTTCCATTTGAAAACCAATGCACCTACAATTCTATGCAATTTTTCATTTGAAAAGCAATGAGTTTCCTAGTTTTTCATCAAGAACTTTCTACGTATTTTTCCATTCGAAACCCGATTTTAAAACAAAAAAATGTTTAGCAAAGAAAAAATTAAATTTCCGACCTTCCGACCAGTTTTCCCATTCTTCTAGGAGGTTTCTCCGTTTTTTGTAGAGGAGCTAATGAATTATATTACATTAAGGTGGCGCTACAGTCCGTTGTGGACTTGGGCCTCATTCAACAGTCTCCGCCATTCTAGCTCGAGTATCCTTAGCTAGTCGCTCTACAAGTTTGGCACTCCCAAGTTGATTGAGGTTTCCTCTTCCCACTTGATATGCGCCACCCCTGAGTCGCCGGTCTTCCGTCTCCTCCTACGTCCTCGAGAAATAGTTGTCGAAAGGCTTTCGGGCCGGAGCATTGGTGTCCAATGCGCTCTTAAATGATCCGAGCCATCTGAGATCTCTGGACCTTGACCCTACTGGCTAGGTCTATGTCGGTGTACAACCCGTAAAGTGCGCTGTTGTATCTTCCTTCGCCATTTCCCCTTACAATGCACACGGGGCCATAAGATGAACCCGAAAGAACTTTCCTCTCGAAACCAGCCTAAGGCACTTTCATCCGATTTTGTCAGGGTCCATGCTTCTGCACCATACAGCAGGACTGGGATGATGAGTGTGTTGTACAGTTTTACCTTAGTTGCTCGAGAGAGGGCTTTTCCACTCAATTGCTTTCTAAGCCCAAAGAAACAGCGATTAGCAAGAGTTATTCTTCGTCTGATCTCGGCGCTGGTGTTATTGCCCGTGTTTATAGCGGAGCCTAGGTAGACAAACTCCTCTACTACCTCGAAGTTATATGCGTCTATTGTGACGTTCTGCCCGAGCCGTCGGTGTTGGGTGTCCTTCCTCGAAGACAGCATATACTTCGTTTTTCCCTCATTTACCGCTAAACCCATTTTTGCCGCTTCTGTCTCAATTCTCACAAAGGCGCCATTGACATCACGCTGTGTTCTTCCCATTATATCAATATCATCGGCGTACGCGAGAAGTTGAACAGATTTTTGGAAGATAGTGCCTCTGGTGTTGACGTTGGAGTTCTGCACTATCTTCTCAAGAACGATGTTAAAGAAATCGCATGACAGTGCATCGCCTTGTCTGAATCCTTTTTTGACGTCGAAAGATTCCGTAAGCTCGTTGCCAACCTTGATGGAGCAGCGTGAGTTCTCCATCGTCATTTTGCACAAGCGAACGAGCTTGGCAGGGACGCCAAAACTAGACATAGCTTTGTACAGTTCGTCTCTGTAGATGCTGTCATACGCGGCCTTAAAATCGATGAAAAGGTGGTGGGTATCGATTTGGAGTTCATAGGTCTTTTCCAGGATCTGCCGCAACGTGAAAATTTGGTCGATGGTTGACTTTCCTGGCCTGAAGCCACATTGATAAGGACCAATCAGATTGTTGACGAAAGGCTTCAGACGTTCACATATTACGGCAGAGAGGATTTTGTAGGCGATGTTTAGTAGACTTATTCCTCTATAGTTGGCGCAGTTTAGAGGATCTCCCTTTTTCAGGATCGGGCAAACAATGCTGAGGTTCCATTCATCGTTGCCTGCTGCTTTGAACAACTCAGCAGCTAGTCCATCTGCTCCAGCGGCTTTGTTGGATTTCAGCCGTGATATTGCGGTTTTCACTTCTTCTAGGTCGGGTTCACGGAATTGTTGGCTATCATCGTGTCCGATGAAAGGCTCCTGTCTGAGGAGCTAATGAATAGTCATCCTGTTTGAGGTATACTAGTGTCCTGAGGTTGAGGTAAGCTTGCCTGTCTTTCCTTCACTGTTTAGAAAAAGTACGGCCCAGTGACGTCGCTAACCTATTAACCGCACCAAACAGTCAAGTTTTGTGGATGCTTCGACGTTTCAACAATCACTCGTGAATTATCATTATGTTCGAAATCGGCAATTCCGCTTGTTGCGGTAAAAGTGTGTCCCCTCGATAAAGATGACTTTTTTAACGAAGAACATGATTTGATTGAAAAGGCTTCAACAATCTTTATACTCGCTTTGTCAATACTGAAACAAAAATTTCGGCAAAATAAACTTGAATTTAAGATCTCACTCACAATTAAATCGTACATTATGATTCGACTCCCGCGCCGCCGCGCCCTCAAGAACGTGCTAATCATCTTAGCTTACTAGGTAGTTCCCATCTGCCTGCAATTGCTTGTCAGTAATGTTTGTGCTTTGCACTCAGAGATAAACAACATCTTTCGCACCATGCCCACACTAGTTGAGGATTGTTTTTTTGCTGAACAAACAATCCATTTTGTAAAACATCAAACACAAACACAAACAACAAAGGAAACAGAATCCGTTCTTCTGACATCTTAGATACGTTGTCACGTCGCCTTTATTTTACCATCATAATGCCCCAGCAGACCAACGACTACCCCAACTAGAAAAGCAGTAAGAAAACAAGCTTATTTTTTCTTCGTTAAGAAACCCCTTTTATGTTCTATGTTCTAAACCCCAATTGAAAAAAAAACTTATATAGTAGGTACCCACAACAGAAGGATGTAAAAATCCGTATAAATATTAAGAAACAGAAGATCTTCTTCCAACTGCTGACTGATGAGAATCACTTCCATTCGTCATTGTGCGTCTTTCTTATACCGATACGATGATGGTAACAATCTACTGATATCGAAGTAAGAAACAAAACTACACAGGAGACAATTCATATCCCAGATTCAAGTTATCACGTTTATATGCGTGCTGTAAGTACATGAGCAAACAATCATGTAAGAGGAAGGAACACATATTCACCCCATTGTCTTTACTTCTCGGCATGCATCTTCTTCAAAGGACCTTCAAGTGAAATGGGAAGTACAACTCGAGAGTTAATTATTATCAGTAATTAGCTGCAAAACATCCCTTTGTGTTCGCTCGTTCTCCCTGTATCGGCGGCGTAGGTTTTTATTTCAAAAAGCTATTTGAGCTTCAATTTGATTCTATTCACTTTGTGTTCCTGCACTTGAACGAGTGGGTTAGCTTATCGAAGTGCCACTGCAAGGTACTTATGGATTCCTTTGATAAAAATAAAAAGTAAAGAATGCAAACAAAAAAGCCGTCTATTTTTTGTGTGTATGTCCTGGTGGAAAAGTCGCGCGTAGCAGCAATTTCACTGCAGATAAATTATTATATCTGTGCAGACGAAAAGAAAATACCAAGAAAGTAATTCCTTTCGGGATACCATTCTTACTTCTGATGATACGAAAATGGCGATGGTCATCGACTCAATTAAGCTGGGCGAAAAAAAAAACTGGATAGAAAAATAATTTCAGGGCTATTTCTTTTGTCCTTTTTTTCATTCAATTTGTTGAGACTTAGTTGAATAATCAGCAGGCGTCCTTTCTTTCTGGGAATAATTTTATAATGCGGTAAAGTTGATTTTTTCCTCATTTAAAATAATCGCATTCAATTTAATTTTTACGCTCAATTGAGGATAATTATGTTGCAGTTTTCAGTTTTTCTGGACCTTTTGTAGTGGAATTTGAAAGGAAAGGGAAGTATTTTTGAGAAAAGTTCACAGTTTTCAAGGGAGAAAAGGAAATGTTATCACTTAAGGGGAATAGGTCTTTGTTTTGTTAGTTTGATTGAGTTCAATTGGGCTTACTTAAACATCAAAAAACTACTCGAAACAACTGAACAGAATTAAATGAATCGAAAACAGACTAATTTATTAACTATCTTCGGTGTACAACTTCGGACCGTAGAATCTTGCCTGATGATTGAATAATGAATTGTTTTTTTTTTTTTACTTAATTCAAGAATTAATTTTTTGAACTTAGGGTTTTCTAATAGGGACGGGTTGATTCAATATTATCAAACAAGCAATAGGTACGATGCGCTTTTTGCGCACTTTTAAGGGTCACCTTTCTAGGTCACATCGCCGCTTTTCGTGTAAGTGTTTAGCATTAGACGAGGCAGTCAATTACGCGTCGCCCAACTTGGCCTGTGGAAAATTTTGCGTCGTGATTTGGGCCTGCTCCAATAAAAAAATACAGCTGACCCAGCGACCATACGTCGCGAATAAAAAGTAGCGAAAACACAGTGACCCTTAAAGACAACATAATCGATGCCGTTAGGCGAATTCGGCTCCAAAGGCATCAAAATTTGGACCTTTCGAATACGCGATACCCAGGGAATGGGAAACTCGACATAAATTCACTTATCTGGATGGTACCCGGCTATCGTTCTGCAGAGGTGTTTTTCTACTTTGAGTCCTCCTTCTGATGTGGATTTTATCTTTAAGAATTCTATCAGTCTAAAGCTTGAATATAAGTCTCTTCTATAGGCTCTTGCTTAAGCTACATACCTAAGCCTCTTCGATGATATGCAAGAAAAATTGCTCTTTCAAGTGATAAAGACTTCGTTCTATTTTTAACTCAATTGGAACACCGTCGTAAGCCTTCTGTTTAATCGATGCTACTACGGTTAAACTCCTTACAAAATTCACCCGTAGCCGTAATAATCGCGCATATGGGAGTGCTCATCAGTTTGCTCTCCAACCTTACTTCAGTCTTACTAACACTTTATATCAAAGGGCTGGGGTTTTGCTCTCCGGCCGGTTCCAGGGTTTAACAAAAGAAGTACTTAACTTTAGTTGGGTACAAATTCGTTAATATTATAAATATTTGGTTTCGAAAGATTTTTAAGACTCTCTTTTTTACGGATTGCTCCGCCTGGCCTTATAAGTCTTTCACCGTATGGTCTTACGGCTTTCGGCGGCTAGTATTACGGATTACTCCGGTTGTTCTAATGGCTTTCGTTTTCTGTTCTTACGGCTTTCACAAGAAGGTCTTACGCCCTTCACAAGCTGGACTTTTTGGCGTTTGCCGGTTGGTCTTGCGGCTTTCGTCGGCTTGTCTGACATATTTCTCCGGCTGGTCTTACGGCTTTTGCTAACTGGCTTACGGATTTCTTGCATGCATCCAAGATCAGCTGAAAATTCTTCACACAAAGTAGTGCCATAATTGTTCCGCCGCCGTCTTATTTGAGCCACAAGTCGTCCACGTCATGGTCCTTAATCCACACTTTTTCGATCACATGAAATGGAATGAATGTTGGATGTATTAAACTGAAGTGCAATTTTAAACACCGAAAAAAAAATTCTACGCTTATATAAGTTTTGACTCATCACTTTTCAAGTAAAAAACAAGGAATGTATTTTTTACGGGCATCAGAAACTCGCATGGTGATGACAACTGCAGAAGGGCAAACTACAAAAAATGAATATAATTAAAACTTTCTAATTTTTAAATCAAATTAAAAACTTTCTCGCAATGGTCTCCAATGTAATTAAATTCAAAAATGCTTCATTCACTTTTATTCCTCTGAACTTTGACACAAGGCGAAACGAGGAAATGAGCAATACAAAAAAGAATTATTTTAACACATAAAAATGAAGGCGGAATTCATTTTATAACAAGCTGCAAATAAATATGCTACGCTGTCATTTTAACTTAAACGTATGTGTACTTTTTTAATGTTGGAAAAAAATTATATTCATTTTTGTTGTCCTTTTGTTTAAAGCAGTTGGTTTTGTTCAATTCGCACTTGTGGGTTCGATAAGGAAACTTAACCCTTACTCTAAGTACTTTCCTCCTTTATTCACTCGGAAGGATGCGGTTAACTTTGTAATTTTTTTGTTCTTTGTATAGAATGCATAGAAAAATGATAGTTCCTGGAAAACAATTGACGTCCGTTGTCTTACATTAGAACACATACAAAAGAAATCTCAACCCATAATGGCACCTTATTCTCGATGTAGTTTGTCTTGAAACTGGAAAAACTTTAACTATTTCCTTCCCCATTTTTCAATCGTCGAGATGCTTGATCCTTTCTTTGCTTCTCTAGGGGGACAAGTCAATTTTCTACCAACATGGAAATTAAACAAGTTTTCCATTAATTTTCATCATTTGACAAGAGCTTTTTGTCAAGAGGCTTCATGCCATATCCATTCTTCCTACATCTCATTGCCTGTCGACGCGCCCTCTACCGGGGTCCACATCGTCGCCTATATGCATATCGTATATTTCTATTTAATCAGGGAGAAACGGGAAGAAACTCAAACACGATTCGAAGAAAATAGAGCAGACAAAACCGCGTGCTCCTCTTCCCTGCTTCGATAGAAGAGTGTGCAGTAGATTTTCTATTTTTTTCACTTTTTTTTAAGTTTAGTGAAAGTTTTCCGTAAGGTCGGGTCTCAAGGAAGACGTGCATTTGCATGATTTTGTGCTTGGGCTTATGCTTATAGTTATACTGGCTCGTGTTCATTCTTCTTTATTATTTTCTATCTATGAGCTTTGAGTTCTTTGCCTTAATTTGTATTCTAAGCATGCACGTGCTTTTATCCTGGATTCATAGTTTTGCTTGATGTAAAACTACTTGGAGAAGTAAAATTTATTATTTTCTTCGCTTGACTTTTTTTTTGGTTTGCATTGAGCAGCAGTGAATCGCCCGCGAAAACTTTCTCAGCAAAATAAGTAAAAGTTTGTCCGTAATGTAAGGAGACGTTTTTTGTTGTCGTGTTTGGTTACATAAAGGCATCGAGTATTGGGAATAATTATGACTTGACAGGAATTTCAGTTTTATGCTAAGGAAGAAAAATCAATGGCCTTAAATGAGGAAAACGAATGATAGCAAATTGTGTCCTCTAAGATGGTACATCTTTTTTACTTCAGATGTTACAGGATGATTCTCTGGACCATGACACTTTTGGGTTTTGGCTACTTCCGTATCGTTGTACAGCCCGTAAAGTTCGCTGTTGAACCTTCTTTTTCATTTCCCATCAATGCATACGGGGCCAAAGATGACCCGAACAACTTTCCTCTCGAAACAGCCTATTTTGTCAAGGTCCATGCTTCCGTGGATGATGATCAAAACTCAATTGTTATTTTATCCCAAAAAACAGCAGTTAGCAAGACCATCCTTATGCTATTTTCTTCCCATTATATCAATATCATAGGCGTACAAGGGAAGTTGAACAGACTTTTGGAAGATTGTGCCTCTGGTGTTGACTTGACGGTGGAGTTTTGCACTCTCTCTCAAGAACGATGTTCGTCTCTGTAGATGCTATTATACGCGGCCTTTAATTCGATGAAAATACAATACAATAATAAATAAATACTATTTGGAGTTCAAAGGTTTTTCCCAGGATCAGCCGCAAAGTGAAAATTCGGTAGATGGTTGACTTTCCCGGTCTGAAGCCACATTGATAAGGCTGAATTAGATTGTTGGCGAAAGGCTTCAGACGTTCGCACTTTACGGCAGGAAGGATTTTGGAGACCTTTTTCTCTCTAGTTAGAGTTGTTTAGAGAATCTCCCTTCTTATGGATCGGGCAATCAATGCTGGGGTCCCATTCATCGGGACCATTCTTCCGCCCATATCTTTTAGATGATTTGATATATCCTTCGATCTAGATCGTTGCCTTCTGCTTTGAACAGCTCGGCAGCTAGACCATCACCTCCAGCGGCTTTGTTGGATTTCAGCCATGATATTGCCGTTTTTACTTCGTTTAGGTCAGGTTCTCGGAATTGTTGGCTATCATCGAATCCAATGATTGGGTCCCGCCTGATGGCAGGATTCTGTTCTGTTATACTACAGATATGGTATTTCCAAATCCCCAGAATCGACTGCTATTCTGCTATGATGTTCCCTTACTCATATCTGCAGGCGTCGGTTCTTGCTCGATGTTTTACCTTCCGGTCAAAATCCGAACTTTAATTCCTGCTGTTTGTTTTCTCGACATCCTGGATTGGACACTTCTCGTGCTCCCTATTTTTTCTCTTGAGAGCCAGTGTTCCTCTTCTCTTGTTTGCTCATAGAGCTCACGAGAACCTCTTGTCCTTCTTTGCAATTCCGCTTTGTATGCCTCTTGTTTGGCTGCATGGGCCTACCTACATTCATCAAGTTTCTGGATAATTTCCAATGGTCTCGATTTTTGATGTTGTGATATTTGTAGCACTTCTTTGGCTATGACAACGAGAAAGTGGTCCGAGCCGATGTTGGCTCCTCAAAAAATTCGAACATCTAGAATGCTGGGCAAGTGCCTTTTGTTCAACCTCTCAACGTCTAATTAAAGCAAAAAGTATCTTGCCATTAGTTAGACACTCTTTGCTGGAAGGTTCTTTGTCTCTTTCACTTTGTTCATCAGTATCTAAAAATATATTTATAAATACGCGACAGCTCTTGAATAGCCAAGGCCTAAGTTGCGTACTGTCAACAATTCTCTTGAGTGCATGTGGAGAATTGAGGGGACCTACAATTTAACGTAGATTCCGAAAGGAAAGGATTCGAACCCACAATGTTCTGCTTAGCAGCCAACTCAAATAACCACTAAGGCGCGGATAGTTTCTATCAAAAATTATTCCAAAGCCACCTGTGCAAAGATCCTTTAAAAGAAACAAGATACAACTAGCACTGTGTTGCAAAGGATGCCACTGTTATCCGTCCGGACTGTAGCGCTACATTAAATAAGTAACAAGTCTCTGAATGTCATATTTTTGATTACTTTGCTACTGGTTGGTTGTTTCATCTAGTTCTATGTATTTTTCGTAAAAAGATGTTTGGATTACCCCTTAGAGTCAGCTTGTTGAATTTAAAATTTAAAATATCAAATCCTTAAAATTCATACATTTCCATGAATAAGTCTGGGCTTAAATGGTCCATCAACAAATCTGTACTGCTTTTCAGTAAGCTATAAAGCTATTAAAGTAATGCGGACATGCCACAGATGCAATGTTAACAACTCAAGTGTAATCGAAATTTTATATCTACTACTGCAGTAAATAAACCGATGTAAGCAATTATCCTTTTTTTGTTGGTGTCCATTTGTGTTTTGTTTTTGTTCATATCATTCAGAACAACCAATAAAATGTAAAAACAACAGGAAGTGCTTGACAAAATGTAGGTATGTCTGTAAAACATTGTTTCCTCTACTGAAAAATGAAACTAATAAAACTCCGTTATTATTCGAAGCCTTGTGTTTCCCTAGGGAGTTTTAAAATATTTATCGTTCTATTTATTTTTTTGTATTTTCGAAAGGTGGTTAAAGCAAAATTAAGGACTTTTGCATTTAATTTAAAATGCGTGCAATTTGTACTTTTTAAATTTTTACAGACGTCTGTCTACCTTGACCTTCGTTCAGGTTCTTTATAATTCGGTACAGTCTACATAAAAATCTATCAAAGTCTATTGGACCGAAGAACACGACTCAATAAACTATTAATAATCGAAGTATACAGCCATCGACCCTTGAAATCAAAATTCCATTGCTATATTCTTGTACAAAGTAGATGTAGTTGAGATTCTTTGGCGCCACGCCATTCACCATCACTAATACCTTTCCCCGGCTGTCCAAATCAAAGTTCATTCGGTTTTTATGGCAGTTACAAACGAATATTACTTTTTAGTTTTTTCTTTTGTTCTTATGTTTCTTTTCAAGCCATTGACATCAAAGGCATACAACAATTTCACAATTTCAAAGCAAACAAAAAAGCCATTCAATTTACGCTTAACTAACTCGTTAGTGCTTTTTTTTAGTTAAAAACTATTCCGACGTGTAGTTGGCTTGGTAAATGGTAACTAACTTTTTTTAATTAGCTAATTTTTCAATTATATTTTTTAATTGTGTTCATGAAATTAACTTTCAAAATAAAAACTAAAATTCCGAAACATACGCTTTATGTCGACAACAGAATGAATAGAAGGATAAATTGGAGTAAAACTGTTACATTGTGATTATTGTTATTGGATGTAAGCCAAATGAAGTTTATTGAAATTAAATTTTTGTGTACTGGTCATTCTTTGTTTGCATTTTTTTTTTCATTTCTGAACATTGGCCAAATTTTCAGTTTAATAGAAACAATTTGCGTCTCATCCATGTTTGCCAAAAAACAAACAATACGGCACTTACATGAATAAATTTCTTTAGAGTTAGTTTTTTGCATGTTGATAGTGAAGTTAAACTTCTATAGGTAGTGACCCTTTTAAAATCACTGGATGCAGACGGTAATAGACACAACATAGGACCACTACTGGCTACATGCAAACGTCTTTTTAAACAATATGCGTTAGAACGAACAAATGCTGCCTGCTTAGCAACAAAAGAAATGTTGCTAAGCTTAGACCTGATGCGGTATTTCTGTGAGTAGACAAAACATTAGCTCCTCAATTGGAGTCACAACAGGACACCGTCTCCTAGAAAGAGACTGAAGGTCTACTCAAAAGAGTTCTGTAGAAGCAACAACTCCTTTGTTCATGCCGATATGAGATATCTCTCCAATTTCATATAAATATTGTTACATAAATGGTTTGTTTAAGTTCTCAACTCCCCATGAACAACTTTCTATAGTGGTACCAAAATGGACCCTCAGAGTCTTAGTGTGTCAAAAACATCTAGACAGCCACTCTTACCTTACCTAAACATTGTGTAGATATACAAATAACCAAATCTTTGCCGTTATCAGCCGAAAAACATTTATCGAACGAACAAATAAAAAATCACCAAGTACATAGAAGAGCAGAAAAAAGTAAAGCTGAAGCTTGCAACCGCAACGATTGAAGCTCATTGTCTCTGCTTCTAAAGAATGACTTTCCCCTGATATTCCCCTATTTCATTCCAAGTGGTGGGCTCTGCAACAACGGAAACCGGATTTTCGACCATAATAGTCTGGTGTTGTGGGGACTTCCCGATATTCCGCCGAACCCATCTGGGGTCCCTTGCCTATTCGGCGAGCTTTTCTAAGTTTCAGATTAAAGAAGCGTTACAAGGTGCGTAGGCTGTTTCCAGTACCTTGAAAACTAGACAGGTAAACATGAATTATTTAAATGAAAACTCGAGTTTATACTTTTTGTCAATTAAGGCTTGGTTAATATCCATAGTAGGGAAGAATTTTTCCTATTGTCAATTTGTAATGATAAATTATTATAAAATCATACTTTTCAAATAATGAAATTTATGTTTCAAAGCACACTTATCTAACTATTCAAAGCATACTTTTGTCATAACATAATTTCATTGCATACTTTTTGTACAACTCATCAAATTTTCAAATAATTCCTTAAAGCATTGTATACTTTAAACTCCTTGAAGACCACTTCTAAACTAATTTTAAACATAATGTTCCCCAAAACGACCCAATTATCCAGGACACTTTTTTTGCTCCCAAAATCTGTCTTCTGTGTTGCATTGTTAGCCTGAAAAAAAATGTAAGTTGACAACGTTCATTTAGCTCCCAACAAAACGTATTATTTGCCCAAGGACTAACCGGACAAAATAAAACAATTGCAAAAATAATACCTCTAATTCGAAACCCAACATAGGTATTCGGTCCACCACTTGCTCCTAATGCGCTTAATTAAAATGACCCAAGCAAGAGTCGCAAGTCGCAACCGTCCACCCTCAAACCATTTTTCTTAATATTCCTTCCGTTGTAAATTAAAACAACACAACGAAATAAAAGGATACAAAAGAAACCAAATCCCTGCTCAAAACACAGTCATTGTTTACATTTGAACACCAAAAAAAAAAGAAACCAAAAAAGTGAAGAAACTTAAGGACGATGAATATCATCTACATCACAATTGCAAGGATAAGCAGGATCAGAGCAGAGGTAAGCGTCGCGAAATTCCATTTCATAACTTGACCAGCTTTTTAACGCCTTCGCTTCTAGTTCTTAGTTTTTTTTTTTTTTTGTGTCTTCATTCTCCGAGATGGTTCCTTGGTCGACTCGACTCCGACTCAAGACTAAACGAAAGCACTACAATTTAGACAGGACAAAGCAAATCTTAAAATCCTGCTACAAGAAAAAAAGTTAATCCAAAAAGACCGAACAGAAAAAAAAATACTTTAATCGTGTAGATGGAACGTTTCTGGGCCAGACTAAATTATTTTCAGTTTTTTTTTCTTACTTGTTCTCCGAGGCCAGACGTGGGGTTTTCCCCAGTTCCTTCATCATAGTCATCATCATCAAAGTACATCACCCATTTAAAGGATTTATACTTTTTTTGTGTACATTTCAGCCCCTCTTGATGGAGAAGCAACAACGAAACGAATTTAAAAAAAAAAAAGAAAATGCTTCCCACATTACGCTTGTTTTTTATATGTGACGGTAGTTTTGTAGTGTTTTCCTCCAATACTGACACAATTTGAGACAGACTGTGTATATCTGTTGATGTAGTCGAATGTAATGGTTCTGACAACGCAAAGTATCCTCTTTGTCTGCTTTTTTTTACATGTTAAAAAACGTTTGTTTAGCTACAACATTGTCCTTCTTTAGTTAAATACTCAATCGCAGAAATACGTACTGCATAAATCAGCTACACACTTTTTTGCCTTCGTATATATTTTTTTGTATTTAAATACGAGGGGGGTGGGCTTATGAATAAAGTGACAATGTACACAATATTTACATTTTCAAGACTAACCCAAGTGTGTTGTTTGCATTTGCCATAAACGGACAGAAATAAATCTCACTTTGATTTCTCAGACATAAAGTGAAGTTGAACGTTTACAATTCCCTTTATCGGCTGCATTCTGGCTTAATTAGAATTTATAGCAAGCTGAACCTTGGTGACGTTGGAATGTTATATTTTTTAGTAAATAATATTTGTTGATAACAAATTTGTTAATTTTTCCGGAAGCGTAGTATAAAATGCTCTTACAACTTTGCAACATCCTTATATTGTGAATATACGATCGGCGTGTCAAGATGCTGAGATTGACGACGAATCGATTCGACACGGTCTTCGCAGCTACAGGTGCTATACGTACCATCCATTTATATCCCAATTGAACTCCAATCTCGAACTACACGAAAAACATTTCTCACAGAACGGTGATTTTCGCAAGATGTTGTGTGAGTCTTTCCATGGTTACTTGCCAAAACCTTTCAAAAAAGAAAAAAAAATTCGGTAACCTGAAGATTCAAGCATAATCGTACGATGAGAAAGAGAACTATGAAAAGAGCACTATGGCGTATACTTGCTTTTTTATTCGCTAAATTGTTTCATCCTCGTGTATTGTCTGCTTTCCAACTTGAGTGCCATCATTTTTGGAACTGATTCTTGAGCCGTGGGCCTTAATATCCCTTTTTCTTTACTCTGCTAGAACTGCGACATAATTTCTACGATTAGATGGAGTAACAGCAAGCTTGACCATGCTATCTAATAGTTGAGTTTCTGCACTTCAAGACAAATCGAAATTTACGTTGTTTTATGTGCTAAGCGTGTCCTGTATCAATAGTTTGTATTTCTAATGTGCTCTTCCCCGATGCTTGCTATCGGCCATGTTTCTGAAGAAACTCGAAACCATCCATACCAACATAACTAATGCTCGTTCCACTACTCAATAAGGTCAAAAGAGGTTCATCAAAAGGTTTGACAGTGAAATGGGGGCCCGGATCGTCGGAGCAGCATAAGGTGATGACTTCAATTTGCCCTTAATTCTCTTACACAATCGTTTATCGACTGCAATATAGTTTTGAAGTCTCAAATGCAAAGTCTTAGATGGATGTAGGTGAAGTTTAGTTTGGAGCAACTCGATGTGATTTGTAAAATAGAGGGGCATGATCTGAATGGCGATACGAATTTTTCTCTAGAAAGCAATTCCCCCGGAGCTTTAAACTGGCAGCAACTAGGACATTAACGTGAGGTGACGTTTTGCTTGCTTCACAAGGCAGAAGAGATTCCTCTGAGAATCGGGACATTTGAAGAATGAATGGCCCTTTCCCTAACAGGTGTTAGTACGCGTTGCATTTTCTTAGGTTAAATTGCCTCGAGCTTAGGGAAATGTTCATCCTTCTCTTTGAGGTCTATTTCAATTTCAGAAATAGTCCTACGTCTAGCTGGGGTTGGTAAAACTCGAAGAAATCATCAAACGTCTCTATAACTTGTTATTCTTGTTTACTTTATAATCAATCTCGATTGAGTATAGTATCTCCAAGACAAGGGCTGCTTAAACCCGTGACGTTGACCAAAAGCAGAGATACTGTAGATTGGAATTCGACTTCTGTCACATTTTTGTTATTCCATATTCAGAACCCACATTTAGTAATTGTAGAAGAGTGTAAACCATTTAGCCATTCGGTACTGTTTTGTGAACCGTATACTAGATTATATTTGATATCGGCTTTGTAGACCGCCGTTTAGACTGCAAAAAGTTTGTTACTTTAATCAGAAGACGCTGAAACGCTTGTCACCTGTGTGTAGAACCTTATAGAAGTAGGTTTTAAGGTTTTTAATAATCCTAAGCCAATGTTGCATTTGAGGATGACTGAATATTTACTGAGAAGAGACTGAACCTAAAGAACTACTACATTTGTAAGTAGGAAGTCTGTTTAGGTCACTTCAACAAGACTCTGCGTGCTGCCTTAGTTGGATCTCAGTTTAATGATCAACCAAAGGACTATCCTTTCGAATAAATACAAAGCATCATGACTGGGATTATGACGGTCTCTTTAAAAAAAAAATTCAATTGTACTAGCTTATCCCCGCGGTGTTAAAGGCTATAACTGGAATTAAAAGATTCGTTCAATAGTTCTGGAGTTAATATCAACAAGAAGATATCAACTGAGAAAAGTTATTCTCCGCTTGACCATGGTGTTGATGGTGTGCGTGGACGACGTATTTTTGTTGGTGACAGTTGAAACAATCTCCGTGGCCCTCATCTAATTGTTTTAGATATAAAACTGTGTTATTTCCGTTCTTCTGAACAAGGCGATCGATGATTTCCTGAGTCCTTTTCCAAGATCAGACCTTGAAAAAAATTAAAACTGGACTGACCGTTCGTCTTTTGAGACAATTAAAATTCACTTGAGGGATTTGCTGATGAGAGGAACAAATGGAAAAATAACGTACCCATCGTCCTAGTGCATTCTTTGTACATAAAATCTCTATCTTTTCTTACACAGAATGGAGGATTTCAATAACTGTTTAAACCAACCATAATAACACTTTACCTTATTTTAATGAGACAAAATCACAAACAACTTTTAATTGTATCCAACAAACTATAACATTCAAGGATTCTGTCATCCAGACTGCCAAGGACCAATGAAGTAAATTCACGTCCGTCCTTGAAAATTTGCTTCAACAAAAGCCATTGTTAATCAAAAAAATAATTTCTAATTAAAATTATTTCAAGCGTCAATCACTTCTGCTGGGTTCATAATTAATGTCTCGTCTATCCTACTTTCTGTATAGCATTACAGCAAAAAATGTTTTAATAGTTTGTTAGTAATTGCTGATAATAAATAATCATAATTATTGTAAGTTCTTAAAAAAGTCTGAATGGGAGTTTTTCAAACTTAGCAGCCGATTTATTATGATTCGTGGATTGACTGACGATGAAGGTGCACCAGTTACTGCTCCCTTCCCTTGCAGTTGTCTGGCAGTACTTTTCTTCTGTTTTCTATGTCATCTCTTTAAGTGCAGCAGTTATAGTTGTAGTTCTCCAGGGAGAGCTTCTTTCCATATTTTGTTTTTGCATATTTTTCTGTTTTTTAAGTTTTTTTTTTTTTAAGTGTGGCACAGAACTTTCACAAACAGACGTCCTTCTTTTGTCCTCCATCTCCCTGGTGCGCCATCTTCTTTCTCTTTTTTTTTTTTTGTTTCCTCCCGCTCAGCCTCTCTTTGCCGGATGCGGATATGTGAATCTACCTTAGTAGCTTTACTCTTAGTATTACAAACAAAAGTAGATTTCTTTCCTTCCACACATTAAAAAAAAAAAAACAAGCGAAGACTATCCTTACTTCTTCCATCTCTGTCATTCATTGTTTATCTGTCTGTTTGTCTACTGGTGTCTGTCTGCTATGCGATTTGACTGTCTGCTGCAAATCGGAGCAAAAAAAAAAACAGTGTTCTAGTTTTTGAAAAAAAAAAAAAATATTATGGAAACCTAAAGCAGAGCAAATGGAAAAAAATCCTTCGTCCTGAAAATCGTAGGGAAGGAATTGTGGTATGTGATGGAGATCATAGAAAAAAAGAAGATATGTAGGTTTATATTGTTGTCATCAAAGAACATTTTGAGCCCTTTTAGCCCTTTGATGATTACACAGTGAAATAACTATAAGCTCCTACTGCAAATAATTTCAACTAAACCCGATTTAATTTTCCATTTAACCTCCATGTCATGTAAAAAAGAAAAAAATGTAAAGTAAAAGCATTTGGGTATTTGCATTGAACTGTTTCTGTTTCGTTTTGGATTGTAATTAGACAAAACGGTTGCAAAAAATTACTTGCCTTAATAGCAAAACAAATAGTTAAATGAAGAATGGAAGTATACAAATTTTGGGAATGTCAAGGCTTGTTCCAATAAACTAATAATACTAATTTTTTTTATTATTATTTGAATAAGGTTTCATATGTAGTTTTTTTTTCAGTTTAAGCACTAGAGAAGTGAGCATTTCTTTATTTCCGTCTCAATCTCTTTCATAACTCATCTAGCCAAAAGCATTCAAAAACAAGTTAACAAAGCGACTACTCAAGTGCTGACTGAAGCCACCGAAACCAGTTCTCTTGCTACGCCCTATCAATTCGGTCACTTTCGGACACAGCCGTAGTGAAACTAAGGAGCTCTACCCCGCCTTATGCATCACGGACGTCTCGACTGTTAAGAAGCCGCCGCTCAAAGATTCTTCGCCAATCTGTCCTGTATACGCTTGCGTCTATCTAAATATATGAATGCCTCTGCAGGAATAAAGCAGCTCAAGATCCATATATTCGTCGAAGTGATAGCGCTCTTAAAGTGACCCTGACCAAGCTTCATCACGCAATTGTAAATTCCATTGATTATCTCTAAACTTCACTGGACAACCACACAAGATGATCGGTGGTATGAGGACCATGTAACATATTACCTTCACTCTGGGGTCAAGCCGATTTCCTTATAACATTCGTTTCTTTAGAGCACAGGCGGCCCTGAAACTAGTCAGAGCGACATCTCTAAGTGTTACAAATCGCTGTCTATGAGGTCCAACAATATTGTATCAGTTTTTGATAACGGGGATCGGACGGAATTGTTTCGCATTTCTGGACGCTTATTTTCAGTTTCCAGTCATCACAACATCGCAAAATTGTCTCGAAGTCACGTTCTTTCGGAATTCTAATACTTCGACCTCTGCGTAAGGCTTGACAACAATTTTGGGTATACCATTGACTTCTGCTGTCTTATTGTTCTTCATTGATTCGAAAATGAGCTTGTATTCCATGACGACATTAACACAGGCGATTTTCGCCAGCCAATAACAACAAACAGGAAATGTTTCCTGGATGCACAGTTACAAAATTACAGTTCGTTATGATCTAATCCACACCGGGTTTTTGTACAAAAATGGTTAAGTAAAAGGGAAATTTCAGCACCCTACCGTATTAAGAACATAGCAAATATTGAATAGTTTGACGCTTCCAATCGTTGCGAATACCACATGGAAAAAGCAATGGGTGAATTCTTGAACCGATTTGTTTTCATTATTTGCTCCCTTAGAGCTGGCCCCGCTATTTGCTTTCAGTTTGCTCCCGCTGAGCTGGCCATTGTAATAGTCGTTTTAGAACTTCCGAAATTTTATTTAGGGTTTTAACCGAGAATACCCTCTCCACTGAGGATTGGGGTCTTACAGTACATTGTTACTCGTTTAGAGTCTTACAGAGTCTACCTGCTCCTCTCATACCAATACTTTTGCACAGACGAGGTCTTACCGTGTTACCAGGCAAACCGAATTTGTCAATAAAGTAACAGTTAAGTTCTGCCATTTCCCGTTTTTTTACAGAATCGAACTCAAGCACATTTTTAACCCCCCAAAACTTTTGAACCCATAGAGTTAGAAGCTTCAAATTTGAATTACGTATGAACTTCACGGAGAAAAAGGCCCTGCAAAAAATTTTGTAGAATCACTACTTCCTGATATATTGAACAAAAAAATTTCAAAAACCGTAATTGACCGATTGACTGATCATCAAAATCATGAAGCACTTCTTACAATAGCAGATCTTGAAATTTGGTACAATGGTTTGCAGGTGTATTACAAAGGAAAAAATTGAACATTTCAATTTGCTCATTCAGGGGGCGTGCTGTCCACCCACTTTCTTAAAATGGTCGTAGGATGTTGAAACTCAGGATTCTTGTAAGGTTTTGGTTGAATGATATGAAAAAAAAATTAGAAAAAAATCGTTATCCATTTAGGCGCGTTAAATTCGCCCGCTTAATCAAAATGGTCGAAAACGTTTAAATTTGAAATTCTGATAGGGTTTCGGTTGAATATAAGTATAAAATTGTAGTTTCATTAAGGGGCGTGGTTCTCGCCCGCTTTCTTAAAATGGTGATAGGTTGTTGAAATTTAAAATTCTGGTTTGTTTAAGTGCATAACACTTTCTTTAGTGGTTTCACATTGGATCCTTGGGGTCTAAATGAGTTAACAATATCTAGACAGCCACTCTAACTTTACCTACCTATTATTAACTTCCCAGAGGATGTTATTGTAATCTCCGATTTTTGCATATCTTCATGTTTCGAGATCACTAGAATCCGAATCAAGCGTTTTTATGATGCAGCCTGTTTTTGTGTAAGTGTGTTTGTGTGTGCGTTACGTTTTTTCGATTATCTCGCGAACCACTATCGTATTGTCATAAATTGCATTCCACGCGGTATTGTGTTCTTAAGAGGTGATTAGATTTTGAGCGAAAATTATGATTAATTCTGCAATAATTTCAATAATAGTGCAATAAATCTTATAGTTAGTATGAAAAAAATATGTTCAGGGGTATCATATACTATATTTTATTATTAGCTGATCCACCAAACGTTGCTTTGCCGAATAAATATTGATTTTTGGAAATACTAATCCGATTAGAAAAATTACTTCAATAATAGAAAACAACAATATTCAAGAGTATTATAGGCTGAATTTTACTGTACAAAGTAGTTGTGATTGAGTCCACGAAATGGTACGATCAATTTTTGGCAGATGGTGCCACTGTTATTCAATAAACCTAATTTTTTTCATAAATCATCAGTTTTATTGAATTTGACTTTGAACCAACGTGCGTGTACAAATACAACGGGATGCATCGGCTGAATATTTTGCAAAACAACAAATGTTCTTACATATTTTTCTACTCTGGGAAGATAGTCGTGTGGACTTCATGGGTCGCACTCATATTTTTTATTTATAAATTTGCAGAGCAATTATATTGATAAAGTTTGTAGCTTATTTACTGTATTTCGAGGTTCCATAAAAAAAAAACATTGCAAATAGATGAGAAATCAGAACAAAATCAAAAAATATAAGAAAAGAGCCAAGTTCTCTTATGTGTGAACAACACTGGGTAAAAAGTCAGCCACTAAAAGTAATGAGATCTGAAAGAATGCCAATTCTTACATGTAAAAGTATTATATTGAACATTTTAAATGATTTAAGGTAGGAAATACAATAATATTAAAGAAAATGGAATGTTCGGGTGAAAATTTACAAGTTAGCTTGGCAAAACTTGTCTGAACTATTTTCTATTATTATCTATTATTATTATATTATTCTTCGGTTTCCAGACTGGTTTAAAAGAACTTTTTCAGAATTTATTACCTCCAAATATTTTGCTTTTATGTTTATATTAAACCTTCTAAGCCAAGTTTGCATTTTGTGTGTGACCCATTTGTCACTTTTTTCAAATAGAATTGTCTCAAACTCTACTCACCCAATTTGTGTTCAAATGTCCATAATATAAGTGAAACTTATCACAATATCTCTTTATGTTACTAGGTATTACAATCATGGATACCCTGACATTATTCTTCAGTGATGTGGTCACACACATATAATATTCGAAATATAAAACAAGTCCTTTTATAGTCCAGCATCAGATTACCATCCCCTAATATTTGCTCTGTAACCAACAATAGCTGAACAAACAAGTAAGGACTTTTTCCATATAGTTTTCTTGCAGCTCAATTTGATTGCAAGGACACTTGACAACACTATCCCTTTAAAGGATAGAAGAAAGGACAAAATTCAAAACTACACCAGACCTCACTTCTCTATCTCTAAACTATCACAGACTCTTGGTAAAATGAAAAGAGACAATATTTGCAGAAAGTTATTAAAGCAGAGCACTTTGGCTACATGAAGTTGGCAAAAGAAAACAGTCACTTAATTGCTGTGTTTGAATACAAAACGAATAAAAATTGTTCTCGAAGAAAAGAGACCAACAAGAAAGACTCAAGTTCAAGGACGAACAATTTATGAACAGTTTTGCTTCTTTTTGAGAATGAAATAGATATTCGTTTTGATTGGAATTTTATGCAAAACCAGTTAACCAGAGCACATGAGACAGCTCATGAAAATATTTCAATTTTGCTGAAATCAGCAAAGTGCCATAAAGAAAATATCTTCGTTTACAAAAATTCATCAACATAAAATCGTTTTTCTTTCCCTTACACCAATTGACTAACTCCCTTTTATGTTTACTATATTGAAGCGTTTTAAACTGACGTATTGTGAGTTCAAAATTCCAGTAGAACAAAACGCACCAAAGGTGGATATTTTCGCTAGTGGCATCATCGTTTAATGCACATCGAGTGCGACACGCGATTACACGTGGCTGGCTAATAAAGGATACAAAAGGTACATTTACTTTGATCAAAAATCGAGCCACAGTAAAAATGATGCATATCGTATGTATGTACGATTACACTGAAAGCATTCATCATCACAATTCAGTGTCCGATCGCGAAAAGGATGTCAAAAATACAAAAGGAACATCAGCGTGTGGAACGAATGGCAATCGCTTTGGTGCTCTTTCGCGCTGAGAAGGATTGAATGGGCCGCCAAATCAATTCAAAACTGAACAAAACAAACTGACAAATGTGAATGGCGGGCCTCTGGCAATGCTTTTTTGATGGTGTTTCTGTTTCGAGTCAGGATGGCATACAAATTGAGAAAATAATACCATCAAATGGACATCTCATCAATTGAAATGGTTAATGGTTAAAAATGATTCCAAGCGAGTGCAAATCTGCAGATTTCAACTTGTTGTATTAAAAACTCATAGCTTAATTAGTTTTGATGTTTTTGATCGGACGCGATGTGGAAATCAAAGAGGCAACCTTGGTAGATAAGGGTAATTTGGGAATTTGAATTTGTATGATTATGACTGAGCGATTTTAGCGGGGTTTATTTTAATCCCGATATTATCCAAATTTTAAATAGTCATAAAATTAGAAAACGTTCACGGCAAAAGTAATCAAATAGGAAAACACATGTCCCCTCTCTATGTCCGCAAACAGTTCATCAGCGTGGTTCATCTCAGGGTGTTCAGTCCAGGTTGTCTATTGTAAGTTGGTTTGGGACTTGTATCGGCTTTTAGCCGCGTTGGTATGCTGACTCCAGGCCAGCATAAAAGAAAAGTGCTTCCTGGTACTCAGGTACCTACTACTCATGTACCTTGGTTCGGGATGTCGATTCCTCCGTGCTCATCCTTCTATTTAGCGGATTGGGGTGATTAGCAACATTTGCAAGTGGCTTGATTCGGTAGTGTTGCTTGTTGCTGAAGTACTTACGCTTTTGCCTACAGAAGTGTAGTTCAGTGCAAATCCTTAGCAACCTCCTTTCAAATACTGTGTACCATACTGGCCTGAGTTAGTCCGGTCTTCTTCTTCAAGAAACTGCTCGTTGAAGTTGACTTCTAGGTATTTGGCGTTCGTTTTTGCTTTAATATTGCATCCATTAGGGGAAATGCAGAATCAGCTTCCTGCATGCTGCCGCCGATCTACAGTGGCTGCGGTTAAGAACTGTTCTTACGTAGAGTATAATAATAATATGTGGGCTTCAATCTTCCTTATTACTAAGATAGGTGAGATACGTGAGACGTATGTAAGTGAGCTATCTTCAAAAAGCAGATTCTCATAGTCTGATGGCACAGGTTGGTCCGACGTCATTAGGCTATAGAGAAAGGGTCGGAGCTTGACCCCTATGGCATTCCAGCCCAAATGTTCCTTGTTGTTGATATTCCTTAGTGCCTCAGGGATACTTTAAGACGGCGCTTGTAGATGAGAGCCTGGATCCAAACACTGTCGAATGCTTTCGTGACATCCAGAAAACAACATGTCATAACACGGGACTATTCAGAGCAGAAGTAACGTCGCGATGGAATTTCAGTAGGGGTGTAGCAGTGGCCTTTACGGAATTCAAACTGCATTTCGGGGATAATGCGTGGCGCTCGTTGAAAAAATCTTCTAAGTCTTCTGAGGACGATTTTTTCCAGAATCTTGCTGATGTTATCTCGTAAAGATACAGGCCGGTAGTTGGAGACCATGTTGCTTGCACCTTTCTTCGGTATGGCTGCAATTGTTGATGCAGTTTTAGATGATAAGCGTTAGAATTATCATCACAACTTGTAAACATTTCTCTAGGTTGTAGGCCGAAACACCATCCTTGATTTCTTTGGCTTTAGACTGCAAAGGATTTCTGCCATCTTCTTCTAATTACAGAATTGTTGGTGTTCTACTGGATCATCTTCTGAAGAAGAATCGTTAAACTGAACTACTTCAGTATTTAATTGTTGAATCAGTTGGAGGGAGGCGTCGACATCCATTCGGAATAGGTGTGAAGCTTTGTTGGCAACGGACTGTTTTTCCTAATGTTTGTATACCGGGAGATATTGTAATGAGTCATAACCGTGTAAAAGTTCATCGTTTTTCATTTCAAGATGGAAAATCTTTCGTTTTACTTTTCGTTTCTTTTCCTGGTATCGGTGTGTAGTGTTAGATCGCATTTGTTGTTTTCAAAGAGTGAATTGTGTTAATCTCACTCCATCGAATTCTAAAGCTGACATTAACTTAAGTCATTCTATACAGAATGATGGTTTCGCGTTTTTTGCCTGTCTAATGCGGTTATGCCAGCTTAACAATGTAAATAGGAATAGTAAAATGATGATTATTTTATTTATATTTATGATGATTTTTATGTATGGAAATCCATTGTTGTGTCATTAAATGAACTGACAGAGAAGTAGGTACCACTCTCCACAGTGGAAGAAGTAAGTAAATCGTCAGTTAAGAGATAGCTTTTTCCAATTGGCTATTCTGTGTTGTTGTGAAATTGTCGTCTTGAAATTGTTGATCCATAATTTCATCAGTTAGCCATCCCGTCTGTCGGTTAGGAAATCAATGACTGTTGCTACGCTAATACCGCTTTGTTTTCAATGGATTGAAAGAACTTTCGCAGTCAAAAGTTTCCTATACAAAGATTTGTTTGCTATTTCTTTTCTCTCCTTATAGATTTCAATATTCCTTTCTAAGACATAAGAGCATGTTAGTGCAACCAATTTAAATAAATTGTCACACTTTAAACCACAGAAGTGGAAACTAACAAATTCTAAGTAGCACACTCTGTTACAATATTCAAAACACAGCAAACAGAGAGATAAAACAAAAAACATCTCAGGATTCTGTTTGAATTCAAATTTTATTAGTTGTCAGTTGCATTTCGGATTCTATGTCACCCAAGCTGATGGTTTACCCAAAATGCCAAAATGAAAGTTCATGTAAAACCGTGAAGTGCATTCATGTGGTGTATGGGTCTATCTCAAACGAATACCAAATTTGTCAATTGCATTTGGTATTTCTAATCCCGATAAAAAAGCGAAGAACAAAAAAAAACAAAAATAACCATTTGGTCAACAACATGTTGTACGACTGCACGGACCGCGACGGCGATAGTGTATTTTTTAAACCTTGACCAAAAAAAATTGTCTAGGCCTTTGTTTTGCAAACTGCACCGATATCACGTCAAGAGGGTTTGATGGTAACCTGACGTTAGAAGCTTACGATGGTGAACAAAATATGACACCGGGATTTCTAGTTTCTATTTTTGCTGCAGGTGCAATTGCAAAAATCCGTATCGCATTGTAAAGTGCACAAAGCCTATTTCCGGTTAACCTATTCATCCGGTGGTTTCAATTTCAGTTTCATTTCCAGTGTGTTTCGATTTGGTTTTCAATGCAGGACAAAAGTCCGAAAAAAAACCTCACTCTTCATAGATTTCAATTGCAATAAGGAATGCAGCTAATTCAAGTAGCCTCAATCAAAACAAAATGTAGAAAAGTCGCATTGCATAAGTTTTGTTTATTTCAATTTTTTTTGAAGAGTTAAAAAATTCGTCATACGTTTTATTTTGTATTCATCAAAAATATAATACGAGTTCGATATGTTGAACAATAGCGAGGACCTGATTCATGTATTCATTGTGCCTAACGAAGCGGTGATTTTCGTTAATGGATTCCAATGAATACAAACGACCATCGACAAACACGAAGTTTGTGTAGACAACAAAAAAATAATATTAAATAATTTTTTTTATATAAAAATGCGCATGCATGATGTTTTTTGAACAACAATCGTCCTGCAATAGGATTAGCTTTGCAGACTTGTATTTTTTTTTCATTTAATAATCAGAAAAATATAATGCAATTTATAGAATTTCATTAGAATAACAGGATAGCATGATTTTTTGATATAAACTTAATTTAGAAAATTGAATTTCCATTGATTTGATATTTTTTTTTTGGGATTGTTACATTCATGCTGTTTTTTCCTTTCCTTACAGATACCCGAACATTAATATGATGCCATCATCGCCGGATTTTTTTGGCAATCCATATTTCTTTCGCGGTCCGCCCACAACAATGCGGCCACGCGAAAGTCCAGTCACACCCTTCGCCCTCGATCTACAAACAACAGGAAATAGAAGAAGTGCAGATGCAGCGGCAGCACCACCCCCACCACCGCCGCCTCCGCTCCCATCACCTCCCCCACCTAGGTAATGTATAGGAATGATATTGTAAACGCCAACAATATCAACAAAAGCTAAACCATCCGAAATTAAAGAAAAGCAATAGAAACGAAAAAACGCCCCAAATCATACTCCGTCTGAAAATAAATATATTTGAAAAATTGCACATATCTTCAATCAACATAATAAAATTAACTAAAATTTTATATCAACACTCAACACATGGCAACGCTATTTCCCAAAAGTACAGGAAAAAGAAAAATTCTACAATCAACAAAAACAAGTTACTATAAGAATTTTAATTTTTTTTAAATTTTATTTTTGAATGTTAAAATTTAACAAAAAAGATAATAAATGCTTTTTTGAACGGTCTACGAGGACCATTTGGACATATTTGCCCACGCTAAAAATTAATTAGGGAAAAAATAAAAATTATGTACGATAAAACGCGGAAAAGAAAAATAATCTACATTTAATAAATAAATAAAATTCTATTTTTGCTTATAAACTGAATAAAAAAATTGTTTGTATTTTTTTCATACAAACCAAAGTATACTATTAGGTTAAGATTAAATCATATCAATACGTATACAACCTATTATTTGGGCTTTTTGAACTTATTCTATAGAATAAAATACTAAATATAAGTTAAAAAAAATATATATTAAATTTTTAAGCCTAATTAAACTTCAATACGTATAGTGAACAATAAATATAAAATGTTTAAATCCTACTAAACATAATTTTTTACACAAAAATATTAAAGCTAAAGAAATAAAGCTTAAATTCTAAAATATGTATACATGCTATCGTGAGGGTATTCTGGTGTCCTTAATCACTGCCGAGCCCATTTTACTATCAAATTCAACTAATATTTTTACTATAAGCAAAAGAGTATACTTAAACTAGAATAAAAATGTTATATATATATATTTCAGCAAAACACCAAAAAGCAGTAGTAGTCACAATAAATAAACTAAAGTTACATAATGCTAGAAAACCTTCAGTTTCTTGTGTTTTCTGTAAATCAAAGAATTTTTATTTTTTCCATAAAATTAGAAAAAAATTAAAAAGTCAAAAAAGCATTAAAACTTTTAAAGAGCACATTTTAAATGGTATTTTTAACCGAAAGTACAAATAGTTAAAGTATACCGAGAGAAATAAATATTTCGTGGTATGCGAGTATAGAATGTAAAATTTTGAAATTCCATGATAACCTTGCAACATTCAACATAAATACTCAACCAATCAAAAAAAGTAGACAAAATATTCTTATTAAAAATCCACATTCAAACCATGAATAATTAAATACTCACTATAAAAATTATCGAACTAAAAATATTCCAAAATAATTTTTTCTCCTACTTAAATAATAAATTACTTCGTATACGATTAAAAATCATGTAGATTTTTTGTACTTTCTATTTAAAAACAAAAATGCCTAGAATTTATATTTTTATTACGTAACTTGATCTTCAATCAACATTATGGTCGAAATGCATTCTCCTGAAAATGGTAAGTACGCTTTGTTATTTTGTTTAAATGAGAAATGTTTTTCCAAAATAAAAACTTTGAAAAATGTTAAATGAGAGTTAAATTGTCATTTAGAGTGATAATAGGACAAACACAATTCATTTTAATTTAAAAAAAAAAAGAATAATAATCAGCTGGAGCTCTCATAACAAATTTTCAACTTGGCCACTTTAATCTTCAACTTGTTAGACGAAGTTTTAACGGGACATTTGATTCCTTTAGTGACATAAAAAGATACAGTGTAGCTGAGAATTTTTTGAATTTTAGAAAACTCGAACAAAATAACACAATCAAGGTTGGTTTTCCCCTAAACAGCGTACCTTCTCATACTACCACAGCCATTATGGAATTTATTTTGAATTTTTGTGTTTTTGATACTTTACTACTAAGAACTGAGTAAAGCAGTACTAAATTGAAATTGTCCTCCAATAGTGCCCCAGAAGCAGTATTTGTCTACCCATTGACACCTTAATTCAGGGGCGCACGCAGGGGGGGTTTGGGGGTGAAAACCCCCTCCGAAATATCAGAATATGTGCAGTAAACAAATATTTATCCATATTGTTCAAGAGAAAAAAACAGAAATGGTACAAAATTAATTTCCAACTCAAATTCTCAAACTATGTCAAACGAAAAATTTTAATAAATTTGCTACGATTGATGGGTCTTAATTCCCATTTTTGACACATCCTCATTCTCACACCTTAAAGAATCAACACAACACGTACGAATTACGACATGAAGTTCGCCGTGTAGGAAATACATAACGCGAGCATGTTGCGTCCTTGTCAGAGATAAAATGGAGTAAGGAGATGGATAACAAAGCTGTCAAAATAAAGAGTTTTTCAACAGGGACGCTATAAAAAGTTTTCTTAAATAAAACACAAACGGTTTTGGATATCAATGAAATTCTTTATTCCTGTAGAAGAAAATTTGATACCATTATGTACGGAACTCGATTTCTTTGCATGACCACCACGGGCACGCTTGCAGAAGTCCAGACGCTGAACCCAATTTTCGACGGTTTTCAAGCATAAATCGGCCGATACTGCTGCAATTTCACGTTCGATATTCGTACGAAGTTCATCAATCGTCGCTGGCTTGTTGGCATAAACCATAGATTTGACGTAGCCCCACAGAAAATAGTCTAACGGCGTTAAATCGCATGAACGAGGCGGCCAATTCACAGGTCCATTTCTGGAGATAATGCGCTCATCGAACTTCGTTCTCAATAATTCGATTGTATGGCCCGCTGTGTGACATGTGGCACCGCCCCATTGAAACCACGTATTGTCCAAGTCCATATCATCCAATTCCTTCCAAAAATAATCGGTTAGCATTGAGCGGTAGCGATTCCCATTCACAGTAACGTGCCGGTCTTGGTCATCACGGAAGAAGTACGGCCCAATGACACCATCAGCATGTAAACCGCACACGGTGCCTCGTGAAGCACATGTGGATTGCTGCCTGACCAATAACGCAAATTTTGCTTATTGACGAAGCCATCCAGCCAGAAATGAGCCTCATCGCTGAAGATGATTTTTCGATGAAAATCCGGATCATTTTCAAGTTGTTGCTCAGCCCAATTCACGAGCATAAGACGCTTCTGGTGATCAAGCGGCTTCAGTTCTTGCGTCAATTTGATGTGGGCCAAGATCTTTCACGAAATTCGCCAAAACGACGTCACAGAGATGCCCAACGCTTGAGAACGACGTGTGAGAGACTGATTTGGGTCTTCCGCAATTGATGCGCTAGCGGCAGCAATATTCTCGACATTACGGGCACTTCTTTGTCTCACTGGCACGGGAACATTTTGTACTGAGCCTGTGGATTCAAATTTTTCCACTAGACGCTCAATCGTTGATCTGGCAGGACGATTATGACGACCATAAATTGTACGTAGCGCTCTTAAAGTGTTGACCACTGACTCCGAATTTCGGTAGCAAATTTCAATAATTCGACAGCGAGGGGCGAGCGTTGTTGGATTTGGTAAATATGGATAAAGGTATATGTTTTATAAAATGGACTCACAATCGGTAGTCCCACGCAATATTGCAGACAAAACAAGACAATTATGCGGGTGGTCAGGAAGAATATTTTCGTCACCCTGTCTATGTGCCTGTTTTGGACCATTTGTTGGTTGAGCTAAAGAAATCGGTTCCTCGACCATCGTGTATTATTTTCCAAAAATCAAAATATTTTGCCAGAAAAATGTTGCAAACTTGATGAAGAAGACATGGAAAGAACTGTTGAAGTATTTCCTAATGAATGGCCAGATGATATAAGAGGATGTTTGGATGATTTTCTAACTGAGATGAAAATGTGGAGCATTAACAAATTTTATTCTCATTTCTTATAAATTCTTTATAGTTGTCAATGTTTAATAAACTACTGTTGCAGACATTGCTTGAGTATGTCAAATGAAAAACGCCCAAAAACAACCGTCTTAAATGTTTGCAATGCTTCTTTATACAAGACAGTACATCCAGTATCTGTGGCTACAAGTGAGCGATCAATCTCATGTCTGCACAGATTTAAGGATTTTAGGACAACCGATCGCTTCACCATACTATTTTAAAAATCACAGTTTTGGTCCGGAACACTCTTGAAAAAGAGAATTTCTCTATTTTAATTTCATTCAAGTAA
Source organism: Sphaerophoria rueppellii (assembly GCA_920937365.1). Lineage (NCBI taxonomy): Eukaryota > Metazoa > Arthropoda > Insecta > Diptera > Syrphidae > Sphaerophoria > Sphaerophoria rueppellii. The sequence continues at coordinate 59,649,676 of CAKKXW010000003.1, forward strand.
ATCACGTTGGATTTTTAACAAAAACTTACATGTAAATATTATTCTGGAGTTGATCTGAAGGCTGGTGAGACATTTACACTATCAGAATTGGTCGAAGAGAGCTTATAGCAAGCACAGTCTTACGACCAATGGTTTGCCAACATAGTAGACTATGTTATACCACCGGCTCATCACTTAGTGCAGTGTTAGTTGTTAGTAAGCAGACATAAAAATACTTTTAAAAAAATTAATGATATAAATCGGAACAATTTCTGAAGACTTTCGTCAAAAGAGCTTCATTAACTCGATTTCATGCAATTCTAATAATAATAATAAAATCTGGTTTGCGTGATACTTTCGGAAGCTTGAAAGCACGCAAACCAAGATGTTTACTTATCTAACATTAGGATGCTTGTTATGAAAAAAAAAACGGAATCCGTGATGACGGAGAAATTTCACCGTCATACACCCCATTGAAACAGGTTTGCGCGGACTTTCCGGCTAAATATTTTTGGTTGTCCGGACTTTTTCTCAAGGAACATATTTCGCACCGAAGTATGATAGTTTGGTTTAGATCCGCTATGACGGGAAAAATCATCCTAGAAGTTGATAACCTAAAAATTAATTTTACAAATTTGCGGCTAAATAAATTCACGCCGACCATGCGAATCTTATATGTCTTGGGTTTATCTTTTTTCTTATTAAACATTTAAGTGGACGCTATGACGGAGCTTTCTTGTATAGAGCTCCTGGGCTATTATGTTAAATTATTATACATTTCCAACCTAAGTACAGTGATTTGACACGAAAACTACATCCACACAGAAAGCGTTAATAATTTCGGTGTACAAAATTCAAATTACAATGTTTATCCATCGTAAATAATAATTTTCTCCATAGTTAGAACTTAAAATCCATAAAAATAAAAAAAAAAAATAAAACTCCGGGTGGTTTTCTCAATAAAATATGAAATGCGCAACAATTTTCACTCCAAACTTTTTCGTGCAGTTAATGCAACAATTACAAAACAGTTTTTTTTCTCCATTTATCTTTTCAATAAATTATCCCAAGATGCGTGGTATTCATGTAAACTCTTTTTCCTCCTTACATGCAACATTGCTTCCCAAATACCAATAAACCGACAATATTTTACAAAACAATGTTGAAAAATTTGTCGGGAGTTTTTCTATTTTCACATTTCTTTTGCTTTCTTGTTGCACATTTAATTATAATACAAATAGCATAGCTCAGCCAAGTGTTTGCTTATCGTGTTTGGACTTTTAAAATTCATGTTTTTAAATAATTTGCTTGACATTATGTGGGCTTTGTGTGAAATATATCACAATTACAGAGAGATTAGGTGGTTCCAAAGGGAAAATTGTGCAAGATTGTTTACACGATACGATATTTCCATAACTTGCACTTGCAGTCTGTGGACTGTTACCTGGAGCTGCAGGGTGTGCAATGGTGTGAGCATTTGGAAAGTTATTATAGAGAGCTTTTTCGATAATAATAGTGTTCATGGGGCTTAAATGGATCTGGTCAGCTTGGTTCTATTAAAATGATGTCTTGTCCCATAGCAGCGTTTTAAACGAGTTGCAAGTATTGACATTACCTTAAATAAATTGTTAATTTCACACCTGTCAGTGTACCTACTTCGAATTTTGAAACTCATTTTTTTATAGTTTCGTGCCACCAAACACTTAGAACAGTTTATTTAACATAATAAATAACTAAAACAAAATTCTATAAAATGCTTAGCTAAAAGCTTCAAAAGATTAATCTCTCCAAATGCTCCAAAACTACTAAGAAAAATCCTTCTTGCTGTCATTGTCAACGATAGATAAACAGCAAATTTGGCGCCCTATTGTTATTTGGAAATAGAACAACGAACAAAAGACCAACGAGCACCAGCAATTGGACATTTCTTCCTGCTGTCTTGGGAGATATTATCGAAAATTGAAATTTAATGATTTCTTAAGTGCTCAATACAATTTTTCTCATCGAAAAATTTCCGGTTTCGTTTAAAGTAATCACTTTATTTCTTTCATAATACACATTTGTCCTACGGAAAGTTAAATGAATTGAAAACAACTAAAGAAGAAGAACCATTGACTTTTTCTAGTTTGCCAATTTGAAAAAATGAGAACTTTGGAGGAATTGAAAAAAAGTTGACGTAATAATGTGTATTCTATTTATTAATGGAATCTGTTTAGAGTTGTCCTGTTTCTTTCTTATTTCAGTTAGCGATAGAGTACCTGTACTAAAACATCTTATCGCTTGTTTGCGGCTTATTCGAATAGACCTGCGACTTAAAAAAGCCTCGTTCAGAATATCGATTGTTTCATGAGCTGTATGGCACATAATGATATTCTATTGAAACCTTGCCTTCGGTGTCCATGTCATACAATTCAGGCCACAAAAAGTTGGTGATCATCGACCTAATGCGATCGCCATTGACGGTTATAGCCTGGAATGGAAAGCATCATTGTCCAAAATGTACGGACCGATGACACCTCTAGTTTAAAACCCACAGCAAACAATAACCATTCATTCAAAAATGGACCTCACCACTAAAGATAATTCAAGGACCAAAATGAGGATCAACTTCCAAAGAGTGTATATACAACGCTGCATACGGTCGTTTGGTTTCAGGTTCTAAAATCATCATGTTCGGGTTTGCGACAGGCGAAGTTTTTGTAAGCAATGCGAAATTGTTACTACTGCATATACTTTCACGAAAAGCGTTGATTTTTTTGGCTAAAACGTTTTTTTCCGCTTCTGTCTCTATTCTCACAAACGTGCCATTGACACCACGCCGCGCGCCGCTGTGTTCTTCACATACGCGAGAATTTGAACAGACTTTTGGAACACAGTGTCTCTCTTCTTCTCAAGAACGATGTAAAATAAATCGCATGATACTGCATCGCCTTGTCTGAATCTTTTTTTGATGGCATAGCGTAAGTTCTGCATCGTCATTTTGCTGAACCGAACGAGCTTGGCAGGGATGTCAAAACTAGACATTGCTTAACACAGTTCGTCTATTAAGATGCTGTCGTACGCGGCCTTAAATGGATGAAAATGTGGATATCGACTTTGAGTTCATAGGTTTTTTCCAAGATCTGAAGCCACATTGAACAATCAGATTGTTGACGAAAGTCTTCAGACGTACACATTTTACGGCAGAGAGGATCTTATAAGCGATGTTAACGATGCTGATTCACCTATAGTTGGCGGAATTAAGAGGATCTCTTTTTTTCAGGATCGGGCTGTTGGCTCTCTTAACATGTTCCATCTGACGCTTTTTGTGCTCCTTCTTTCTTTTTCTGTGAAGTTGGTGTTCCTCTCTCCTCTTTTGTTCGTAGCAGCTCTTGTCCTTCGATGCTACGATGCTTTGTACGGCTACTGCTTGGCTGGATGCGTCTGCCAACATCCATCAAAGGTTTCGATTTGATGGCTGTGTGAAACCTTTATCACATTCTTAGTGGCATCTTTAATTTCCTTCTGGCAATATTCTAACTGGTTCTCGATATTATTTGACACTTGATCAGAGAAGGTTCTGGCGATTCTTGCGAGTGTAGCCGTCCGACATCGAATTTTCTTGCAGCGTTTCCTTGTTTTGTCCATTTTCGGGATATTCGTAGGACATTTCCTTGGCTACGACAAGGTAGTGGTCCAAGCCGTTGTTGGCTCCTCGGAAAGTTCGAACCTCTAGAATGCTGGATTGCCTTCCGTCAATCGCAATGTGACCAATCTAGTTGACGAGATACGAGAACCACAACACTTCGCCTCGCATCAAAATCGATCAGCCTGTGCTTTCCGACTGTTCCACCTCTTTTCTCAGCTTTGCGTTAAAATCGCTCTAATTGCTAGGACATATTTTGTCGAGGAGCTCGTAGAATTCGTCTCTAGTGTCGTCTTTTTTCTCTTCAGCGTTACAGTCTGGCTGATATAGTATAGGTCCAAACATCTTTCCCTTCTGTGCTCTCAAGCACCCTTCAGACACATTGATCACCAAACCGTGTTAACACCTCTATAAAACCGCACAAATATACACATTCCCATTAACTGCACAAGTGCGAACAGTATTTAACACGACAAGATATTCGATTTAATAACCTCATGCATCGTCATCGGGCAATGCAAACAATAAATTTAATCATCAAACTGTTAACAATCTGACTGTGTTGTTTTCTTGCAACCACAGTGGATTCCTTGGTGGTAAAACGGGGTTCTTTGGTATTAAATTAATCATTCAATTAGAAAATCCATTTACAATTCACAGTTATTTGGTGTTATGCGACGTGAATATGAGCATGTTGTGCATTATGAATGTCTTGAAGGCTTTTCAAAACACGCTGACCCCACGTCGCTCATCGGTCGCTTACCTGTCAGCCATAATTAACACACAACACTGTACTGCTAGCCTGAAAACAAACAGTTGTTTCAGATACTTCCGTTTCTCAGTTTCAATTCAAAAGCTTTTTCAAATTATTTTCCTACACGCTACGACTGATGGCTGGAAGAGGCCAAGACATCCCCGCACTCGAATGCATGAAATTCGAAACAAGCCACCGAAAACAAAACCCTTGCGGCTTGGAATTGGATATGTATGAAATTGTTTATTAACACCTTCCTTTCAACTGCTTGAGGCTAATGCATGTTAATGAAAATAACACAAATGCAATTAATTAACTCGCTTGTGCTACGTTCGAATTGGTACACGCGTAACTCGGGAACTATCAAACCTCCAGCAACATCTCATCGTCCTAATTAATCGATTCAAAATTTTGCAGAGAATTTTAATTTTAAAACTTTCACTTAGATCAAACGACTCCTTCTTCAAATGTGAATTTCATATTTAATTCACTTTTCGGTTGCAAAAGCGTAAAGCAGCTTAAGCTTGGTAAATGGTAATTAATGTTTGAGTACATTCCCCATTTGCCTTTTCTCACTTTTGAGTCAACAAAACGATATGTAAGAGCAAAAATTCTGTCCAAAAGTATAACGAAAAGCACAGTGGTGGGAAAAAAATCGTCCAACCACTCGTCAGGGGCTACAAATAGTATTACTTACACGACAAACATTCCAAATGGAATGCTCTTAGATGTCCTTTTACCAGCAACCAACAACCAACGTCAACGACCATCAGCCATCAGGATGCAAGCATCCTAAATTTGTTGTCGACCAAAACAAATAGCATTTGAGTTTGAGTCCGGTCCTATTAGTCCTAAGTACCTTACTACCAGCACTCGTATAACGTGTACTTGAGCGATCTACCTGTGGTTATTAGTAAAAATGTTTTTTGCGAGCTGCTAAGTCGTGTTTTTTTTTTTTTTTTTTTTGTGGGGCAGTCATGTAAAGTCCTCCGTGTACTCGAATGTGCATCGTGCCCTGAACATTGGTCTATAAAGTTGTTTTACGAATTTTGTAATTTTTGTGTTTTTTTTTTATGACAACTTCCCACTGCTCGGAAGCGAAAATTCCTCAAATGAAAATGTAAAACAATTTCCAGCAAAACTTCACACATGCAATATTTGTGTGCAATGTGTGCGGTGTTGTGTGTTTAGTTTTAGAAAATGTTAGCTCAAAGGAACGGAATGGAGCTCTGTTTCTCTTTGGCTTATCCAGTTGGGGTTTATGGTACAGCTTGAAATGGTCATCAAGGGCATTTAATGTGTGCACACAACAGTGATGGCTTTTTACCCTAATACCAACACACAAGAAGGCAATCATAATGTGAATGAGTTTTATTGCTCAACTTTAGTCTTGGCTTGGAATTTAGTTTTTAGACATTAATCTGGGGAATACACAATCAGACATGGGTACAGTACCTACTAGAGAAACAACTTGCCGAACACAAGAGTTTTTGAAATTACTTGACAGGAGCATTTTGTTTTGTAAGCTGTATGTCGAACAAGCAGAAACGATGTTAAGATTGATTTGCATGAATTTGGAATATAAATTACAAACAATCGTGAATGGCCATTGAGGGGAATTATGTGAAATCAATACACTCAATGAATTTGGGCATGTAATTTGAACGCTTGGGAGTAAATGAGCCAAATTATTTAATTTCTTTAACTGAAGTTTTTCGGTCTTTTTTTTGGGAATCAAGAAATCAGAGCAACTATTTTTGTACTTCTCTTAAGCATAGAAAAGGGGATCTGTTTGCATTTCCTTCTTTCAAAAAAAACTCTATGTTGTAGACCGCTTCAAGGATTTTACTGAAAAATTTTAACAAAAGCACATACATCTTGTCTGGGATTCATCCATGAAAACATAAAGACAAGTTCTACAACTAATACTTTAGCATTGATACTTGTATACCCCGAAGTATTAAAACTCCTAAAAAGATGTTCAACCTATGAATTATTTGGTTGGTCGAGCCATTTGGCGGACTTGACAAAGGCGATTGCCTGGGAATGCGAATAGCTCTTCTAGTTCGTTAAAGAAATAGTTGCTGATGAGAATGTTATCCTAGTTTGCCATATTGCTGGACAGTGGCATAGGAAGTAGCCTCTACATATGTAGGTCATCTGTGCCAAGTTCCATTTTTTTTTTGTGGTAGCCAAATAGGTTATATCCCGTAATCACGCTTATAAGGCATTTAAGGGAAGTTGTTTTTTAATAAGTAAGATCCTATCAAATCTTTTCTTGTCGTAATTCGGCCAGAGTTCCATGGTGTTACTGTAGGTTTCTATACATCTACCATTTGCATTCTGAATGTTATTGTTACTATTATTTCGTTTTAATTCGCATTGAGGGATTCTTTTGTTATGGTCTATGAGAGAGGAAGCTAATCAGCATTTTCGTTTCCTGCACACCACTGTGACCGGGAATCTAGCAAAGTCTTACATTATGCTGCTTTCCAAAAATCCTTAGCTCTTTATGAAAGCAAGAAACAAGCTTTGACTTGATTTGAGTGGCAGAAATCGCTTTTATAGCTGCTTGGCTATCAAAGAAAAAGCTGATATCATCGTGTGATATCGCCACCATGATTATTGGTATAGGAGCCTGAATGAACTGCCAATGTTAAGGTTTTCTGAGAAGAAACCTGCCCCTATACTCCAATAACCATTTTCGAACCATCAGTAAATATGGTAAAGTTCGATTCTGTTTTCTCAATTTTGCCTATTGGGGAAGTTAGTAAAAAACGGGTTAATTGATGTCCAAGCTCTTACAAAATATGTTGGCAACAACGTCTGTACTGTTTGGATGTTTTGACTAGTTTTCCTATTTTGGTTCGACTGAGTCAAAGAGCACCGCTTGCGCGGATTCTTGTACAAAAAATCTAATGGGGTGATTTTAAGGATCGCTTCGAGACCCGCAGTCGGCTTAGTCCTCTTCAGCCCAGTAGTGCTAATACATGCCATTCCTTGTACTTAAGTGTTTAAGTTCTCCAGAGCTCGCCACCAAGCAAAACTGCCATAAGTTAGAATGGATCTAACGATGGCGGCACACATCCACATGATTATTTTAGGATTGGGTCTCCAATTTCGTCGAAGAATCCTATTACACGAGTAGAGTGCAATCATGGCTTTCTTATAACTTTCTTGAATGTTTGGACCTAAGTTCACCTTAAGTGGGGTTCCATCAATCTTGGGTATTGCAAAAGAAGGTATCTTACTGCTATTGGTGAAAGTACCACTTCTGTTTTAAGATTGTTTACTCTAAGACCGCATTTTTTGGTCCAGTTACTGACCGCGAATAATGTGTTTTATAATTGTTCACTTACAGTGGTTAGGTATTTACCTGTCGCCAAAAGCGCTAACTCATTGGCGTATACTGTAATGCAGTCAATTGCCAACTGGGTCTCCAATATTCTACAGAGAAGTTCCTTATCAGTTATCACTGAATATTGCCAAAACATCATTTGAAATAGCGCTTTTGAATTGCAGAGTGTTTTGCACTAAGGCTTCTAAAACGGGCTCGAGGTATTCGCGAGTTCTTCGAGTAATTGTGAAGAGAGGAGAACCATCATCTCACAAAAAAATGAAATTGCAACACCAGCTTGCAATCTAGGAGAGTGTTACAGGCCTGAAGTTAAAGACCAGAAGCCTCACAATTTAATTCACGATGATAGTCGAACTTCTGCAAATTTTTGTTCAGGATAAGATTCAGTATTGTTCTTTTGTCGACACTGGATAATTCATTTCTTTGGGAACGAGAAGCTCATTACTTCCTTAAAGGACGTACTCCTTTTATAACAGGTCCTTCCGACTTGCTAACCTATTTTGTTAGCTTACACTACCAGTTCTTTCAAATCGATCTCTTCATATTTCTTACAATGGAGTCTTCTTTTATTTCCCTATTCGTTATCAAAATTTCTCGGTATCACGTGCCAAATTGTCAAATTATTCTTCCTGTAGGTAAACATAAATACATACAAAAGGACCTTCTTCAGCTTCTTTTTCATGTTAAAAAGGAATGAGACATTTCTATTTGTCTCGTTTGTCCTCTCAAAAACCAAGATGACAATATCGATACATAAAACAGGAAGACAAAAGACGCCAAAGGACAAATTTGCCTTCTATACATATCATACACACCAAATAGGCAAAAGAAGGAGCAAAGTGGGTGTAAGATATCATAAGCTTAGAGTAATGTATTTTGATGGAGCACATTCTCCAAAACCCCAATGAACACACACATATAACCTTGTGACTGCATATCAGCATCAATATGGTAAGAAGTGTATTGAAAAATGTCGATGCTCTGAGTTATTATAGACGCGAAAATAGTTGTTTGTTGTTATTTTTTATATAAATATAATAATTTGATTTGTGGCAAGGATGCTGCTGCTGCAAGGGAGGCTTCAAGACTCTTCCACAATCTGCTGCTGCTTGGGCTTAGTGCAGATAATGTGTGCAGAAAAGGCCCCGAGGGTTATTAAATATAAAGGATATGTCAAACAAGGAATTATCCAGCTGATGTTCGAGCATAATATAAATTGTTATTTTGATGTCAAAGAGTTTCTTATTTTTTGTTCCATCTTTTGTTAAATAAAAAGGAAATAATTTTTCGTGCTTTTTCAATTTTTTTAATAATCATATGGGAAAGGAAGTATCAAACAGGAGCGCCATAATGTCCTTTACCTCTTTTCCAAAATATCAACGAAAAAAAAGAAGAATAAACACATCCACCTCGATATGTGGAGAAGATTAAAAGCGCTCGTAAGAGTCCTGCAGATGTATTTTGTTCGATTTTATTTATGTTTTTAATAATTTTCAGTGGTCAGTCGTAAAGTTATTATGGTTTGTCTTTTTTTTCGATTATTTCTTCTTTAAGGATGTCGTTTATTAAATTGCAACGATGACTCTTTTGCTTTGCTCGGTTGAGTGGACGATTTTGTGATGTCCGGTTGACGTCCTCGGGCAATGTAGACATGATATACTACAAACTTGTAATCGCTTTTCATATTGTCTTTGATAAGATGAGTGCTTTGAATATAAATGACAGGCTATTATGGTAGATTGTGAAAGATAATGTTGCGAGTAAAATGTAATTGGGGTGTCCTCAAAGCTATATCTCAAACACTTCCATGTTTCATGAGTTTTAGTTTCGGCTATGTCTTTGAAGGTGAATTCGTTGTGCAAAGAAGACCCTTTAAATTCTATTTTTACTCTTTATTAAATATTAAATGAAATTTGCGAACGCATTCAAGATGATCCCACGTAAAAACAAAAAAAGGACTATCGAAACTAGTTTTTTTCCGTCTGAGAGAACAGTAGGGACGTTTGTAATACATTTTTTTGTTTTATTATTCAAACTGTAACTTCCTTTGCTTTGCCTTTGCTACCCTTAAGCTGAATGATGAAGATGTTTCCTTTGAACTTGTGCAATTTTTTGTCTATATTTCTTGTCTATTCTTCTATTACTTTCATTAACCCGTTGTGTAAACAAAATATATTTTCTTCTGTTTCTATTGTGCAGTGCATTCTATTTGCCATAAGGAAGAATTCATTTCGGAGCAACGAAAGATTTACAGAAAATTAAGTAGAGTATTTTGTAATTTGCCTTTGCTGGATTATAAATTCAGAACTATTCCTCTTAGTTGTTACACGAACGTTATGAATAAAGGCCGTAAATGTTTTAAGTGCAGCAATATTTTTGGTAGCCTTGAGAAAATAAATTTAGATTACATAGAACGATAGATGTTACAGATGGCGCTAGCTAAAAAAGTAAAAACAAGCCATAAATAAATCCTTCACCTATTTATGAACGATCTCATCGAATATACCTACACAAGGCTAGAGATAATTCTTGTTGTGTTGTAAAAAACATCTTTCAATCTAGTAATATAGAATTTATTTACAATTCCTGAACAATAGGCTTTTTATGAACCTGCTTTTACATTTATATTATATCCAGTATTGTTTGGCAAGTCATCATTAAAAACTGGCAACACAACAGCATCCCCGACTATCGATCTATCTATTTCAGGCTGTAGACGACAGAGCGAAGGAAAAAAGTGCCGGAATTAGTTTTCTTTGATTTTTGTGGTTTATTTAAATTCTTGAGATGAAGATTTTCGAGTTTGCATAACCCTTTATGTCACAAAAAAAAAGACTTAAAATGTTTTCATTGCTAAAGTGCGTTTTTTTTTAATAAAATAAAGATACATTCTTGAAATTGTTTACACGATCGACAGTATCTAGCTTCAAAAAAATATTTCACCACACAACTCCTCCTGTTGTCCCTTGGTAGGCAAGATAGTCTTTAAATTATTTGCTTTTCGGGAAATAAAAATTTCGCATTTGAGTAGGTAAATGTATTGGATTTCAGGATCGCTTCTGAGCAAAGCCTTGAGGAAGTAAGGTCTTAAGGATCTAAGGCCTATTTACCCAGAGCCAAAAGAAATCAGTCCTTACAGTCTAACCTCTTTTGCACTCAAAACAATTAAGAGATTAATCGATATGCATAGCATATTCGTATAGCTACCTAAAGCCGGAGGCTATATCACCTTTCAGGACGCGTCCTACAGAAGTGTAGAAACAGTCTTACACTATGCACTCAGAACAATAGAGAAGTCGCTTGCGGTAAAAGAATACACTGTATGCTCGAAAAGGCCATACACAAATCCATCATGAATTAGGCAACTTTGATATAAAAGTGTACACATCTAGGGGAACACAAGGTGGAATCCTCTCATCTCTTCTCTGGACTTTGTGATGAATGAGATTTTCATCAAACTCAAGAACTGTGGTGTCAGGGTAACAGCATACGCCCACAATTTAGAGCTTCTGGCGACAGATTAATACCTGACCACTGTAAACGAACAATTAGAAAGCGCACTAACTATGACAATGGTCAGTAACTGGACCATGAAATGTGGTCTTAAAGTAAATCCCCATAAAACAGAATTGGTGCTTTTTACCAATAGAAGGAAGATTGCACCCACTTTGAATTTAAAGCAAAGCGGGTTACTTTGAAGTTATCTCCGATATAAAACTCAACAGGGTTCTAAACATTTGAGAAAGATATAATAAAGCTATGATAGCACTCTACTAGTGCAATAGAATTTTTGGAAGAAATTGGGGAGCAACTGTTGTAATAATTATGTGGATGTATACCGCCATAGTTAGACCCATTCTAACTTATGGCAGTTTGGATTAGTGGTAAGCTTTGGAGAAATCCACGAACTTAAAAACCCTTACCAAAGTACAAGGAATGGCATATGCCTTAGTACTATAGAAGTGATGAGGACTACCCTAACTTTGGGTCTCAAAGCGATCGTGAACCTCAGCCCCTTAGTTTATTTGTACAGAATCGGCAGTAAACAGCGCTGTTCGACTTAGTTAAACAAATATATGGAGAATTAGTTAAAACGGACATACCACGATTCTTACGAAATACTTTGTACAGATTCTTACAACGTCTGTACATATTACATGACCCCTTACTTAGACTTCAATAAGACATGGAAAACCTGGCAGTCCCAACAGACAAGATTGGAAAATCAGTGTTGCTTACACTAATGATTCGACTTTTACAGCCTTTACTGATGGTTCGGAAATAATTAATGGAGTAGGGGATTATTTATTCTCAGAAAACCTTAACATTGCCAGTTCATTTAGGCTCCCAGTGTCTTCCAAGCCGAGATTTTGGCAGTGAAAAACGGTGCTAAGCAAATATTCATGATTCGCTATAAAAGCGATTTTGCCACTCAAATTAAATCAGAACTTGTTTTTTTGCTGTTTAAAAGAGCTCAAGGTTCTTGGTATGCAGCATAATGTAGACTTTGCGGGTTCCCGGTCATAGTGTATGCCGGGAAATGAAAAGGGTATGAGCTTCATTGAAAGTTCAATACTGATCACTCTCATGAGAATAGCTCAACGTGAACTAAAACTAAATAGTAACAATATGTTCAAAAAGAAAATGATAGATACGCGCCGTAACAATATGTAACCGCCAAATACGATAGAAAGGATCCGATAGAATCTCACTTCTTAAAAGATCCTCTTTAAGATCCTTTTCAAACGTTAACACTGGACATAACCTTACTTGGCTACCACAAAATAAAGATGGACCTAGCACAGACGACCAATATAATATAAGCTGCTGCATGCCGCTGTCCAGCACTCTATCAAACTAGGAGAACATTTTTAGACAACTATTCCTTTCGAACAAGAAACGCTATCGCAACTTCCAGAGGGACTGAATTTTGTCAAGGCCTCCAAAAGGCTCTACCAACTGTAGAATTCATAGGTTTAAACAACTTTTTCAGGAGTTAAAATACTAACTGAACCATCCGTAATAGACATCTGCAACGAGTGGCTTGAAACTACTTCCAAGCCGTTCTATATTTTTTCAAATACACTATATTCGCTGTACTCACTGCTTGAAAAACAAATAAAATGAATCACAAACTGAAACCAAAACATTAGAATAGTGTATCTACTCGAAACGAATACACCACTTCATTTTTTTCTCAAATGCATCGAATACAACGAGTTTATATTGAAAACACCGAATACACCGAATCATATTCAAATAACACTAAGCTAATTGGAAACTTTCAACTGCTCAAGAATGCAAAGGTGAATAAAAAAAACTGTTCTTTACGACCAGCTAAGGATTGAAATAGCTGTTGAGTTTTAACCTCAAGAACACTCGAGTCGAGATGCCTTAACTTTTAAACGATCAAAGTCAAGATCCATAAAGGAAGTAGAAATCTCAGGCTAGATAATGGGGTAAAAACAAATAAACTAATTATGTTAAGCACTTTTATTTTTTCAATTGATTTACTTAGTCAAAACTACCTATGTGTACCTATAACTGAGACACCAAACAGTGTATTTGATTTGAAACATACTCGGTGTATTCGCTGTATTCGGTGCTTTTTTAACTGTTAGGCTTCTTCTGTTCTATTTGATTCAAGCATTCAAGCCTTGGAGAGAAACCAAGCAGTGTATTCGTTCTATTATGAAGGGATCGAATGTTTTAAAGAATAGTGTATTCATTTTTAGTGTACACTACTTTCTATGCATGCAACAAACAGAATACACTGCAGTACTGTGCTTGGTCAGTGACGGCAAATGAATGTATTCATGCAGACCTCTAATCTGTAAGCCCATATAATCTATAACCCCTAACCTAAGGTCTTGTTCAAGGCAGATCGCATCCTGTGATTTATTTCAGACATCTACGTTGCTCTAGGTAAAATGATGAATGTTTAAAATATGTATTTATATTTGTTGGTCAGTAATTGAGGACCGACAAGAAAATGTAGTTTGAAGGTCATCGCTGCATGATTTTATTTGAAGCTTAAGAAGGTCGCATTTAGAGAAGTTAAATGGGTTTTTTGATCCGGAAACCTCGAATAAAATCTATCTTAAATCTTAAAAATTAGATCTCAACAAAGATGGTATGCGACCTACCTCATCCAACCAAGTGTGCAATCTGGAGGAGACTGCCTACGTCTAGGTTATAAGCTGCTATTGAGAGTGCAATTTGCCCTTGACGAAGCTAACAACTACACCATCGAAAAGCTCTAAACCAAATTGAGGCACTGAACATTAATACTACCTACGGTTGTACCGTGATAAAGGAACTGGTCAGGTCAGTGATTACATTAACCCATTTGAAGCCTTTAGTCCTGGCGCAATAGTGTGGGCAATCTGGCAAAGACGGTTCGTCACTTAAGATAATAATTCAAAAAAAAGATAGCAACCACCATTTTGATGCATTGCAGCACAAATAGAAGTAGATATACCAATTAATTGATGTTATAAAAGCTATTATCCTGAACTAATTATCACTTTGTTTAGTAAAATTCATAGAAGCAATATAAAAGCATTTAAATTATACTTATTGTATGATTTTTCAATTATCCTTGATAGCGGAAATGTGTGCGTATTCCATTACTTCCCAACGTTACACTGCTTTACAATATGTTGCTGTCCCGTGCTTTGTAAACGAAAAACTTTTTCAAACTTCAGCTTCAAACTCCTTTTTTGACTTCATTCCCCCACTTGATGCTAACCAATACCCCGAACTATAAACCACTTTGCTTGAACGCTGTAACTTTAGAGACAAACTTTACTGCTGAACGGTGTGGTCGATGGTTTTCATCGCCAGCTAAACAGTGACAGCGATACACATGACGGTGCCAGGGAGCACCGTCAGCGAACAAACAAGAGCCTAGTGATGTGCGGCAAATAGAGGAGTTGGACGTTAAATAAATTTCAAACTATGTTCGCGTATGGTTGCTACGCGTTTCAAAACTATATGTTACTACAGCCGTTAAACGTGTACAAAATGCATGGGTGTGCAGGATGTAAAATATCATTAAAAAAAATTATCTTCGTCCTTGATGTGCACAGCACATATCCTGAGTGATTATCTCGCTTTGAACCGTCTATTAAAGCGAGTTTAAGATTTTAATCTATTTTACCAAAGCAAAGCACACCATAAAATAATTATCCTTTCTGCCTTTGGAAAATTTTTATGACACCTTAGAAAAAAGGACTAATGAATCCAGGACTTTATCATGGAACTTCGGGTAAAATGGAACTTAAAAAAAAATAAGTTCGAGGTTTTATGAACTCGAGAAAATGTTTATATTTTCGAAAAGTCTTACCACAGCAATGCCACAGAAGCAGGCAGAAATGTGTCTGACTGCATTAGACCAAAAGGGACATTGATGAAAAGTATCATATTCCAAATTAAGGATTTCGAGTCCAATTGTTCTTCTAACTATATATAGATTTTAAACCAAAACCAAAATCTAAATTCATCGTCAAAGTGATGATTGCTCCGAGAAATATAGAAATTTCTAGGTCCTGATGGTCAAATCAGGAACCTCTAAGGATTACTAATATTTAATCCTTGGAAGATACCTTCTCGTACTCGAAACGTCTCTACACATCGGACACTTAATTAGTTATCTCTATCTTTATCGTCTTTTGTTGGCAGTTTTCATGGCACATATCCTGTCGCAGTCGAGCCAGTTCAAGTTCTTGTCCTTTTCTTCTAATATCATCCTATGAATTTCACAGTAGTTCACAAAAGAACACATATCTACACTATACACATCGATTGAACAAAAGCGAGAGATAGAGAGGGAGAGTGAGGGAGCTAGGCTCAAGTAATTGCAGCAATAAGGAATCGATTAAATTCATAGTATGTTGATGATGACGAAAACGAGAACGACGATGATGACCAGACTAAGATATAGGCAGTGTAAGGGAATGCCGAGCTTTAAATTCATTCACTGCCACAGGCCTACGGTCTCAGGATCTTTGTGCCTGTTTCTCTCCGACATTCTCTCACACAAAACGTAAGTAGTTCAATAACGAGTACAAAACCACTTTACCACATTATCGACTCCTTCTTGGTTTAAATATATCGCTATCTCGTCATACAAACATAGATAGAAACACAAACATGTATCGAGGTCATGATTCCTGAAGCTGCAAACAGAGCACAGGCACAGCTCACATATAGATAATGTTATGCCTCTCTGCAAATGACCAGAAGTGCTCATTCATCAATTGGAGATCTCGATTGGTAATCTCAACAGTAATTTTGCATTGCCATTGACACGGAAGTCAAGATGGCATCGAGTTGATTAGGATTCTTTGCGTTCAGGAAATTTCCAAACAAAAATGATAAATAGTTTGTTGCAAATATTTCGGTTTCCAATGCCTTATCATTCGTCTTTTAAAGGTGGTATTTGTGCAAATGCCAATACCAACCCTTTCTTCCAACCAACAGACATCCGGTTGAGGTGTTAGATTTGTGGTGTTGACGATGATTGTGTTTGTGTTGGGTTGAGTTTATGATTGGCAATTAAATGGTTTAATAAAGTGGTTATTTAATATGACATGACAAAGGGTTGAGAGATCGATGTAATTAAATATTAGGCAATTTGATGGAGTGTATGCTATGCCTATGAGCCTTCGAGGATTTGGTAATTTAATTTATAGCCATGTTACATATAAATGAACACTCCTATATCGATATGGGAGATATATTAAGTTTGTAAGTTGTTTTAATTTCAAGGCAATAATTGAAAAGAGATGAATAGGTTAAGGACTATTTATACTTGACAAAAGAATAAGAATAACAGAATATTGACTGGATACTTTTTCAAGTTATAAAACATAAAGTTTCGAAAGCTTCTAAAAATTGAGTGGCGCGACAGCTCTTGAAGAGCCAAGGCCTAAGTGGCTTACTCTCATCAACAATTCTCTAGGTGCGTATGAAGAATTGAGGGGACCTACAATTTAACGCCGATTCCGAACGGCAAAGTTGAGAAGCACTTTTTCATGACAGATGATACTCTTGGAAAATTTGTCAATTCTTCGCAAGAGGCAGTGCCCGTGAAAGATGAAATAAAAACTGTAGGCGCGAGTAGGATTCGAACCCACGACGTTCTGCTTAGAAGCCAGCACACCTAACCACTAAGCTACGGACACTACAAGCTTCTTCAAGCTTCTGTTAGGGGTGAATTGGTTACAGAGTACCTTAAAACACTTAAACGAAAATCTGCTGTAGTGCTGTGGATGTTAAAGTGACAACAGTAAAGCATACACGTTACATAAGCAACATTTACTATTTTTTTAAACCTCGTATTTTCGGCTCTCTAGTTACTTTTATTTTTAGAGTACGTTTTATGTTTGCACAAAATGAAATAGAGAAAATTCGCTTCTTTATTTGCCGATAACGTTACTTACTTACTTAACCGCCTAACTCAATCCATGAAGGATCTTTATTCCTCTGACACTGCAGCCTTCCATCGGGAATGCAATATCCTGTCGCAAAAACCAAGCGCTCGGGCATTTTTTTGTCCGTGCACTGAGAAGACTTTCTTGGAGCGTTGTCGTCCGTTCACTTGATGTGGCTGAACCATAATGGAGTCGTGTTTTTTTTTTTGGCTTTCTGGACTACATCCATATCTTGGTACAGCTCGTACAGTCCGCGGTTGAACATTCCTCATCGTCACATACGGGACCGAAAATCTTTCGAAAGTGCCCAGTATCATTTCTCCTTTTCTACTTATCGTCCAACTTTTGGCGCTGTATAGTAGGAATGGTAAAATCAAAGTCTTGTACGCAGACACTTTCGTCTGCCTCAGTGTAAATATTTGGTCCATCGTTGTTCTGCCTGACCTAAAGCCACACTGGTACGTGCCGATTATTTTGTTGTAGAACGGTTTAAGACGCTCACACAGTACATTGGATAGGACACGGTAGTTTTTGCATTATAAAGGATCGCTTTTTTTGTAGTTTGGGCATATGGAGCTTATCGACCAGTCAGTGGGCAGACACTTTGTTGATGACCTGGTGCATGTGGTTCATCAAAATACCTTATCTTTATTTAAAGAGTTTTGGAGGTATTCTATCCGAGCCGTCCGTCGGAGATGTTAGTTGTTTTGGCTCTGGAGGTTGGAGGCTTCTCTTTCATCATTAGATCGCTCAACATTATGCGCATTGAGCAGCTGTTGTTTGTAAACATCTACAATTCCCTGTGCTTCGGTGACTAGGTTTCCTTCACTGTTTCGAAGAGCATGTATCTGTATCCCGTTTCAGAAAGCAGAAGCTGATTGCTTCGACCTTTTGTAGAAACGTGAGGTGTTGTTCTTGGCACGATATTCTTATATTCTTTCTTCTTTTTAACTTTTCTCATTATCCTACTTTACCCAGTAGAAGGTACTCTGTAGTCTCTGTTTTCTTGTCTTACATTCAAAATGTTTTTCATTTTATTCCGAAAATGTTCCCACAATTCAACCAATTCATATCCTGCCGTTTTGTGCGGTTTTGAGATCAGCTGTCTTGTCTTTTTTTTTGGTAATCACATTCGCTTTGTAGCATATTTTGATTAACTAAAATTAGTGTTCAGAGTGCCCCTATAAATGACGTTTTAACCGCGTACGGACTCCTTCAAAAGAAATCGATTTCTTCCGCAATAGTCAATAAATGGGGTGGCTTGGTCACCATAGTCCTATTTGTAGAGGCTTCATAGTCATCGATTGCTTTCATCAAGGCCTCGTTGATGAGTAAGCAGTCCAGTTTATAGATACCCTTGCCGAGGTGCATCGAAAATATTGATAGAAATCCGGATATCTTAATTCGGCCTTTTACTTTGGTCATGGTCAGCTTACATGTAAGTCCCATATAAGTTCCATCAGTTTATTTGAGATGCCAAATCCGCTAACGTCTTATCAAAGTTCTACCCAAGCTATTCTTCTTCTAGAAATTTTTCCATCGCCTGCCTGATAACCTTGGTCTGAAACAACAATGATTTTCATCGATTATTATATTAATCAATAGTGTTTAGGTGCGTTGGCTCAACGTCGGTCGTCGGTTCGAATCCTCCTCGTGTCCATAGATATTTCACGATCACTGCCTCTGTCAAGAAAAAGTGCTTCTCAACTTTGCCATTCGGAATCGTCGTTAAATTGAAGGTCCCTTCAATTCTTCACATGCACTCAGAGAATTGTTGATTACAAAGTCTGGTTCCAATAGTCCGTCCGCTACCTTTTTAAAGATCTTCTTCTTATCGAACCAATCGCCTAAACCGTAGAGTTTATTTGACTACCTTGAATATACCCTGAATGTACATTCGACTGGTACTGG